>CM031690.1:576580-634080 GCA_006182925.3 Reinhardtius hippoglossoides | reverse complement strand
GGCCCAAATCAGCTCGCATGTGATTCCCTCTCTGAGCTGACAGTGTTTACCTCAGTCAGCTCCACGGACCTCTGGTTTACATTACACAGTTTAACTCATTCTCTCGATGAGTCATGCAGTGTTTCCTCGTCTCCTCGTCTCCTCGTCCCACTGACGTCCTCGGTTGTTTCCATGTCCTCTTCTCTCTGTGTTTCAGAACCTTCCACTGCTGCAGCTCCCATTCACGTGGTCTTCACTTGACCTCTGAAGGGTTTTTAGAGGCTATTTAATACGATCAATGGGTTATTGATGAGTTCTTAAGATCGTTGAGGGACGTCCAGTGACCCCCTCAAGGATTCCAGTCATTACTCGCTTCCAGGGGAGTGTGATCCAACTGGCCAGGGAAGTGGTCTGGTCCTGTAAGAGGTCCATGGAGCCTGCAATTGGTTTCATTGGTGCAATTCCAGTGACTCTTCATTGTGTTTTAATGGAGTTCAAAGATCCTTGAATGAGTTCCACTGACCCCAAAAGCTGGAGGGGTTCTAGGGGTCCTTGGAGATCTTCTACTGGCCCTTGAAGATCGTCTACTGGTCCTTGAAGACCTTCTACTGGTCCTTGAAGATCGTCTACTGGTCCTTGGAGACCTTCTACTGGCTTTGAGAGGAGCTCAAGGCCCCAACTGTAATAAGGAGTCATCCACGTGAAATGATTCTGAATTGATTGTAAACAGATACAGGATTAAAAAGAAGAAAGTTTCACTGCAGTCGGACATGTCATCATTCCTGTTTATGATCTGACGTCCACTGGAGGCCGTTCAAACATGTGCTCTGCTTTTCCAGGAAACACAGTGTGTGTCTGTGTGTGAGTGTGTGTCTGTGTGTATGTGTGTGTCTGTGTGTGTGCGTGTGTCTGTGTGTGTGTGTGTGCGTGTCTGTGTGTGTGCGTGTTATGTATCAATCCAATTCCACTTCTCTGCAATCATATTTTGATTTATTCATGTTCGTGTCCGAGTTGGAGTGAGACGGTGTGAAAAGAGAGGAAAGAGAGAATAACAACCTGTTGATGTGCAGCTGTCAGATCTGTACAGACACTGGTTGTGTACATGTCCCAGTGTGTTTGTGTACGTGTCCCAGTGTGTTTGTGTACGTGTGTTTGTCTTTCAGATGACTCAGGTCTCCATCAGTCCAAACAGCCCAGTGTTATTCTGGCTCTTCTCGCTGCTGCATCACGTTTGCGGTTCCAGACGTTGGCAGCAGGCGAGCGATCAGAAAAACGTCCGAGCTTGATCCTGATTTTGTTGGAAAACAAGACCAAACAATGACAATCTGACGTTTCCACATCCCAAGGTCGGACTGGGACAGATCTGGACCAATCAGCAGTGATTCTCTGTCTCTGTAGCAACACATCGTCCCCCCCCACCCTCTGAAGTCTGTTAGCAAGGGCCCAATTAAAACATGAACTCAGAGCCAGCGCCTCCTCAGGCTCTGAGCAGCTTCGTTAGAGGAGGAGAGGAAGCTGAGGAACCTGGAAACCTCTCAGGAATCAGGAGTTACGTCATTTATCATCTAAAACAAACACATTCTAACCTGTTAATTAGTTAGTTTATGAATGAGTTCATTAGTGAGTTAAGTAGAGACTTAATTAGTTAGTTTATTAGTGAGCTGGATGAAACACAGGAGGATCAAAAGTGAAGTGTCCTGAAAAATGTCTAAAATCAAACAGGAAACAAGACAACTTGCAGAAGGAAACTAACTGATGTGACACTGGTGTGAGACCTGGTGTGAGACCTGGTGTGAGACCTGGTTCTCTATACATTTAGTTGCTTTACTTTTGTCAGACGACAGTCGTTTGTATTTCAGAACAGCTTCATGTGTTTTATCAGAAATGACTAAACCTCACATAATGAATATAAAAGTCCTTGAGTTCATGACTTGAGCAGATGGAGCGTGTGTTGTGTGTAGATGCTGAACCGGCTTCAATCAGCTCGAGTGTGTTTCCTACTCTTCAGACGCAGCTGACAAACCTTCACTGACAAACAGAGAAACAGAGAAACACTTAAATCCTCAGGAGCTCCAGAACCTGCTTGTTTCAAAAGAAGCACTGGATGTTGTGGTTTGGATCGAGGTTCAGTGTCTGAGCCGAGGGGTCGACCTGAACTGAACCCGCTCACATTAACCTCTGAGTTTATTCCTTTCAGAACTCCTGCTCTGACAAAACTGTCAGTTTTACGGCTCTTGGCTCATAAAACAGGAAAGTATTTGTTGATATGACTCGTACAGTGGAACCAGGCGGCTGATTTGAGGTCAGCGCCGCCGTCCAGAAACACCTCACAGGTTTATTCTACACTTCAGATATTCTCCATTTCAACAACAGAATGAAAAGTGGCCTGAGACTTGATTTTCCAGAACCCTGTAAATCCATTTCAGTAAACATCAGACACCACAACAAATCCTCAGTGTGAAGGATTTGGGGGAACCTGTGGTTTTGGATCACCTGAAACTAAGAGTCATTGTGTTTCCATAACCTTTGAGCAATCCGTATATCTGAGGGTCTTCTCCAGCACGTTGCAGAACCTTTCACTGTTCCCTGAGGCCACTGCAGGTTCTGCATTTTATATTCTTGATTTAAAAAGGACGGTTCCATTGAGATACAACATCTCTTCTGCAGGGAGTCCTGCTAAAGCCTTGAAATGTTCATTGATGGAAAGTGAGGCACGATGAAGGGTTAGTCCAGTGGTTGCATTCTGAAGTTTCACCACCAGATGCCACTAAACCGAACACATCGGTCCTTTAACGTTAACTCAGATAACGTGTTCACTGGACGTAAAAGTGGAGATTAGGTTTCACAGGAGCGTCAACGAGACATTTTCAAAATAAAAGAAACACAGTAGATGTTTACCTTTGAAACATTTATTTGTGTGTGACTGTTAAACTTCAGCGGCGTCAGGAAGGAGTTCTCCATCTTTACTCAGCGCTGATGTTTCAGTCCCAGACTACTGGAGCTGCTGGAAACATCTGGACGAGACGTCATCGTCAACACATGTTGTGGAGAAGAACAGATGTTACACAATGAAGTGAAGGTGTTTGGATGTTTGCAACCTGGTTACACACAGTTTGCTTCCTCTGCATAAACAACGCCCACATTCAACACATTGACACGCACACGTGCAGATGTAATCACATCCACTCACTCTCACTTGTGTTGTGTTGATCTTATTGTTGTATCTTTTCAGGCGGCAGTTGTGTCTTGTTTCTTCTGCTTTTTGTCTCTGGTGTGAACGAACTGAACTTCTGCTCAACGGGCAGAGAATCAATCGTCAGTATTGTTCTTCACGTCGTCACTGTCACACGTGAAAATGATTATCTCCAAGTTCGTGTGAAGATTCATCGTTGACACAGATGATTTGGCTCCATGGTTGCGTAACACAGGTGTAACTAATAAGATGAAGTGTGTTGTGTCTGTGAGTCACGGGGGTGTCACAGCATTAGCTCCACAGGACGCTGCAGCGATCGGACCCGTCAGACCTGGGCCGTGCATCAACTCGGATAATGTCCAGATCACATTCCAGCCCAGTGACGCTCAGCTCGTGTAACTCATGGAGGTGTGGGATGTGAGCCCAGCCTGTTCTGGTGCAGCGGGACTGATGCTCTGCAGCCGGCGTCCAGAGGTCACGACCCGAGGACCGGCAGCCGCCTCAGATGAGTCTATCTGGACAGTTTCCACCTGATGAGACAAGAGCCTGAAGAAAGGAGGCGTCCTCCAAAACGTACATACAAGAGATTCACAACATTTGGACACAGTGACCCCAGTGGACATTTATTCATATTTTGTTCATGTTATTAGTCATATTTACACATTTTACTTCAGAGATGTCTTCAGTGCAGAACTTGTATTTATTTACTAACTAAATGTCTGAATACTTCTTCACTTCGCTCCTTCTCTCCATCGTTGTCAAAGAAGAGACGAGAATCCAGGGGAATTATTCTGAAGTTTACTTTAATAAATACAGCACATGGTCCGAGAATCAAGAAGGGTGTGTGTGTGTGTGTGTGTGTGTATATAAAAGTCAGTAAACAACATACATGTTTTTTTTCTCTCATCACTGTCAATAATAAAACTACCAAAGTAAAAGCACATCAGACCAGAAAAGATAAAAACCCACAACCGTTCGCAGCCGACGGGAGAGAAACCTGAACAACCGCTGAAAGTTCAAAAACAACATTTACAAATGAACAACATGCGTCTGTCTGCCCAACATCTTTAAACTAAGATCCATATTTAAACATTTAAACCAACACATCCACATCAGGTGGAGTTAAACAACGGGACATGGACGTTTAGTGCAGGAGGTGAGAATCATCTCCTCAGTCCAGAGCAGAGCTTCTTTAACTTCTTATATTCAAGAGTTTGACTTTACGCACGAGCTCAGACTGTCTGGAGGTTTTCTGTGTGAACAACAGAATCAAAGATTGGATCTTTAGTAAATTTCATCTTTTTAAAAATCTTTCTAAAATCTATAAAAAGCTTATACAGGTGTGAAAATACCTGTAACTCAGCTTCTAACGGAACTACAGTCACTCCACTGTAAATTAAAATGGACGACATCTCCCAAAACATCTGGCTTGCCCCCCCGGCGGCTGGCTGCCACCAGGGGGCCACGGTTTAGTGCCACATGACGCTGCTGTTGGTTGATGCTGAACATGTTTTAATATATATATATATAATATATAAGCTAACAACCAGTAAGCAAAGAAGTCCGCACAGATATATTTGTACCATGAACTCGAACATTGCTGCATTCGTGGAGCATAAAATTAAAAAAGTGTGAAAAGGTTTATATTTCTCTACGTTTGTCAAGACGGCTGAAAATGTGAGAAGAGATCAAATGAACCTTTGAGATTTAAACAAACGTTCTGAGAGCAGGCGAGAGCTGAGGGAGTTTAACGGATCTGCTGGAAGTTCAGGAACAAGATCTCAGGTTGATTTCTCTTTGCAGAGAACTGGAGAAGAAGAAAGATCCAACCTAATACTTTAAAAACCTGTTCCCAGGAAGGAGCCGACTGGTCCCAGTTTAGCAGGAGGATCAAACGGAGGTTGTGTATAAGTGTGTAAAAGTGAGGTGTGTTTGTGTGTGTGTGTCCTCAAGAGACTGTCGATCATCATCAGTTTGATCTTCATCAAATGAGGGTAATTTGCAGGTCAGATTTCTCGGGGGTGCAGCGGTTAGGCTCCTCCTCTCCGCTGCTGCCATCCAACGCCAGCTCACCCGTCTCGCTGCGGCGTTTCCACGGCGACTGGTTCTCCATCACTTGGACGACGGCACCGTCTCCTGCAGGGACAGGCGGGAGCGCGCCGGGGGGAGGGGCCCCATCCCGGACGGGCCCAGCCTCCAGGGAAGCAGGCCCAGGAAGTTGTCCGGCTGGTGCGTGTCCAGCGTGAGGCTGAGAACCCGCTGAGGAGCGGCGGCTGGAGGATTGTGGGTAGTGTAGTTCCGGCTCGAGGGGGTAGTAGAAGGTGGAGGAGGACGTTGGGGACGGAGAAGAGCGGTCACTGCGTTCCTGGAGGGAGAAGGAAGCAGGAGAGGAAGTCAGAGGCAGGAGAGAGACGGCTGAATGGCGGCTGGACGATGAACGGATTCAAACAGATGAAGAAGAGATGACAGAAGGTGAAACTAACGGTCAGAGCTTTTCTGCTCCTTCAGTCCAAAGTCGTTTCAAGCTCACAACAAAATGTCTCCTCAAGATTCCCCTCAGGAAACATCTTCTTATTATTATGTCACTTTAATAATCTGGTGGAACTCGAATGTGTTTCTCTGCTCTAATAATTCATCACGTTTTCTTTTGGCCTGAAGTCGTTAAATGTCAGGACTCAAGACAAATCAACAAGAAATCTGAAAATTAATAACGAATTAGATTAGATTTTCTCCCTTCAAGGATAAAACAACTATTGAACTTCTGTTGGATAAACCATGAGCACATCTTAACATCATCAAGTTAATATTCATCATTCACATCCAACGCTTATTGAACAGAAATCCGTTTTCTAAATGATGCTTCGTCAGTGATGACGTTCAGATGATGGATTATTATGTTGGCTGGTGTTAAAGGAAACATTCAATTAATACATTTAATGAATTAATATGCAACAAGTTGTAAGTGCTAGAATGAAGTTCTGAGAACACTTAGTGTTAGTGAGGAAAGTAAAGGAAGCAGCCAGACGCTCAGTTGGACCTGATACTGACTCCACACTACTTAATAAGTTCTGTCTACTTATCCGTTTACACCGGGATCAGAGAGAAGCAGCACCTCAGTCCCGTCTGTGTCCTGGACATCGTGGAATTGACAATAAAGTTGACTTTGACTTTGAAATGCATCTTGGGAGTTGTAGTTGAGAGTTTTGTGTCAGAACTCATCACCTCGACCAACAGCTGCTGTATCGTCGGTCATGATTCCAGAGATAATAACATTGAACCTGTTATCTGCTGAGATAAAGACTGAAGAGAGGACACAAGGGTTCATGCAGTCACATGCAACACGTACGAGCGCCTGGTGCTGCCGCTGCCGAGGAGCAGGAGCGGGTCGAGAGGCGGTGGCTAAGGAAGCTGAGGGGCAGGGGGACGTGGTGACTGGACGATGAGCAGCGGTGGGAGGGGCAGGAAGTAGCGGCGGGGCTCATTTTGGGAAGGTTAGTACATCACTGTCAGACCTCACTCTCTGAAAAGCA
Organism: Reinhardtius hippoglossoides; assembly: GCA_006182925.3. Lineage (NCBI taxonomy): Eukaryota > Metazoa > Chordata > Actinopteri > Pleuronectiformes > Pleuronectidae > Reinhardtius > Reinhardtius hippoglossoides. The sequence continues at coordinate 627,378 of CM031690.1, read as the reverse complement.
CACACACACAAACACACACACACACACGCAGAGGAGAAACAGAAACACAACAGGACACAGGGTTAGAGGAAGGAAGACTCGTGAGGAATTAGGGTCGGTGGAATCCTGCCGGGCGTCAGGGACACTGCAAATGTTAAGACAGGAAGAAACAGCTGAGACGAACGAGTGAAGAGATTCACAGAGGGTCGATGATGTCGTGAGGATGGAAAGGAAAACGAAGCTGGACCCGACGCGTACGCTGACGGATCGATGGCCTCGAACTCTGTTGTTCACATGTTAACGTGTAAATCAAATAAAGATAAAGATATATGGTTGCATTGATGATGCAGACCCAGAGAAACCCTGCAGCGTGAAGGGTAAGTGCTTCGGTGAGAAGAGGCTGGTTGGGATGAATGGGGGGGGGGGGGGGGGGGGGGGTCACGGGGTCACATACGTGCTGCATTCACCACTGCAGAAGGGAGTATACCTCTGTATACAAGGGCTGGACAGCCTTCTGGCCTGACGGACCTGGAAACAACAGTTTACAGCAAAGCTCAGTTACAGGAACGTGAAGAGCTTCTTTCCAGAAAACCACAATCCATCCAGTTCACTGATCGGCCGAGGATCCAGAGAAGAAGAGGAACATCCAGGATCACTTCTCACACACTGATGTTAGCTCTGCTTTAACTTTAAGTTTGTAATACGTGTTAACTTGTGTCTATGGGAGAAATGTAATGCTGCCCAGATTGATTCTTCATATTTCTGTTCAGCATCACACTTCAACCTTCACATGCAGAAGAGTTTCCTTATTGGTTTTATTTATAAAATGCATCATAATCATGTAATTTCTTTTCCTTTTGGTGGATAATCATGTGGTTTTGGAAGCAAACTCTTCAAACAGAGAGAAGAGAGGGGGGGGGGGGATAGAGGTGTGTGTGTGTGTGTGTGTGTGTGTGTGTGTGTGTGTGTGTGTGATAAAAACTTTGTTAAGTCATCATCACGTTGTGAAAATCCTGAAAATGTAAAAACAGTAGTATAAACATTGTGATTCTGCAGAATAAGATATGTATAATATATATAAAACATATATGATCTCACCATCTAACAAACAGTCATTTATTTTTGATCATAGAAATATTAGCTTCAGGTGAGATCGAGTTTCTTTAAAGTGTGTCTCTGCTGCAGAGTCGTCCTCTGCCACCAGAGGGAGCAGCTGCTTTAAACAGCACCCAGCTCCTTCTTGATGTAGAGAAGAAGTCATCACTGATCTCATCAGGATCGAACAGTCGTCACTGGTTTACGGTTTCGATTCCCTCACTTAACAACATGAAGGATGAGTGTGGTACCCACAGTGTTGGCTGAGCGCCCGGGGCCACGCTGAGCCACAATGGCTCCGGAGACGGCTTTGATCCAGCTGTGCATGTCCTCTGGGCTGTCGGCCTGACACACAGAGAGGACGCCAGACGTTAAATACATTTTATAATAGAAGAGATGAAAAGAGAAATCTAACGTGTCTTCATAGTTGGTACCTGAATGTAGAAGGTCCTGGAGCTGGTGACCATCTCGAACAGATTGTCCCTCATCATCAGCTCGCTGCAGACAGACAGAAGCATCACATGTTACTGACGTGCAGCTGGACTCGGACCTCAGCACCGACTCACCTGAACCCAAACCACTGACCTCTGTTTACACTCCTGCACCTTGTGGATCTCCTTCAGAGCGATGACTCTCAGCGCCTCGCGCTCCTGTGGGAGGACGAGCAAACCAGAACTCAACGTCACCACAAAGACACATCACAGGAAACTGAATAAGACTGGGCAGAAAGTCTTATTAATCATATTGTATTTTGACTCCAGCCCCGACTCTGACATGTGTCCTCACACTGAAACATAAACATCATAATAAGCAGTGTTGATTTGTGAAAATCTATTTCATATGTGGAATGACACTGGTAGAACGGATGAAGAGAAGCAGCTGGTCCCTCGTGTTCCTCTCTCACCAGCTCACAGCACTAACTGGCTCAGCGCTGGTATTCCCTCGCTGATCACAGTCAGTTGCATCACATTTAGCAACTGACAATTAAAGGCTATTTAAAGAGCTTTTATACGAGTGGTGCACCACAGCTGATTCTCCTCCTCTCGGACGCGGAGCAGGAGGCGTGTGATTTGTATGTGATTCTTCTGATGCATTAGGAGCCTCGAGTCAAAGGGTTTTAGAATAAACGCAGGTTGTTAACACGACGTTCTACAAACGTCCACGTGTCACTCGTGGTCAGTGTCAAACACGTCATCACAGTTCTAATTGGCTGGAATCTGTGGCGTGAAGACGAGGTGACGACCTCCACGGCTCCGGGACTCGGAACGAGACTGAGCTGGAAATACTGCGAAGGGTTTCAAACCTGATGTTCAGAACATGGAACTATTAGAGGTTGTTTACTATATTTACTTTTAGATTTGATGTTTCTTCTACGGTTGTAAACATCAGTCAGAAAGCATCAGTCATATGATTCAGATCAGGAGTCATACAAATGTACACACACACACACACACACACACACACACACACACACACACACACACACACACACACACACACACACACACACACACACACACACACACACACACACACACCACACACACACACACACACACAGGGTGTGTCCATGTATGTGCACAGACAGCCTGAGGTTACGACTCCCTGCTCTGAGGAGGTATTCAGGAAACATGCTGCTGCTGGTGAAGACATACAACTCCGTGCAGGCAGAACAAGCCTCACTGTGTGTGTGTGTGTGTGTGTGTGTGTGTGTGTGTGTGTGTGTGTGTGTGTGTGTGTGGTGTGGTGTGTGTGGTGTGTGTGTGTTGTGTGTGTGTGTACATCACTGTGATTCAGGTGGTTTAGTTTAGAGGTGTGGTTACATATATGATGGTTAAGGTTAGAGGCGAGGGAATGCATTAATGAATGTGCTCACAACTACAGGAAGGTGTGTGTGTGTGTGTGTGTGTGTGTGTGTGTGTGTGTGTGGTGTCAGCTGACGGTCACTGTTCACGTGCACTGTTGAACCTGGTCACAGACGTTTTTCTGTCATGGATTTCTCCTGGTCAGATTTGTAGTAGCTGAGAGCGTTCTCCTCCAGCAGGAAGTACCTCCTCTTCCACGTCTTCATCTGAGGAAGAAGAGCAGATTATGGATCTTCCTCTCCAGGGGAACTCGAGGTGTCATGATGGGATCTGTCTCTGGATCCGAGCTAAATGTGTGCGCTCTCACCACAGCTCCTTGTTTGACGCAGTAGCCGGCCTTGATGACGGCCTGGTCCTGGGCTCCTCTGGACAGGAAGTAGGGCAGCTGGTTCTGAGTCCGCTTCACCCCCCCTCGCTCGGACCCGTTCTGCCCTTCTCCCTGCTCCTGACACACATGCACACAGACACATGCTCTTTAACACATCCATGTTTCATTTCCTCTCCTGTGGCTCAGGTTCTGGTCTCCACCGGCTCCTGAATGAATCGGTCTCTAACGCTGTTCAACACAGATTCAATCTGTTCCTCTCCTCTCCTCTCTCACTCAACACCCCCACACCTGTACTTCCCAGAGCCCCCTGGAGCCCCTGAATGGTTCCTACAGCTACACCTTTATTAAATAATCAGTCTCTGATGAGTAACTGAGTCAAATCCTCTTTAATAAGTGAGTTCTGTTGCTCAGAGACTCTTCACTGCATGTTTCCTTATTTAAAGTTGAGTCACAGATTGAAAACCAGCCGTCACTTGTCTGGGTTGATGCTCACCGGGGGTCATGTGCTTGTGGCTGCATACCGATCCAGACAGGACTGAACGTGCTGCGCTGCTGCTGCTATCAGGCACTAACAGGGCAGAGAGTGTGTGTCTGTGTGTTGTGTGTGTGTGTGTGTGTGTGTGTGTGTGTGTTACCTGAGTAGCGGTGGTGATAGGGACCCCTCCTATGATCTCAGTCTTGTAGGAGACCTGCTTCATTCCCAGGACGTCCTGCGGCGTCTCTGCGTGGGCAGCGTGGCCTTCGCCGGGCTTTGGCACCTGAACCACAACAAGACGTTAACCACAGTCTGAGTTTAGATCAGCTTTTTAGGTTTTTCCTCTAAATATTGATTTAGTAAAAGTTGATCAAAGACGGAATAACGTTTTCAAATGAAAGATCTATTTTGAGAATTACAAATGATAAATCACAAACAACAAGAGACGCTGAATTATGTTTTTTGTGTGTATGTGTGTAGATGTTTGTATGTTCTGTGTTGTGTTCCTGCAAATATTCAATATTCAGTTTGTTGAATTAAATATCTCTGAATAAAAACCATGAACACACAAACTCCGACCTTCGTCACTCTGCTCAGATGTGCATTAATCTGTTAAATCACACTTGTGTCCCTGTTGGAGTGATGTTTGTACAATTCAGCTGTTTTCACCTTCAAAATAAACCAACACATTTGTGACCTGTTTATCAGATTTAAGAAGGAACCAGTGGAGCACAGGAAACATGATTGATTCAGGGTTTGAAATCCTAAAGGATTCCTGACTCCTGACGACAGCTGAAGGGAACATGAAACTGTGACGTTCCCTTTACACTCTGTTCCTCCTGAACTGACTCGGGCCTGATGGCTGATCTCCTATCTGCTGCAGCCGGAGGCCGACGGCAGAGCGACGTACAACAGCAGGAGAAACAGGGTCAGCTATTGATCCATCTGTGGGTGGGTGTGTGTGTGTGTGTGTGTGGGGGGGGCTCACAGTAATCTTGGTGGCGTTGTTGAGGACACTGATCCATTCCACTAAGTCCTGCTGGTCGTTGGCTTGCAGGTAAAACTTCCTCATTCCTGCATTTATGACTTTAGAGAAAGAGAAATAAACAGAATGAAAACGTTTAGTTTGAGACGTCTTCTGTGAACGAGAAACTGCAGGAAGAGAAACTCACTGGATGCAAATCATGAGCTAAAAATATCAGTTTGTTTCTGGTTTCTCAGAACCAGAGGATGTAAATCACACACACACACACACACACACACACACACACACACACACACACACACACACACACACACACACACACACACACACACACACACACACACACACACACACACACACACACACACACACACACACGGGGGGGTCAGGTCAAGGTCATTGTACAGTTTCCTCCCATTGAGTGACAAAAAGCTACCGTTGGTCACCGGAGGAAAAACAACAGGCAGCACAGGACAAAAGAGAGGAAGTAAAGCCACCGTCGGAGGAGAAGAGGGAGGGAGAGTGGAGTAAGAGGAAAGGGAAGCACAGGAGCGAAAGGAAAGAGGAGGCTGGAGAGGAAGGAGAAGGAGGTAGGGACGGAGGGAAAGAAAGTGCATGAGCACCTGAAACCTGCATCTGTGTGCGATGTTTCAACATCGCTCTAAAACCAGACGCATCCATCTACTGCCTCCATTATTCTGGTTTCAGTCTTTCCCCCAGCTGTTGAACGTGGCCACAGGGATTTGCTGCCGTTCAGCCATAACACCGTGAATTAGACCCGCTGCAATGCTCGTGGCGAGGGCGGCGAGGGCCGGCTCGCAGGCGGCGCTCCAGCTCATCCAGAGCGTGTGGGGTGGGGTTGAGGTCGGGGCTCCGTGCAGGACGCTCCAGCTCCTCCACACCGAACTGAGAGGAGCTTGTTCTGTGTGGAGCTTTGTGCATGTGAGCATGTTGGAGCAGGAAAAAGGCTAAAAGGCTGCGACTAAACTAGTCCTCTGCAATATCACTGCTGGAGAATGAAGATCCACTGAGATTAAAGAGTCTGTGGATCACAGGAGAGCAGAAGGACCAGGAACGAGAAGGAGAGGGTTTGAGAGCTATGTTTGAAACCTGTTTCTGAGCAGAAGACGTTTATGGCTCAATCTCTCCTGACACTGATCACCACACTGTACTTATGAGCTGTGAGGAATTCATAAAACATGACGTTAGGGGTTTGATATTTTCATCACAGTTCAACTTCAGGCCCGATGACACATACGTGAACGTGTCAGTGAACCTTCGCCTCCTGGAGGAAACCTTTGCTTCCTTCGGCAAACAAATCACAATGTTTGGTGAACTTTGACCAGAGACATCCTCTTTGGATTCACGTACGTGTGACCAGGTCCTTAGTGTTTACACTTCAAGTTCATTCACCACGTTTTGAAATTCTTCTTGACCTTTTGAAAGACCCTTCCTCCTCTCAGCTTCTTCTCGTTCTTGGTCCTCCTGCTCGTTCACAGTGGATAGAGCTGTAGTGTGAAACGGAGGAGAGGGAGAAGGAGGAGAAGAAAGGAAGATGGACTCACCGAAGCAGAACTCCGCCTTTGGCCTGAGTTTGGTGGCATCACTGACCTGAACAGGAGAGAAAAGAGTTTATGTTATAAAAGAGAGATTCATTCTGTGCTCTCCATCTTATCTCGAAGTATAAAGTACACGTGACTGTAAAGGACTGACTCACCTTCGAGATGTAGGTGAGCTTCAGAGATCCCACCTTCTCTGCACCTTTAGGGAGATTCTGAAAGAAACATCACTGTTACTTCATTGTTTCTTCATTCTTTGTGATAAAGGAAGAATTAGAAGAAAGGCCCCGAAACACTGAGGCTGAGTGATGTGCTGGAAATCAAGAGAATAACTTTGACTGTGGAAGAAGATCCAAACAAACCAACTGTCTACGAAGGGAAATCAAGAAACGTGATGTAAAATGATTTGGTTAATGTAAATACAATAACTGATCTGAAGCTGAACTAAGAACAATCTACAGGAGCTTTAACTCCAGACTCTGTGTCCGAGGGCGAACAGAACCAACGTGTGTTCACGCTCTGTCTACAGGACGAAGATCTGGAGAGGAAACGTTCTCATTCACTGACTTTTTGTCATCAACACGATTCATGTGAAAGAAAATATGATGAACAGCGTCGGTCAGAACTCTGCCCAACCTCTTCCTCATGCTGTGTGAGAGGAATTCCCCACAGAGGGAAATGCAGGTTCTCTTCTGGTTCCTGTTTATCTGCATGGTTCACACCGAGCATCAGTCGACTCACTCACATGTGCACATCCAACCTGCCACACCGCCTCGTCTCCTCAGCCTCAACCAATCACGTTAGAACCCGTGGTTCGGTTTAGTTCTGTATCATAAACCCACAACTTCCTCTTTACTTCGTTTTACTCCAAACTCTTTAGATTGAAATGTCACATTGGGTTTTATGTGAAGCTCCTTTCCAATGTCCCCGAGCACAACGTCACCACACACAGAACTTTAAAGACCCAGTAGGATGGGGGACATGGTTCCCAGTTCCTCTGCACACACACGGTCTCTAACCTGTGGGTTGTCCATGTACCACAGCAGGCTGCCCTGCTGCGTGTCCAGGATGAAGTATCTGCGCAGGAACCTGCCGCTGCTCTCGTTCTCCTCGATGTCCAGGAAGCCACAGCTGCGGTTCTGACGGTCCTTGTACGGCATCGCGACCCCGACCAGCTCCGCCCGCCCTGGGGCATCACAGGAATTCTGCCAGGAAGAGGAGAGAAAGTGGAGATTTAGCCAAAAGGTGTCAGTTGATGTTCTCACTCAGTGGCTGCACCTCCAGGACTTTCACAACCTTCAGCTCCCTCTCAGACAGAAACGTGTTGCTACAAGCAGGCGACCACACAAACACAATGCAAACACAGTGTGAGGTTCTACCAGCGAGTCCTGGAGGCAGGAGACGGACTCACTGGGGGTGGTCGTGGCTCGAAGGCAACTGGGATGGATCAGGATCTCAACTCAAGCTTCTCAAGTTTCTACTTCGTTACAGAGAAGGAAATTCAAGATGTAGGAAAACACGTGGAAACCTGTGTGTGTGTGTTGTGTGTGTGTGTGTGTGTCTGTGTGTGTGTGTGTGTGTGTGTTGTGTGTGTGTGTGTGTGTGTTGTGTGTGTGTGTGTGTGTGGTGTGTGTCTGTGTTGTGGTGGTGTGTGTGGTGTGTGTGTGTGTGTGTGTGTGTGTGTGTCTGTGTGTGTGTGGTGTGTGTGGTGTGTGTTGTGTGTGTGTGTGTGTGTGTGTGTCTGTGTGTGTCTGTGTGTGTGTGACAGAGACAGACAAGGTGCCATGGAGGGAGGGATTTAACAGAGCACAGTTTCTGTCAAGATGTGTATGTGTAAAAACTCGATCAGAGCAAACAATCAGTTTTATCAGAGAAATAAAACCTGACACTCGACAGATCTCAGGTCAGACGGAACAAAACAAGACAACAATGGAGAAACGTTGCTCTGGACGAAGTCGCCATGTTTTAAAACTCTATTGTTTTGTGGCTTCAGCATCTGTTTCCCTCGTTGTCTTGGCTCTGATTGGCCGTTTACTCTCTCTCATCACTGTACACTGGTTCTGATCCCAGGTCAGATTGCTGCTGCCTCACACTTCCTGTCAATCAGGGCAGGTACTGGTTGGATTCTGGAGACTTTCACATTCATTAGGAAGTAATAACCTCAGTGTGAGCTGCAGATCCTCATTCACTCAACCTGATGGGTATTTTCTCAATCTTCTATGAACTGATAATAAGTCGTAAGATCTTCAAATATCACGTTTTGTCCAACTAACAATTCATCACCTGAATATATTTAATTTATTATCATATGTAGCCACAAAGTGTGGAGCTCTGTGAGGACATGAGGAAGCTGCAGGAAACTGGAAACCAACCAGCAGATCTATAACAACACAGATAACCTGCTGTATGAATCTGAACCATCAGACCCAAACAGAGGTCAGACCAGCACATGAACACAGGTTGTAACACAATGATCAGTTCTCTCAGATCCAGCTGATCTCAGGCCTGTTTCCTCTGCGCCTCCATGACAGCTCGTCCCCTGCTCGGCTCCCCGGAGCAGCAGTGACCGGGAGAACCGGCCCTGTTCACACTGACCTGAGGACACTCGAGCACCCGCGACGGGACGGTTCCGGGTTCTACTCAGTTCCGATGAGTCCAGTGTGGCAGCAGCTGTCCGGCACCAGCGGCAACACACACACTCACACACACTCACACACACACACACAGCTTCCGCTCCGAGCTTTCACAGTAAAGCTGGTGACAGGCGTCACTTCCACGTGCATCATAAAGTAAAACACCCTCCAGGAGCTGGAATCTGGAGCATGTTGGACTCACACGGTCCTGGTTCTGATCATCATCATCATCATCATCATCATCATCATCATCATCATCCTCATCATCATCATCATCATCATCATCATAATCATCATCATCATCATCCTCATCATCATCATCATCCTCATCCTCATCCTCAGCATCATCATCCTTTTTAAAACAATGAAATAAAGCAATAAAGCAATAAAACAATAAAACAAACAAACAAACAAACAAGCAGATTCCAGCTCCAATAACTCCAGAATCTGCTGCAGTCTTTAGTTCAGTCTTATCAAACCAATGACATGAATATGATTAAACTACAGTTTACAGGAGGCAGATCCCACATGAATACATGTCTGAATACATTGTCTTTTAAAAACGTCAGTAAGTGTTCGTGCTTTTATTTTGAAAGTAGTGTCACGGTCTTATCATTGTTACCTTGATGCTGCAGATTTTCAACCAATCCCTGGCTCTCTTCGCAAAGCATGCTGGTAAATGTGGTTCATTCTCTACAGATGACTACAGCGATCCCATCTCAGCAATGCTGACATCTAGTGGTGACACGCAAACATCTCAGCAGAGGAAATGTGTATTTTGAAACTTGTTTTCTAAAACTGTCAGGTTTCCATGAACGAACCGTCAGCAGCAGAAGAGAGAGACGTGCAGGACCAACTCGGTTCTGATGGACAGAGTCGAGCAGAGGACAGGAGAAGGTCCAGTAACATCTGATGAGTCTCTGCCTGAATGATTTACACTGGAATCTCATGTGTGGTCTCACTGACTGATTCTGAGGATTTGAGAATGAGAATAGAGAGAAGAACCAATAATGATATGAATGAAGAAGATCTTCAGACTTCAGATGAATCTACAGGAAGCTCCTGAAGTCCCAGTCTGACGCTCCAGAGGATCATTCAGATGGTTCCTTCCGTCCTTCAGGTCCAGTGCAGACGGTCTTCGTGCTGTTGACCTGGTGACGTCAGGGAAGTCGATGTTTGTGTCGTGGACTAAAGTAATTAATGTTCCAACATCTGTCTGTAACCATAACAACGTGTTTCCACTTCCCAGCATTAAAATATAACTTTAAAAACTATGCTTTTTATCAGTGAATCTCTTATTTAATCTCGATTACATATTCAATGTCAATATAATGAGCTAGTTGGAATAAATGAAATCACTTGAGAGTGAATTTATGTGATAAGGTTACATGGAAATGTTTTACTTGCTTTATCTGAACCTTAATATCCACAAATTAATTTCTAATCCCAATCTCTCCCCGACCTGAATCCCTGCTGAGCACAGAACTAACACAGATGCTGTAATTCAATGATATTCAGGGTTTTGCAGAAACACCTGATGCTCGTGTTTAGAACAAGTCGTTTCCCAAGAATCCGCTCACAGTAAAATTCGTACTTAATTTCATAAAAAGGGAACTGTGCAAAAAGAGAAGGGCGTAAACTGTGAGCAGTCGGACGGACCCGGCTGTTTGTGCAGAACAGACACAGAGGAACCACGTAACGGACACAACTTTTACATTGTGTATGATTCATGAGCTTTTAGTTTGCATTCAAAACAGAGGAACATATTTAAAACACTCAAATTCTGGAACATGTGCAAATAACATCTTGAACTCTTTATTGTTGGATTGTTTTCAACTTAATGAGCTCAGAGATATAAGAAGTGAGCAGCCCCCCCCCCCCGATTCATCATCTCTAAAAGAAGAACGTTGGTTGGGGGGGGGGGTCACTTGGCTTCCCTCCTCCCTGTCTTTGCCAGTGTGGATCCTATGGCTGATATCTGCTGAATGTCAAAGGCCTAATTGTTTTTTGAAAGCAGGGGCTGCCAGCACAGACACCGGCCCCTGTGCCAGTCTATTCTCCAGAACCGTGTGATGCCCGGACGCTCCAGGTGCCGCCGCCGGGCGCTGCCAGATTCTCAGCCACCAGCGCCTGCTCAGGGAGCTTTTGGCATCCGTGTAGAAAAAGTCAGCTCTGTTCTTTATTGTCAGAATATTGAAGCCTTCATGGTACCGATGGTCGACAGGCTGGCAGGGAGGCCGGCGTTGGCACAGGCGCTGCAGCACGCCATGCAGGGACTGCAGCCAGGCTTAGTTACCTCTGGAGAGGGGTTTTGGTTTGAAGAAGCAAGGCTCGATGCCAGGTTGACCTGAGTGCCCTGCAGAAACAGACAGCCGTGGCAGGGTGCATGTCAACAAGCACTGGGATCAGTTCAGGTCCTGTGGCAAATGGCAAGGATCCGACATCCAGCTCTCAGACACGAGGAGCCGGAGTCAGGTTCTCACACAAAAACTGAGAAAACACTTTTTATTGTGGCATCAAATGTCTGTCACATGTCTCAGAGAATAAAAACCTGCAGTTCAATACAGCTACGACATGAGGAAACAAGACGGTGTTATAATGTGGCTGTTGATTCAGTCATGAGGATTTCAAACCTGTTTACAGTCACTGAACTGCCAAGAGGCACGACCACAACGTTTCTCCGAGCTTCACCAGCGTCACGACTTCAGGGCTGCACATGAACACGTGATGGAGCAAAATGCAGAGAGTTATCATGTTTACATGAAAATGTAACAGGACAAACCAGTAGTACTGGTTCAGGACAAATCAACACACTCATCAACTCCATTATCCAGTTGGTTTATATCGTACGCTACATAAACAGGTTCCAACAAGGGCTGGGTAAGTTATGGTTAGCTTGCAGAATACTGAGTATGAATATGTTCTGTATCTTGATTTGTTCTGTCTATGGACATTATATGTGTGGATTATATATCAGTTGTTTCCACAGTTCAGATGAGACTGTGTTTGACTCTGGATTCATCTTCATCAGGACAACAACTCGTTCTGTGCTTCACTCTGAGACGAACCAGGAAACGCTGCTGGGTCTGAAAGATCCCATCAGGTGATGTTCACCTTCAGACCAGCATCCAGCTCCAGTGGATACAGAGGAGCTGGGAGTGTTGGGAGCTCTGGGATCAGACTGGAGCAGGAAGCCACAGCAGGTCCCACAGAGTGAGGAGGAGGAGGAGGAGAGGAAGGAGGAGGAGGAGGAGGTGGGAGGAGGAGAGGAGCCTCTCCTCAGATCTCCTGCTTCATCACTAAACAGCTGTTTCACCAGTTGAATGGCAGAACGTGATGCGGCATCTGTAACCATCAGATCGATTTAACTAGTTGTGTAAAGGAAAATACATCATATGCAAATCCGGTTTGAATTTTAAAAGTAAAACAATGAATGAACACACTGCTGAATTAAAACCCAAAGTGACATTGAACCACGTTCAGATTTAAATATGTTTTATTGAATACACACAAGTAAAATGTAGATTTGTATATAAATATAAATAAGACAGGTATATTAATCTGAAACCTTATTTCCGTGTGTTTTACTTTGGGACCTGGCGGCTGGTTTCCGGTGGAGCGGACCGGTGCTGTTAACTTGACGCAGCGGCGGAGTCCAATGGAAGAGTCGATCGCATCCCGGAGGAAACAATCGAGACAGACTCGGTCCGGAACCAGGAGCTGGATCGTGGAGCTCAGCTCGTAGCCCGGCTCGGTTCTCTCCCGCTGGATCAGCGCTCCTCTCCGCGGCGGTGCCTCTCCCCCGCCGACCCGCCTCTGACGGCGCCTGCTCGGCCTTGTTTATACTGTGCGGAGCGGCTGGACCCAGCACGCAGGCCCGGTCCCGTGCCTCGGCTCCGGAGAGCGTCCGGTGCGGATCGGCCCTTCAGCTCACCAAGTAAGAGCACGCACACGCACACAGCGGCGGGGAGCGGCCGTGGGAGCGGATCCAGGGTCAGATCCGGCGGCTGCTGCTCTCACTTTACGGTGCTTATTGTTAGCTGCTAGCTTCGAGCTAGCGGTTCGCCGGAGTGACGGCTCTTGTCTCCTCTGTTGGGCTGGTGGCTAATGCTAACGGCTACAAGTCGAGCTAACGCGCACAGTGACGTAAATACACGTGTTGTGCTTCTGCTAAATACACATTTCACCAAGTCGTCCCGCGGATCCGGTGTCCGGCTCGCCCGGGTTATTCGCGGTGTCGGTTATTTCTCCTGCTAGCATCCAATCGGTGCTGCTAGCAGCCGTGTAGCAGCGTTAGCTCGCTGGCTAGCTACCGTTAGCCTTGTTTTGTCAAACCAGCTGAGAAGTGCTGAAGCCGAGGAGCTAATATTTACACCACCTGTCACACCCGGAGGCGCGTGAGCGGCACGCACGGCACCGGGCACCGGGTAGCTGGGACCGGAGGATGAAGAGCGAACCGACTCCTCCGCTTCATCACAATTAGACCTTAAAGAGGCCGATTCGATGTGGACCGATGTTCCGACCCATCATTCTGACATAGATGTATATACTGTAATGACCCTGAGCTTCCATCCAGGAGCTTCACATACACACAGAGCGAGATGGTTGTTTAAAGTACCAGTAAGATAAGAACACACTAGATAGGTGAGGGAAGTGGACCAGAACCTGCCTGTTGGATGAAGTGGTCTCCACCGACTCACTGCTGCTGCTCAGTGTTTAAACCAGAATACAAAACGAATCTACTGTTCTTCAGTGGTGACGTGTTCCCCTCCATGTTGTCCATTCACGTCTTCTCCTCCTCACAGAGAATATGACCCAGATGCAACAATGACGTCCAGATTTGGTAAAACCTACAGCCGCAAGGGAGGAGAGGGCACGTCCAAGTTCGATGAGGTTCTGTCCACCAAGAGAGGCACCCTCAGCACCAAATGGGGTGACACCACCTACAAGGCCAAAGTGGGCTCCAAGCGCGCCGGTGCTACCAAGAACGACTCGGTTCTGGAGGTGTACAAGAGGCCTCGTCCGAGCGGAGACGGCTTTGAAGACCCGTTCGGGTTCGACAGCGACGACGAGTCCAAGCCGGTGTCGTCTCGGAGCGGCAGCAAGGCGTCACCCGCCAAGCCGGCCTCGGCAGAGCCGCCCCAGGCAGAACGGCCGGGCCTCTCGCTGGACACGGGGAGCAGGTCCAGTCTGCACGGAGCCTCCCACACTCTGGCTTCTGCCCGAGGTGCATCGTGGCTGTCCGGGGACCGGAACCAGCCGAGGGTGGTGGAGGACACGGCCCGCTTCTTCAACAGCAGCGCCATCATAGGTAATACTTTGAAACGTGTTAGCGTCTGTACACGGTATTTATTAATGTGTTGATTCATTTAGTTTCTTGTTTACTCTGTAGATGCCATTTAGATTTTAATGATAATCAAACTAATTACATGCACAGGTCTAGAAATTTGATCTCACTGGCAGTGAATAAAAAAAGTCAAATATTCACTAGTTTGGAAAAATATGAATATACTTACATTACTGTTAAGATCCCAGTATAACCACAGATCAGATTGAAACATGCCTGTCCCTGAACAGGTAGAAGTTTAAATGTTTTTACCAGTTGCTCGGTTTATGTTTTGAATGTCTGTTTAAATAATGACAACAATAAAACGCCTCCTTGCAACTGAAACCTTGAAATTTGATATTAAACAGGAAGCAGCTGTTTCTCTTTGGGCCTGACGGCTTCAATCAGTCACAGAAAGTTTAGTTTCTCTGACTTTTTGAGTTCGTCAGTGCATCTTGAGCTCTGATCTTCATTCACATGTATCTGAAAACTAAATTAGACGAGCAGATCCGATGCTTCGGCCTGGCAGCTTCCTGAGGAGCAGACAGAAATCCATCTTGTGACGGACTGCGACAGCTCACAGACGCTAACCCAATTTCTGCAAACTGCATCTTCTATAAAACTAAATACTCCTCCGGCCTTTGCGTTTCCCTCCATCTGAGCCGTTTATAATCTAAAGGTCAAAAAGATTCTTCAGCTTTCAGTGATTTTGCCGGGAGCGGGGGGGTCGGGCGTCGTAAGACTAGAGTTGCATGTTGTGCAGCTTTGTGTAAAATCATTTAGGCTTGAATAACAGCCCGTAAGTGCTTTTTGTTCGGGGGGCTTCAGTTTTGGTGATTTAATTTTTTGCCCAAACAGGCATTGGAGGAATTGGGTTTTATTGTTTGTCCTCTCGCAGCCTGTCACTGTCAGTTCGTCACTTTCGGCTCGACTTGCCCTCGGCTTGTCGTGACCGCTGCTGGCCACCTGCCAGAGACGCGAGCCACTCCAGCTGACTCCCAACAACAAGCTGTGCCTCGGCGAGCACTTGGACTCAGAGTAACGTATCCACGGTGTGGGGACATGAAGCCGTGGCGAAGGGAAGCTAATGCAGAACCAAAGTTCAACTGAAGCTCTGCCATCAATAGCCCTGTTATCTGTTGGCTGAGACTGGCGCTGTTGACTCAGTAAATATGACAAAATCCTTGACCAAGTAATTCTTTTGAGGAAAAATGTGCGAGTCGAGCTGACGACTGCAACTTTCTCCAGAAGGTCATGAATCAATGTTTTTTTACTCGGCTGGAACGGACAATATAATGAGATAGATTGCTCAATTTTAAATACCAGGAAAAAAGGAAATTTATCTATATTATGGTTATTTATTTTAAAGGTGAGTTGTATTAAGGGAGTCGCTCTTTTCCCCGGTCGTCCACAAACATAATTAAGAGCAGTACTTGTCTTGAGCAGCACGGCTTCATTAATACGAGCAGATTGAATCCTTGTGGCCTGCGGGCGTTCAGTGTGTCAGACGATATTACACTTATTTTGATGAGTCTGAATTTATGTTTAAGAATCTAAGTTTAAATGGATTTTCTATACTGTACCATGTTCAGCTTTTATTAACGCCCTGAGTAAATACTGGGTAAATACTGGGACTGCGGCCAAACCAGACCTTTTTTCAATTGGTTGGCTGAAGCCCGATCCCGTCTCATACAGACGGATCTGGGATCTGTTTACGAACGCCAGCCGTCAGAACCTCCGCTGTCATCCTCAGAAACACATGCTGCCATTTCCTCTTGCGTAGTGTTGTGAGAGGAGCATGAAGTCACATGAAGTCACATGAAGTCACATGAAGTCACATGAAGTCAACAGAAGCAGCAGTTGACGACATGTCGTCATGCGTCAGGGAGCAAAGACAACTGGGGGGGGGGGGGGAGTGTCACCGTGTTTATTCGTGTCACTCTTGTCAGGTGCACCACAGCTTTTTTCTTTCTGGCTGGTTAAGAGAGGTTTTCAAACCAGTCCAGAACTTTTCATCCTGAAACTTAAACAGAGATAATGAAACCAGGTAGACCCATGGGACTTAATGGTCCTGTATGTTGTACCTTCTCAGCGGATTACAGTTCCTGAGAATCACACACATTCACCTACAGTATAAGAGTCAGAGCTTTAACCTCTCTCACTTTATTGTGCTGATGCTGTGAAGCAGTGCGCCGTGAAGTCAGATAAGATCTCACTCACCTTCTAAGTGTGTCATCTTTTTGTTATGTTTTTTATTTTTCCTACACCACATAAGGTCAGAGGAGAGCGAGGCAATGAAATGTCCTACTTTCTAGTTTTCTGCACTTGCACTCTGACGACACAAACCACAGGCCCCTTCTCAGAGCACATACAGATATTTTTTTGATCTTACAATGTGAAGCAATTTCCTGTCGTTGCTCAGAGTAACGAGTTCAGTGTTTTCACCGGCTTCTTATCTGTGATGGCAGAAACGACCAAGGCTGCTAATAACCAGAGTGTGAATGTTGACCTGGCAAACGGCCCCAGGCGCCTTTTTGATTTTTCTTGGAGAAATATGTCAGCTGGCGCGTCGTCAGAAGCTCCAGCTGTGTCTGTGTGCGTGACCTGTTTTCAGTTTTAAAGGTGCTTTTTGAAATGGTGCAATCATTCTGTTCACCGTGTATCTGCTGAGCAGCCGGTGAAGTTAACCATGAGCCAAACTGTGAGCACGGTGTTGTTGCACTGGTGCTGGAGACTGTGTTTTGTAGGTTGCAATGAAACCGTACTCGACTGGTTGATGAAATAATAAATCAAGTCCAGAGAGTAAAATATCACAGGGTCGTTGGTTTTTTAAATAAAACAAGGAAATCTATTTGAAGAAACTCTTTGATGGTTTTACCCTTAATTACATTTTATTCTGACATTTCATAGACCAAGAAATTGATCTGTCTGGATTGAAAATGTAGAGAAGATAAAACTAAATGCACAAGGTGGTCGGAAATATTAGTGCTGATTTTAATTTGAGCAGTTTTATGTGTTATGCTTATGGTTGATGTGGTTTTGCTTCTTTCTGGTGCTCTGACTCCTCTGCTAAGTAAATTTAACGTAAGAAAATCCACATCGATGTGATGACAGTGCATTATAACCATAATACTGAATCTGTTCTCTCTTCCTGTTCCGTAGGAAAGTCCCAGCAGAGTTCCTTATCTCTACTGGAGAACCAGCACAGCTACTCATGGTACCAAAATGCTTCTGAGAGTGACAAGAAGCCCCTGGCCCAGACCACCACCTGAAGACGGGCTCCAAGGCAGAGTCCTCCTACAAATCTTGGGATGCCATCATGGGTCTCCGTCCACCCTCACCTTGCCAGGAACCTCGTAACCCCGCCCCCACGCTCTCCTGGGTGTCAGCGGGTGTCACCATGGGCGGCTGTGACCTGGGCCCGACCCGACACGAGAAGCCCCCGTCTCCACCACGTCTTCAGAGTTCCATTGAGAGCGAGGACCTCGGGGGGGACTCTGACTTCCTTGTGGAGACGTCGGACTACTCCCAGACATCCTCCTCCTCATCACTTGTAAGAAACTCTAACTGTCGGACTTACAGGAGGCCGAACAAACAGGGCAAGGCGCAGGACTCCAGCGCTTTAGCTAGCACTGTTTTTGGTGCAGATGTTTCCAAACCCTCCTCTGACGGCAGTAATAAGACAGCAGGTAGTGGGAGAGGACGGGGCCGGTCAAGGGACTACACAGTGCTGCCCCCCTCCTCCCTATCAATGTGTAACGTCACCATCCAGGACAGAGTGGTGGAGGAGTTTAGCAGCGACGCAGCGCCCTCTAGTGGCAGCAGTAGTGCCGGGTCGGGCAGCACGACGGAGCTGGGAGAAGCGGGATGGCAGCGGAAGAAGATGGAAGAACAAAACTCAAGGTAAGAAACACAAGGTTGTAGGTCCAGTCCTGGCAAGATGGCGTGTTTGTGTAGTTGGCTTCAGTTCACTATTGTTTTTGTTTAGTTTTTTGGGGGGGGGTGTATTCGACACAAGTCCTCCTCTCACTGTCCTCCTCCTTATCTTCTGCCTGGCTCTAGAGTTCTGGACAAGAACACTGATCTACTCAGTTATCTGTCTCAAAGCTCCCTGTCTGATAACCTGCATCCTGTAAACCTGCGTTCTCACTCTGCAGTATAAAGAAGCAGATAGCAACAGCACTTAAATCACGTCACAAGTTTTCCAGGCAGCGTCACAGAGGTCGACTCTTTTATTCACAAGCCGTTTTCAGACATGGCCTCCGGGTAGAACCGGAGAATTAGCTCCAGAGTTTACCTGCAGTTTGTCCTTCACACATGCACCACGCAGCAGGAGGTTCTCTGCACAGACACCAGGATGCTGCCTGAGTGCCTTGAGTGATTCTTATTAATGAACGAACATAGACTTGCGTTTCACATCTTAACTGTTCTTCTAACACCCGCCCTGTCTGCAGGATCCGGCCGACCCAGCCCAAGACAAAGAAGGACAGTAAGCTGGAGCTGTTTGGTTTTGAAGACGCAGACACACATCCGGAGGACAGCTCAGACAACACAGAAGGCAGCTCCAACTACAAAATCAAATACTTTGGCTTTGACGACATGAGCAACAGCGATGGCTCTGACGAAGACGACGTTGCTTTCAAAGCAATGAGGCGGGCCAAGAAGGCTGCCATGGCAACCGCTATGGATACCGCTGAGGATAATGCTGTGGATAATGCTGCGGATACCGTGGAAGAAACACCGACGGAGGAGCCGCCGATCCCTTCGAGAGGCTGCAGAGTTATGAAAGGCCGGTAGCCAAGGAGTACAAGAAGCACCCAGAGAGGCAGGAAAGCCGGATACGAGCAGGTTAAAACACACACACACACACTTCCTGTAGAAAGTCTTTGTGCATTGTTGGATGTTTGATTTAGCCCAGAGAAACAGGGAGGTTTGGATTGCACACATGTTGTCACGCAGCTCTGCTTCATAATGACAATGAATCCATGTTTAAATACATATTTACATCGACGCTCATCCCACATCTGAAAAGCTCCAGAGCGTCTTGTTCAGATATGACTACATGTTTGTACATGTAAACACAAACTGTGCAGCACTTTGTTTCTGCCAACATATCCTCCCACACACGTGCTGTTGGGACACGATGCCCTAACAACACACTCCGTCTCCTCCTGTAACATGTTTGACCTCCTCCTCCGTGGCCGCAGGGTGTTTATCTGGTTTCACTCGGACCACAGCAGATGTGCTGCTGAAACCTTGCTGATGGTGGCCGTGTGCTTTACCTGCAGATATCCTGGACTTCTCGGAGGAAGGCCTCAGGGTGGTGGCGGGCCCTCCCCGGAGGCTGCCCCGGGGCAAACCGGCTGAGAAGAACCCCGACAGCTTACGGAGGATCTTCAGCGCTCACAAGAAGGTCAGACACAAAAACAACTTCACCCACATCACTGTGAAGCCGGAGACGGCATGTGGGAGTGCTACCTGTGTATTGACCAATCATGTAACATGAGTCTGGTGTTAAAGTACCTGGATCTGTTGTGAAGATCAGATGATCAAGGTTGTCATAATGTTTACCACACTAACTGAACCCAAACCAACATTAACCAATCCTGGTATTTTGTGTGTAATCAAAACCTGATGATATCGCATTCCCATGCTTCACAAGACTCTGTTGTTTCCCTAAAGCTATTTAAAGACATAAAGATGACTCTTTCTTTCTTCACTAACTGTGGATGAATCTGAAAGTCCCTGAACCACTGACCATTTCCCCAAGTGTGAGAAACATTTGTTGAAAACTACAAGCAGCTGATTTAGGGAAACACTGGGGACTGTTTAGAAAGTGAAACAGGTTGATAGTTCCAGGAGGAAGCCGTGGACTCTGGTTCGCCGGGTGAGGAAGTCTTAAATCAAAGAAAGACCAACATATACAATACTTATCTTTATATCGGTTGATGGGGACACATCCCTAACCCTCAGGTCCAGACAGAAGATCAACCACACAGCATAGACGGTCCGCTGTCAATCATTAAACCTGTTTCTACTTTCATTTTACAGGCGTTTAAAGTTTTTCCTAAATGTTACTTTCCAACAGAAGCACTTTGTTTCTCAGTCAAATCCGTCGGGTTCTGTCTAGTTTTTAGAAACTGTAAATACAAAGGTTTTTATTTTGATTAAAAACAGACGAGCATCGACTGAAACGTAATGAGCCACAAAATCTGGTGCATTTTATCTCCAGTCATAAAAAGATCAGATTATGGTCTGTCTGTCTCTCTCTCTCTGTGTGTGTGTGTGTGTGTGTGTGTGTGTGTGTGTGTGTGTGTGTGTGTGTGTGTGTGTGTGTGTGTGTGTGTGTGTGTGTGTGTGTGTGTGTGTGTGTGTGTGTGTGTGTGTGTGTGTGTGTGTGTGTGTGTGTGTGTGTGTGTGTGTGTGTGTGTGTGGCGCTAACGCTCAACTGTAAAACCTTCCCTTGTTTCATTTCGGAGAGGTGTGTGTGTCCACCTACACTCGGTATGACTCACATGTGTCTGTGTTAGAGTGTGTGTCTGTGTTAGAGTGTGAGTGTGTGTGTGAAGAGCTCTGGTTTATTCTCGACTGGATGAGGGGATGGATTGAGTCCAGTTTGAATCTCTGGATTCGTATTGATTTCATAAGAACCCTGTGTCTCTCTATAGCGGAGCCAGATCGATATCACCAATCGGGTGTAATAGCAGTGGAAGCCTCGAGCAGCTCGTATTCGCTGTATGTGAGTCGTCGGTGTTTCATACTTCAGGCTCCATTTAGCTCTCGTGTGAAACCGGCTGCAGGTGAAGCCATTCGTCAGGAGCAGATTGTAGAACTGATGATTTGATTCTGGTTTGGCTGCAGGATTGTTAATCAGATCTCGATCGGCTCCTGTGATGTGCAGAGTTTGTCTGGACGAGCTCCGCGAGGCGTCTCTGTCGCCGCTGCTTGTTCTCAACATGTTCTCTTCAGTCGGCAGCAGTTTAACGTTCTGTGGAACCGTGGTGCTCGTGTGCAAGTGGTTCGACTAATTTCTGAATTCATATTTGAATTAGTCTCTGGAACAGTCACTGCCTCTGGTGTTTTCATTACTGTTTCGTAATGATGGCAAAGAAAATAATCATTTTGCAAATAATACTCGTTTTATTTTTTCATAGAATCACAGTGAACTTGAAACTAAACTAATGTTTCCAGCCAATGTAATGTTGGAATATCATGTGAATCACGTTCAGAACAGGAAGTGTTTTATTGCTTCGGCTAAACAGAAAAACATCCTGAAGACAGAGAAATAACAAGTCAACAAATTACTCAAGACAGATTTTTTTAATAATACAAGATTTAGCTATTGAACAGAATTAACAAGAGCTCCACTGTGACTCATGATATTTATTATCTTCCAGTGATGTATTCATAATAAGGATATAAAGATATGTCTGTTTGCTGTCATGGGACCTTGAACTCCATCGATTCATGTTGAGCTCTGATCAAATGAAGTGATTCTCTAAATATAAAAGCGTTCAGCTCGTGGAAGGTCATGTGAGGTCGGGGGTTTCTCGGGCCTCGAGTGAGAACGTGAAACTGCTGCATCAGGATGACGTTGAGTATTTAACGAGGCTCGGTCACGGCTGATGTCCCGGCTGCTGAATGAGGTCAGTGTTGTTGTTAACACTGATCCAAACTGTCGGTGCATCACCAACAGACCAACACCTCACTGCTGATCCTCTCCTGGCACTGATTTCACCCTTAGAAACTCAAACACCGCTTTGACCATGTAATCAAACGGTTAATAACATGTTGCCGACGTTAAATCCACCTGGGCCCTGATCCGCAGCTCTGACTCACGGGCTCTCCACGCAAACTTCTGCAAAGAACAAGATAAGTTTGTTGTGAAATTGAAAAGGGAACTTTTGAAGTGCCGAAGTCTGAAGGTAATTTCCTCTGCGCCCTCTGCAGAGCAGCAGTCGGGGTATTAGCAGACACTTTGCCCATAGGAGCTTGATAATATACATAATGTACTTTCTCTGCTTCTCCAGTTTCATGCCCTGACTCTGCCAACCACTTTCCTCCCTCTCTGTTGACTTATGTATTCTCCCTGTCTCCATAACTTCCTCTCGACCACTTTGTGTTTGCTGCTGCCTCCCGCCCGATGCCCTCTCCCCCGTCCTCCTCCCCCGTCCTCCTCCCCCGTCCTCCTCCCTGCTTGTTTCATTATCCCTCTCCTCCCGTCCTCTGTTCTCTCTATCGTCACTCAACACAATCTTGAGTGCGACCTGAGTTGCGCTCATTATAAAAACAATAGCCCTGAAAGTGACCAGCCTCTGGAGGAGTCATCACGGCCTCTGTTGCAGTAAACTGAGCGTGCGTGGCGTTGGAGGAATGTGCGTGTTGTTCGCTTATTGCACCGAGGATGCTGGGAGATATTAGATGTTACCATAATGACGGGATGTTGATGGACTCAATATTTAGGAGACGAGTTTGGTTTATTAATGTGTTGAGCTGTTATTACATCCACAGCAGTGAACCTCTCCAGTGTGATTCTTCTCACTCGAGAACCACATATAGATATATTTTAATGTGATAACTCAGTTTTGGTACAAAAACCTTTATGAATAAACATATTTTCCCAGAATACTTTGTTTAAATTGAAAGAACCCCTCTCGTATGATGTGTTCTAATAAGCCCGGTGCAGCAGAACCAGTTTGAAATGATGCAACAACCTGGACGTTAACATGTTGTATTTACTTCCCCAATAATAACAGAAAAACCATCGACCAGTTCAACTTTATCACATTTAAGTGGCAATATTTCCTCTGTGGGTATTATGGTTTAGTTTTGCACCTCCATAAACGTTGGTGTCTTACAAAGGGCTGATAAAATAAATTATAGAAGTCACCGCACAGGTCCAGAAACCCGTATTTTGATTCCATGGTTTGATTCGTCACCGACGGCAGTTGTCTGTTAATAATTCAAACCCTGCGACTCCAAAGCGCCGTTCTGCTTTTTCTTTTGTTTTTTAAATTTTCTTTTGGGCCACAGCAGGACCAGGGCCACTCGCCCCCCCCATGCTGCTCCATGACGAGCGGGGCCAGGCGGGTGTGGTAGGTGTCCGCCTGTGTCTTCCAGATTACTGTAGGAGGCTTTAATGTGGTGTGTTGATGTTCCAGCGCAGCAGAGCTCATCCCCGACCTCCTCTTTGTCTCAGCTTATTAACCCTGCAGTGCACCGCCCCCCCCCCCCACACCTCCCTCCACAGCCAACTCTCTCTCTTTTCTATCACTTCTTTCTTTCTGCCCGTCCTCCCCTTGTTTCTGCTTTTGTTTTTCATTATGAATACCCCGGCAACCACCAACCACAGGTTTGGCAAAAATATACAAAGAGGCAGGAGTCGAGCCAAGGATGAAAAGATGAGTGTGTTTGTGCTCGTTGTAAGTGTGTGTGTGTCCTGCTGTTTGATCAGTGCTGGCCGACTCTCAGCAGTTTAATGTAGGATCCGCCTTCCCCTCCTCCTTCCACCTCTCTCTTTCCCCTCCTCCTTCCACCTCTCTCTTTACCCTCCTCCTTTCCCCTCCTCCTTCCCCTCCTCCTTCCACCTCTCTCTTTACCCTCTTCTCTCTCTCTCTTCTCCGTCCTTCTCTCTCTTTACCCTCTTCTCTCTCTCTCTCTTCTCCGTCCTTCTCTCTCTTTACCCTCTTCTCTCTCTTTTCTCTTCTCCGTCCTTCTCTCTCTTTACCCTCTTCTCTCTCTTTCCCCTCCTCCTTCCACCTCTCTCTTTACCCTCTTCTCTCTCTCTCTTCTCCTCCGTCCTTCTCTCTCTTTCCCCTCCTCCGTCCACCTCTTTCTTTACCCTCTTCTCTCTCTTTCCCCCTCCTCCTTCCACCTCTCTCTTTACCCTCTTCTCTCTCTCTCTTCTCCTCCGTCCTTCTCTCTCTTTCCCCTCCTCCGTCCACCTCTTTCTTTACCCTCTTCTCTCTCTTTCCCCTCCTCCTTCCACCTCTCTCTTTACCCTCTTCTCTCTCTCTCTTCTCCTCCGTCCTTCTCTCTCTTTCCCCTCCTCCGTCCACCTCTTTCTTTACCCTCTTCTCTCTCTTTCCCCTCCTCCGTCCTCCACACACTTTTATCTACATCCTTGTTTCTTGCTTCTGTCCGTCTGCGCACTTCTCATTCTGTCACGTTTCAGTGAAATTACCGAAGTGTGACATTACGAAATGAGATGTCTCTTACAGGAATCTTTTGACGCAATGTGTTTTTTTTACACACGAGCCTGTGTGCAAATTAAAAAATCGACCTCTGGCAATGTTTCTAATAGAACACAGTCCTGCTGCCTCCTCACGTTACAGGACAGCGATGTGCGGTGAAGGACACTTCAACACAAGCTTCTGGCCAAAGAGCTAATTAGTATAAAACTGTTTCATTTAGTTTAAAAACACGAAACTAAATTGAATTTTGTAGTAAAAATTCATCATCAGATTTTAACTGAATTCCCTGTTGAAGATGTGATGTTTCCTGAGTTTTGATCTTTATTTGTTTTGGTTGTATAACTCCGATCACGACTACGAGTCTGGTAAGAAATGACAGACTTGTGATCAGTGTTGGAATGTGACCATGTCTGGTTATATTTTATTCATGCTGCCTGATCTTTGCCAAAACCCTTTGGATCTCACCTGTTTTTGTGACTGGTTTTATCTCACAATACTTTTAAATCGTATTATTTATACATTTATCTTCCATATTTGCTGCAGAGATGTTGATCTGTTCTTGTGTGTTCTTGTTACAGTCTCCCACCAAAGCTGTGTACAACGCCAGGCATTGGGCGGTGGAGAGTGAAGAGGAGCCCCCCGCATCGTTCGTTGCAAAGTCCCAGACATCTCCTGTAAATACACACACACACACACACACACACACACACACACACACACACACACACACACACACACACACACACTTTTACTTTCAAACATAAAATGATTTTGTTCAGTGCCAAAAAGTATTGATGTTCCATATTTCTTTTTTTAATCTCCATCTGCCCAGGCCACAGTCTCAGCTGGAGGAACCAGTAAGGGGCCCTCTGACGCTCAGAAGGACGATGGCGTTTTCAAGACTCCTCCCCCTCCTCCCAAGGTCACGAAGTTCGTGACCCTCCCCACGGATCTGTACCAGGACACGATCACCACACTCAAATGCCGCAAAGAGCACAAGGAGGTACGCTGAACACGTTCCTCCTGAATCTGTATCGCTCCACTCTGTGGTGAAGATGTATAAATATTTGAAAAGGTATTTCCGCTCGCTCACCCTCTTTGTTTCTGAAGTTGTACACAGTCGTCCAGCATGTGAAGCACTTCAACGACGTGGTGGAGTTTGGAGAGAATCAGGAGTTTACTGACGACTTTGAGTATCTGGCTACCGGTCTGAAGAGCGGACAGCCCCTCAACACACGATGCCTTAGGTGAGAACCTGCCGGCACGCCCCCTGGTGGGAGTGAACCGCGGCCTCTGTGGTCAGCTTCTGGCTGTCTTAGCTCTACAATCCTTCCCTCTGTAAAACACTTGTTATTCTCTTCACCGGTTGCTCATGCTGCGTGGTTCTGTGTGTCTGGTTTCTCCAGCGTGATCAGCCTGGCCACACGCTGCGCCATGCCCAGCTTCAGGATGCACCTCCGGGCCAGAGGGAAGGTGGCTCAGGTCTTCAAAACCCTGAACGACGCCCCGCAGCACCCGGTAACCAGCAGCTCATTCACCGAGAACTGACAAAGGGTTGTGTATCTGTGTCCTCACAATGGAGAGACTTCAGTTTTCTTGTTCGGAGACGACGGGATATAGAAGTGATTGTGTGTCTGTGGTCTGAAGGTTGTTTAGATGAAGTCAGAGCAGAAACCTCAGTGTGTTCATGTTAACATTTATCTTTGTTGAATTCAAATTGTAAGTAACATGAATAATCGATTCCCTCGTCTCTGCAGAATCTGGCTCTGTGCACGGCGTCTCTCATGTACATCCTGAGTAGAGACCGGCTGAACATGGATCTGGACCGGTCCTGTCTGGACCTGATGATCCGGCTGCTGGAGCTGGACCTAGACCAGGCGGGGGTGGCAGTGTTGGACTCCACTGCTCAGTTCAGCGCCAGGGAAATCGCCAAGATGAAGGAGAAGATCAGGAAGCTCTGTGACACGGTGCACAACAAGCACTTGGACCTGCAGAACATAACGGTACAGAGAATCCTTCAAGCAGCATTTAGACTGTAACTGTACAACCTTCTTTTAACTCGACTCATAACCGGCCCACGTGTCCAGATATTTCTAGGAGAAGCCGTGGAGGTGTTTACTCTGAATAAACGCCTCCTCCTTCTGTCCCTCCTCTCTCCCTGTAGACCGGTCATTTAGCCATGGAGACGCTACTGTCCCTGACGTCCAAGCGAGCAGGAGACTGGTTCAAAGAGGAACTCCGGTTACTGGGAGGACTGGACCACATCGTAGATAAAGGTGAAATGTATTATCATGAAGTCGTAGTGATGACTGACGATGATGAATCTGTTTTCTGATTGTGTCCCCGTGTTTCTGTTCTCCCTCCACAGTGAAAGAGTGCGTTAATAACCTGAACCAGGAGGAGGAGGAGAAGAAGCTGGTGTCGTCTCTGTGGGGAGCCGAGAGGTGTTTACGGGTCCTGGAGAGCGTGAGTACGACACTGACCTGGAAACAGCTCACCTGGATTACGTCCCAGTACAGACTTGGACATGACACGTGAACTGATCCTAGTCTGATCATCCAACATGAACTGTACTAAAGCAGCAGCAGATGCCTTTAAAGCTCATGTTGCTGCATATTTCCCAGACAGTTAATTTCTTGTTGTACATGCAGGTCACGGTTCACAACCCGGAGAACCAGAGCTACTTGATTGCCTATAAAGACTCCTCGCTCATCGCCTCTTCTGCTAAGTGAGTAAATGACTTCTCAGCGCTGAACCCACACAGCAGAGCTGCGTTGATAACAGGTTTATTTTTATCTGGTGCCACGTCTCTATGATTTTCTTCTTCCTCCGCACCTCTTGTTAATCTGTGTTCATTCTATCTTTATTCTCTTTCTTCTGTTGGCTTGTCACTGAGGAATTGTTGCGCACTATGATGGTTGACATGTTCTTAAAGAAAACTGAGGACATAGTGAATACTGAAGAATATACAGACACTGAACAATGGCGTCTGAAATCCAAACCATCCACATTGATTTCCTCTCAGAAACTAACTCACTGAACAACTGTACAGACTGTGTGAGTGCACTTCCGTCTCCGTGTGACTCACTGTGCCTGATGGTTATTATGCGAATCATTATCAGGGTTTTGTTGTTCAATTTCCTGGTTGTGACATCCTGTCAGTCATAGCGTTGACCTGTGACCTCTGAGCTCGGCCCGACGGCTGGTGGAGCGTCGGCAGAGGGAGTTCAGTCCGCTGTGGAAGTGACCTGACCTTCTCCTTTCTCCTCCTAGCGTCTCTGCCCTCCAGTGTTTCCAGCACATATCGCTGTTTTTGTTTTAGACTGATACCGTCGAATTAAGTCTAGATTATAATTTTGATGAAAAGGTTAAGGTGCAAAGCCCACGTCTGTTTGCCCTTGAGCAGCAGGTGTCTGGTTTGACTCCGACTCCTTCACTACGTCTCTCACCCACTTTCCTGTCTTTCACAGAATCTATCAAATAAAGGATAAAATGCCCCAAAATATACTTTAACTACAGTCTTCACCTGAACTGAGACGTAAATCAGGATTTTTTGCAAAACTTTTAACTTGTTAATTTGTGTATCTCTCTCCAAAATACGTTATCGGTTGAAAACCTCTGAATTAATTTACCTTCTCGCTCCTCCTCCGTCACCCTCTGTGTGACCGGACCGTCTGCAGTGGGGGGGGGGGGGGGGGGGGGCTGAATGGGTCAACAAAGAGCTGCTGTTGCAGTGGGTGACACAGGCCTTAGTCTGAGCATTCAGCTGTCCTCGCCCTTAACTCGATTAACCCCCCAAACCACAGGGTGAGCCAGAGAGGGAGCGAGCGCTGCCACCTAAACTCCACACACACACACACACACACACACACACAGACACAACACAGACACACACACACAGACACGCACACACACACACCAAAGCTATGTAATCTTTACTTCTATGGAGTCCGGTTCTTCCTCCTCTCCTTTAGCTTCTTTTCTCCTGTTTTTCTTTTCCTCAGCGTTCACCTGACTTCACGGTTTCACTTTCCTCCTCCTCTGTTTCCGCCTCTTTGTTCCTTGTGTGTGTTGCCCTCATTGTTTCTACCCAAACTCACCCTCTGCCTCCCGAGTGTTTCAGCTGCCGGCCGGACTAATTCAATCATCTCCTAAACCACCGTGTTTGGACACACACACATACACACAGACACACACATGCACACAGACACACAAACATCCTGTTGCTTATCAACTCTCATCTGCGTATTGGCAGGAACTAAAGATTCTTCTCTACAACCACAATTATATGTTTTACTTTCTTTTACGGCTTTGGCCTCATTCTAACAGTTCAGTTATCTCAGCTGCAGAGGAAGTTGAGCAAATGAACTTCAACACAAGGAATAGAAAGAGAAATAATATCGTTGTTTCATATATACATATATATCCTAGTCCCTGTCCCCGTCTCTCCTCTCAGCCGACATTGATGCTCCTCTGATTGTCCTGTCTTCAGTTCCTCCTCTCGCTCTGTCCTGATGCTCAGACTCTGTGTTCAGTCATTAAATGTAATCTAGTTATTTACATCAGGCTGCTGACCTGCTTTGTCCCCTCAGCTGCTGCAGCGCAGCCGTGTCTGTGTGTGTCTGTGTGTGTGTCTGTGTGTGTTGTCTGTGTGTGTGTTGTGTGTGTGTACACATCTCTCTGTGAATGCTGCTCTGTTTTATGATGGAGCTTTTAAAAGAAAGAGAGAACGGACTCCAGTGAATTGAGTTTGTGTCTGAGATAAACAACTGAATCAGATTATTTATTAAATATGATAGACAAAGTAAGTGAAAACACAGGAAAGCTATAACCAATGAAAATAGACTTGTGTGTGTCTGTATACACATGTAAAATGAAGTTTATGTGAAATGTATAAAGTTTTGTAATAAATATCACAGAAAGCAAAACCCTGTGAGGGATATTCTGTCCGTTTCACTTGAATTGACTCTTTATCCAGTTTGTTTCTAACTTGTTTCTCCTCTCTCCTCTCCTCTCCTCTCTCCTCCCTCCTCTCTCCCTCCTCTCCCCTCTCCCTCTCTCTCTCTCCTCTCCTCTCCTCTCCTCTCCCTCTTCCTCTCTCTCTCCTCTCCTCCTCTCCTCTCCCTCTCCTCCTCCTCTCTCTCTCCTTCCTCTCTCTCTCCCCCTCTCCTCTCTCCTCCTCTCTCCTCTCTCCTCTCTCCTCTCTCCTCTCTCCTCTCTTCCTCTTCCTCTTCCTCTTCCTCTTCCTCTCCCCCTCTTCCTCTCTCCTCTCTCCCTCTTCCTCTCTCCTCTCAGGGGTTTGGGCAGGTGTGAGGTGATGATCCAGCGTTACAGCAGGGAGGTGAACTCAGATGGAGCCGTGGTGGGGAAAGCAGTAGAGAACTGTATGAGGGCCATCATAGGAGTCCTGCTCAACCTGACGCACGACAACGGTGAGCATGCTCACACTGAACTCCTGAGGAGGAGGAGGTGAATCTCACTTTACTGCAGCCTCTCAACACCGTGAGGAGCTCGTGTGACTTCATCTCAGACCGACTCTGGTCCAATCTTCAATCTCAGCTCAGGACGACATTGATTAACATATCTTTACTTAGGAAACAGTGGCTGTGACATTAATGCAACTTAAAACAAGAGGTTGATTCATTCGAGTGGATGTTGAATCTTTACAAACTGGTTGTGTGCTTGTGTGTGTTCAGAGTGGGGCAGTACAAAGACAGGAGAACAGGAGGATCTCATCGTCACAGCTCTGAACTGCGTTCTCAGAGCTCCTCAGTATATTCCACAGGAGCAGAGGTTCGACATCCGTGTTCTGGTGAGTAAAACACGAACTAACAGCTTCTACAACATTCAGAGTCAAACCCACAGGAACAGAACTGACCCGTGTGTGTGTGGTGTGTTCAGGGTCTGGGCTTGTTAATCAATCTGGTGGAGTACAGCGCCAGGAACAGGTACTGTCTGATGGAGATGGAGATGGAGGGAGGTCAGGGTCCCTGTGACTCCACCGTCCTGCTCAACCCTCAGCACCAGGACCTCACCAGCAGCGGCCCGCTGAGCGCCATCGCTGCACTCGTACAGGTACAGCACTCCAGACTTTTAACTATCCATCAATTTCATTAAGTCTAAGATAACGAGCCAATCAGTGTTTCCCATCATTTAGTTTTCACTTGACCAGGATATGAAATGAAGATGTGTTTTTACGACAGTTCCTCTCCCCCCCCCTGCAAACTGCATCGACTGTCCTGTGTGTCCTGTGTCCCCCGTGTCCCCCGTGTCCCCCGTGTCCCCCGTGTCCCCCGTGTCCCCTGTGTCCCCTGTGTCCCCAGTGTCCCCTGTGTCCCCTGTGCTCTCATCGTTGTCTCTCATCTCTTTTGCTGCTGTGGCAGCTCCGTTTCCCATGAGCACCATTAAAGCTTCATTAAAATCCAATCATCCTATTTAATCAGATTTGGCTGCTGCTCTTTTCCAGACTGACTTCCAGAGGTCAACAGGACACACACACACACACACACACACACACACACACACACACACACACACACACACACACACACACACACACACAGTAACACTAGAGACAAGAGAGCCCAGGGGAATTATTCATTGTGTTGTCACAGTAACAAGAATAACATTATTTACTGAGCTGAGTCTTCAGATGGTTGTTTAGAACTGGATTCAACCAACTAACTCCTCCTGAATGAAAGACTCAGCAGTCGAGGGAACCAGATTAGAGACCTGCTGGCAGCAACCCCCCCCCCCGGTGGTGTTGAACGTGCCACTTTAGTTCAACGCTCTTCTTCCTCCTCAGCTGTTCCTCCAGCGGGAGCAGGCCGCTATCCTGGCCGAGGCGCAGACCGATGACCTCATCAAGGAGGCGCCGAAGCCTGCGCTGGACAAGAGTGGGGAGTGGCAGGAGACGGGCGGGGAGATTCAGTGGGTTGCAACGACAACCAGCCCGACAAACCAGAAGAAACCAAGGACAAGAAGAACGAAGAGGAGGACGAAGAGCTGGACCTCAACAAAGGTACAACTGCAAACCCCTGCTGTTGTGTTGGTGGATTTATTTTTAATTTGATCAGTTTGTTCATTTTTAGAAGTGTAAAATGAGTGTTTGCCCCTGGTCACCATCTTCCTCCTCCTCTTCCTCCTCCTCCTCCTCTTCCTCCTCCTCCTCCTCTTCCTCCTCCTCTTCCTCCTGTCAGCTCTGCAGCACGCAGGGAAGCACATGGAGGACAGCATCGTGGCCTCCTACACAGCACTGCTGCTGGGCTGTCTGTGCCAGGGGAGCCCGGTGAGTCCACACACAGACACAGACACACACACACACACACACACACACACACACACACACACACACACACACAATAAGACAGTCTTATAAAGATCTAGATAAAGTTATGATGCAGCAGAGAAACAGTGAATAGATTTTTTTTTGTCCATCTTTTGTGTTGCTGCTGTTTTTGGTGAAAATTCCACAACTGACCAGATTTGAACTTTAACTTCACAACAGCACAAACCTTTAGAAACTGTTTGCTTCACAACAAGATGACGTGAAGCTGCTTTGTGTTTCATGAGAATGTTAGTTAGTCTTAAAACGTGTGTCCTGTCATATTGATCATAATGCTGTAGCTGCTGTAGTTCCCTGTAGTTCCCTGTAGCTCCCTGTAGTTCCCTGTAGCTCCCTGTTTCCCTGTAGTTCCCTGTAGTTCCCTGTAGTTCCCTGTAGTTCCCTGTAGCTCCCTGTAGCTCCCTGTAGCTCCCTGTAGTTCCCTGTGTCCTCCGTGTCCCTGACTGTCGCTCTGTGTTTCTCCACCAGCTGAATGTTACTACTGTGAGAGAGAACCTGCCCAAAGGAGATTTCTCCATCATGACAGAAATGCTGAAGAAGTTCCTGAACTTCATGAACCTCACAGTGAGTCTCAGGGTTTTATATTAATATTAATATTAATTCTTCAAGTAAATATTCTACGTGTACAGAGTTTCTATGAAGGGAAACTGAAACGCTGACTTTCAACATTAATTTCCCAGAGCAAATTATAAAGAAGAACATAATAAAGTCCTGATTATTACATATATTTTCACTAAATAATGAATCCACATATTAGTAGTAAAGTAAACGTCCTCAGTGGTTTAATGTGACACAAAACATCAGCAGTATTTTAATGCTCGAAGTTTGAGCACTAACATAATTAATAATCTAAGCAATTAAACAAAGGAAAAACTAATCACACACTTTTAATTTACACGTGTTTAATGTGAATTATATTCAATTTGTTTGCAGTTTAACGAGTTAATGAAATAATGAAAAGTTAATTGAACTGAACAATCTGATCAGAAAACATGAACCTGAGGTTATTGAATGATGATTATTAATTAAACATGTTGCTGAAATGAAACATTGAGTTTGTTAATGAAATAATGAAATGATTCATTATGATGCAAAAATTAATGAGTAAGATTCATGAGTGAATTAATTTGTGAAATGAACAATTAATTCCAATGAACACGGTGATGATCAGTGAACGTCCTCAGAGCAGATGAGTGTGTTTGTGTGTGAATATGTTTGTTGTATGCAGTTGTGTGTCTGTTGTGTTGTCACTGACCTCTCCTGTGTGTCTCTGCAGTGTGACGTCGGCACCACAGGACAGAAGTCCATCTCCCGGGTCATTGACTATCTGGAGAACTGCTAGAGAGAAGCCTGTCTCACACACACACTGACACACACACAGACACACACACAACACACACACAATGACCATCACCATCATCTTCTCTGCTGGAAACAGGAGCGTCGGTTTTCTTATTTCTTTTTACACACGTTCATCATCACGTCTCTCTGTTGCCACCGGACGTTCTCATCCTCCTCCAGTGAAAAGGACTTTTTACTGTTTTAGTTCCTGACTCAACGTCACCTGAACATTTGTTACGGCTTCACGAGGAGCGACGCCTCGCCCGCTCAGCGCCGGCCTCGCCCGCTCAGCGCCGGCCTCGCCCGCTCAGCGCCGACCTCGCCCGCTCAGCGACGGCCTTCGTTTTACACATTTCATTTGCTTTTCACCCGTTTTCTATTTGTAAAAGTTGCTCAGAAGGTTGTGTTTTTTTTCCTCCGTGTTTTTTCTCTTGATGAATTTCCTCAGTTCCTCTCTCCCTCTTCCTCTTCCTCCTCTCTCTCTCTCTCCTCTCTCTCTCTTCCTCTTCCTCCCTCTCTCCCTCAATCTGTCATTTCTCTCGCCCCTCCCCCCCGAGCTCTGCTTCTGGAGCCGATAATTGCCAAAACAAGTAGTAAAAAAAAAAAAAAAACTCCCGACCAAAACAATCACTTTGAAAGTGGCGCCGTTGACTCATCTCTGGTCACCTCTTCTCTTTCATACTGTGTTCTTCCTCCCTCTTCATCTCCTCTTCCTCTTCATCTCCTCTTCCTCCACCTCGACCTCCCACAGAGACGAGTATCGATCTTTTCTGGCCAAAGAGCAAAGAGCTGTCCGGACCTGGCTTGAGGTCCTGAGCTGCAGGTGTTGAGCTGCAGGTGTTGAGAGGTGCAGGTGGTGTTTTAAGCTAAATGCCTGTAAATGTTTGAACGAGTTTCGTTTATAAAACCTGAAATTGTCCATTCTGGAAGTGAGAGCTTTTCTTCAGTCTTCAGCCAACAGACTTAAAGTGGTTGTTCTCCTTGTGCCGTCGTCAAAACCAGTTCTCCCATCACACCGGGCCCACTCCAGTCAGCCGAGCACACACCTGAGACCGAAACAGAACGACCCTCCAACTTGTTAAAGCTCTCTGGAAACTGTGAATGACCCCCACCTGCACCACGAGCAGAAAGTTTCTCCTTTCTAACAACCAATCACCCTCCGGCTCACCATCTAATCTTTGTGTCTCTGCGGGACCGGAGCCCTCCAGACCAGAACCTGTCCTCCTTCAGCTCCTTTCAATTACCGCCCGTGTGTGTGCACGTCGCTCGGAGAGGAGCCTTCAATTACAGCACAAAGGCAGCGGAGACACCCCCGGTCCGAGAGGTGAAGTCGAGCTGCTGCTCTGTGGTTCCGACCCGAGCCACCAGCCGAGAGGCTTTCAAAGATCCCGTCAATCGTTTTCTTTCTCCTGCTCGGTAGTTTTCAGACGTGAGGGTTGAGCTGTGAAATCCCAGAGTTCAGTTTGTAGTTAAACTTTATGGAGAAGTTGTCCTCTGGTTTGGACGCTTAGCAGAGAGGAGTTTCTGTGCCGGCGTCGTTATTCCCAGAATGCATTTCAGCAAAGAGGAGAGTGAAGCTGCTGGAAATTTGGATTGGATGAATTTCTCTCTGTAATCATTCAGCCCAAAATGGCAACTAAAGAAATACTCAATACCCGTCCTTCAAGTTTTAGATGTTTGAAACAATTTCAGATTCCTCTCAAAATGAAAAGACGCCTGTTAAACAAACAAGTAAATCCTCAACCGCCCTTCGGTCTGAGGGAGTTTTCTCTCTTATTTGCCAAATCCTCTTCTGCACGACGCTAACAAACACTCAAATGTTCATAATGCTTGATAAAAGCTTAATTAATTAATGTAGCTGTAGTAAAAGAAAAGTCAAACTTGAGCAGCAGAGGTGGAGAGATGATTATTTTCCTGTAAAACTCCAAAACCACAGTTTGAACTTGGACTCTGGACGATATTAAAAACTCTGAGTTCTCCTGTCAGACTTTAAAAGACGTGAGACGACTTCTCTCACGTGCTGAGAAAAGCATCAGACGAGTAAACTGAACGTCTGTGTGAAATTGGTGTCGTGGCTTGTAACTCATTTATAAAACATAGTAAACAATTATCTAATTATCAAAAAGGCTATATTAACATATAAATTGTACTTATTAAAACGTGAAACCCACCGTTCAATGTTAAATCCTGCTTGAAACTCTATTAGAAAATGGTCGGTTCCCTGAGGATGAGGATTCGAGTGGAGAACAAACGTTGCGTTGGAAATGAAAAGACTTGATTGGCGCACTTCAGCTGCTCACGGGACAGAAAACACAAACCTCTGAGCAAAACACAACCTGAAGGCTTCACTTGTAATGTTTCATTTGTTTTGTTGACTCGTCCCTTGTGTTTTTCCATCGGAGCAGAAAAACACACGTTTGTGTTTCCGTTCCCCGAGAAAAGCTCCTGTTGATTCGTTTGTGTTTCTCTTATTTTGTAGAGTGGAACAGATTCCGGCTGAACCGCTCTCTGTTGGATTCGATGTTTCAAGTTAAGAGAAAATTAAGTTTCAAATGTTTTTTTTTTTTTGTTCCCATTTGAATACAGACAAGTTCTCTTGAATCTCATCTGCTGTTAAAGTTCAGAACAAACGTCATCGAGCATGTTCATAACCGTGATTTTGTATTTGTCTGTTCATCTGTGACCATTTACACACACACAGACACACACACACACAGACACACACAACACACACACACAGTTTAACCCTCACACTCCCTAAAGTTTACAAGAGCTTTATTCACAGACGTCTGGAAGAATGGATCGAAGAGCTTTTTGTAAATAGTTCCTGTACAAAGATTTGTTTCCTCGTGTAGGAGGAGAGCCTGATGGGTAAATGGGGGGGGGGGGGAATGTTGGGGTGGGTGGGGGGGGGTGAGGGGATTCAATTTAAAATTTAGACCGGTAGACTCTACTTTTCTGAATCTGACTATTTTTGATTTTCTAAAGCCTTTCTCTCCGTCGTGTGGTTGTTTCCGAGACAGCGCTTCACAGGCCGACTGCAGGAGAACTTCTTTGTACCCGTTTGCAGACGATGTCTTTCGTTACCATGTACATAATTTTAAAATAATAAAAATTGCTACTTTCAGTATTTCCTGCTCGTTCTATTTGCTCTGTTATTGTTGGTGATGATCCTTTTCTGAGAATCTTCTGCTCTGAGGTTTTAAAGATTAATTTTGTTTTGGGTGGAAAATACTTTTTCATTTCATTTTCTTCAGATAATTGAAAAACGATTTTTTTTTTTTTGTTCTTCACAGACAAACTAAACTACAACGTGTTTGGTCATTGGGAAAAATATGTTGCACAATATTTGTTTTCTGCAAAAATATATTTAAAGTTTTTTTCGACAAGGCTTCTCCAACATGTAAAATAAAACATTACAGACAGAGCGTTGTCCAGAAGTCATTACAACCAGAAGAGTTTTACACTTTCATTGAGTCTTTAAATGTCTCTGGGTCCCTCGGGTCCCTC
Source organism: Reinhardtius hippoglossoides (assembly GCA_006182925.3). NCBI lineage: Eukaryota > Metazoa > Chordata > Actinopteri > Pleuronectiformes > Pleuronectidae > Reinhardtius > Reinhardtius hippoglossoides. Next base: position 590,744 of record CM031690.1, on the reverse strand, counting down.
GGGTCCCATCGGAGCCCCTCCTGGTCCCTCGGTCCCCATCGGAGCTCCTCCTGGTCCCTCGGAGCTCTCTTGGTCCCTCGGGTCCCCATCGGAGCCCCTCTTGGTCCCCCGGTCCCCATCGGAGCTCCCCTTGGTCCCTCGGGTCCCCATCGGAGCCCCTCGGGTCCCCATCGGAGCTCCTCTTGGTCTCTCGGGTCCCCATCGGAGCTCCTCCTGGTCCCCGGGTCCCCATCGGAGCCCCTCGGGTCCCCATCGGAGCTCCTCTGGTCCCTCGGGTCCCATCGGAGCTCCTCCGGGCTCCTCCCGCACTGAAGGGCCCTCACGCGTGCACCGTGGCCCCCTGAGGCGGCAGCGAGGCCCCCGGGGGCCGCGGGCTGCGGGCGGGTGCGGGCTCCTCGCAGGCCTCCTCCTCCAGCAGCTCGCTCAGGGTGCTGATGTAGATCTGCGCCATCTGGAGCGTCTCTGACTTGGACAGCTTCTTGTCGCTCTCCAGGTTGGGGATGACGCTCCGGAGCCGGTCGAAGGCGACGTTCAACCCCAGCATCCTCCTCCTCTCCCGGGCGTTGGCAGCCAGCCGCCGCCGCCTCTGCGCCCGCTCCAGCGCGCACTTGTCCGGCTGCAGGTAGTGCAGCGCGCCGCCGGCGGCTCCGAGCCGCAGCTCCACGATGGCGCACGGAGACTCCCGGAGGTCACAGCCGCCTCTGGTGCGCTCTGCGCCCGGGAGAGGAGGCGCGCGGCTCCGCACCAGCAGAGCCTGGATGTCGGTGTAAGCTGCCGGGGACCCGGGGCCCGACCCCGGACCCTCGCTCCGGATCCACCGTGATGAACGGGGCAAACAGGCTTTTACGCGGCGACATCGCTGTCACTCAAACTTTCCCCAGAAGCCAAACTCGTTCAGTTCACTGGGAACAAAGTTTCACGCGCTCAACTTTCCCCACTTTGGGTGGATTTATGGACCGGGCAGCCGCGGGCACGCGCAGTGCGTGTCCCGGGGGCGTGGAGAGGGTCGTGTGCTGCCTAATGAACAGAGCCAGTGCGCAGCAGGACGTCCATTAACCAAGTTCATCAAAAGAGGATTAGAAGCGTCTCAGTGCTGTGGAGCGGGACAGGGGGGGGGATGAGAGGGAGGAAGAGAGGAAGGAAGCATGAGTGATGAAGATCAAACCCTTAATGATGAAGATGAATTAGAATCTTATAACTTCTCCTTTAAATCAACACTGTGAATAAACATTTAGAGACAACCTGATATTTGATTTCAGGTGGTTGAGCATCACCGTCCTGCTGCTTGGTCACAGGTTCGAGACCCAATGAGGGAGCGAGTTGAGGGAGTCTGACCAATCAGCTCAGCCGTGGAGGAGAGTTCAGAGGCTTCATCGTCTCCTGCAGAAACTAAAGCTCATCGATGCATGAAAATCTTATATTTCATCACCTGCTGCGTCAGGAAATATCAAGATGTATGATGTATGAAGTAGAAAAGAAAACAAAGATTTGGAAAAGTAAGAAATAAAACATGGAGGCACATTATATCCACGTTTCAACCTATGTTTCAACACGTACTGAGCTTATAACTGGTTAAAGGGAATGTGCACTAAGTAGTGGACTCTTGTTTATGAACGTGACTCTTCATGTCATGTCTCAACGAATCGACCGTCTGTGAGATGGACGGTGGTCTGAGATCTTCTCCTCATCATTGTGTGAGCGCCCCCTGGAGGAGGAGGAGGTCTGAGGTGCATCTCAGACCGTGTTGGTGTCACGTTGTGTCTCGTACGTCTCGTCAGCTCATCACTGATGCTTGTTTTTAAGGTTAATTAAAAGCGTTGCGGCTCCCTGAGGTTAAATCCCGATGATGACTGACAGTACCTGGCAGCCTCGGATCATCTGGACAGACTCTAATGGGATTTAGCAGCGTGTCCCGAGCGCCGTGTGCCAGCACTCTGCCGGGCCGGGCCTTTACAAATGCCACAGCGTGGCAGCGAGCCGGCACAAAGATGGCTGCGTGACACACAGGAACATAATAGACTCCTTCTGGCCAGGAGGACCCTCGCTGTCTGAGGCCTCCTTTCATTCTGCGAGCTGGAGCACGTGGGGAGGTTTGGCTTCGCGGCTCAGACGACAGTTGTTGGCACGCTCCGCTTTATTAAACCCAATGAAACGGCTCGTTGCAGCCAGCGGACGGACACAGGCCGCAGATCAAACCCTCGCCCGCCATGACGGCCCACACCCACACAACCGTTGAGTCCTCCTGTGAGGGTTTCCACGAACGCCATCAGGCTGAAGATACAGATTGAATATAACTCACAGAAACACTGACTTCACTTGTTTCCAACCTTTTGTCTTCTCGGTCCACGGGAGATCTGTGCTCGTGACTTCAGGTCAACAACTCGACCTCCTACACTTTTCAGTTACAAGTTGTGTTTCTGTGTTTGGTGTCAAATATTCTAGTTAAAGCATAATTCTGCTGTTTTCTATAATTCTTTTGTCTAAAATTCCCATGAAAACACTAAAACGTCTAATTTCCAGTTGGTAATTTATAGCAAATGTTAACTGGGCGTTTGTTTGGGACTATTTTCAGTGGCGGATGAATCCTCATGGGCCACGAGGACAGTGTGTGATCGACTCGGAGAATCCAAACCTTCATTGATATGATCAGTGATTATCTAGAAACAGATTTCTGTTCTGGAAAAAGAAAGTAAAAGTGTAGTGGTGAGTAATCAGAGGAGGTTCGGCTTCATTTGTTTACATGCTCCGCTTTATTAAACCCAATGAAACGGCCGGTGGCTGCTCGGCGGTGCACGGACACGGGCTGGAGATCAAACCCTTCGCTTCCTCACTGTTCTCCATGGAGTCAAATTCCTCGTGATCAATTTCCAAACAGCTCTTTGTAGATCGATTCCCAGTTCAACCAGTGCCTCATGCTTCCTCCTCTGGTGCCGCGTGTGGATCCTAAAGGAACCAGCGGACTCAGACTGAAACCTTCTGTATGAACCTCCGAAGCTGAATCTTACAGCTGCAGTCGTTTCTGTGTCGTTTCTAATTCACTTCAGTTTCTTGCATCACCGACCAACAACAAGATAAATCTTTAAAATGACCTTTTCTGTGTTTGTAAAAAGTAAATCTTCTTTAGAGAGAAACAGGAGCTGTTGCATGTGACCTCCTGACCTGGATCCTGCTGCCGGTTCGACAGAACTGAATATAATGTGTTATATACAATTATAATTGTGAATGTTAATGTTTCTTCTGCAGAATAAGTTAATATCAAAGAAGAAGAAGAGCGTTTGAAGCTCCGCCCCTTCGTCCGATCCGTTGGTCGTCTTTGAAGAAGTGAACTTCACCGGCCAATCACAGAGCTCGCTCTTTCTCTCTGATTGGACACGCAGAGTCAGAGTACAGGTGACAGTCGAGAAGTTAACACACTCTCTTTGATGCTATGATGCAGCAGGAACAACACACACACACACACACACACACACACACCACTGATAACGTGCACGGATCAATGGCCGTCCAATCAGAAACATGGAAGAACAGCCACACACAAAACTGAACACAAACACACAAAGCCCCCGACACACTCATTTGTCTCATTTCACACCAGTGATCCTTCCTTCCTCCCTCATTGTGTCTCCCTGCGGTGACACACACCACACACACACACACACACACACGCACGCACGCACGCACGCACACACACACACACACACACACACTCACACACACTTGTTTCACTGAACACCACAGGACCCTCCTGCTCTCTCTCCCTGCAGGTCCAATTACTAATCATTGATCAGGCCAGCTGTGTGTGTCTGTGTGTATGTGTGTGAGTGTTTATTATTAATGAAGTGTGTGTCCGTCTCATCACATGTTTGTTCTTCTGCACATGTGATGAAACTGTTTCAAAGATTCTCTGAAAACCCTTTTCCTCTTCTTTCTCTTCTTCATCAGTAAAACGTGTCTGTTCCTTCTTCTGTTTCCAAACTGAAGCTCACTTCACTTCACTTCCTGTTCCTGGGGGGGGGGGGGGGGGGGGGGGGGGGGGGTTCTGTGGCTGCAGCTCTGGATGTCATTCATTACTTTGAGCTGAGGGTTGAACCTGCACCTGGAGACGCCTCCATCATGGCCGCCGGGAAATCAGTGTCGTCTCCGCTGCTTCACTGAGGCTGCAGAGACAGTTTGTGTTTGTGTTTCACTTCCTTCCACACGGGTCACACCTCTACTGGAAACTCAGAATATAACTGAAAGCTGAGCCAAATGAGAAACTTCTCCATCCGTCACGTCCACCTGGTTCAGACTCCGGTCAGCCAATCAGGAACAAGCGATTTGGCGATTTTACATTATTTTATTCATCAGAAAACAAATCAACAAAAATCTCCTTTTAATGCAGTAATAAAACAGAGATGATAAGAAGCTGCCTGTAGAAGCTTCGCACCTGAGCTGCAGTTGTACTGTGTGTTTACTGAAAGTGGTGCATGATGGGTAACTTTTGACGAGCTAGATTGGATCGTCAAAAGTCAGGTACGTTTATTTTATGACGACCAGAGAGCAGCTCGTCCTCTCTGCTCTGACATCATGTTGCATCACGTCAGCGGCTGACGTCCCGGCTGCGCTCAGCCGTCCACGGCTCGGACACACGATGCGTTCAGGCAGGGTTTTCTCACCGTGACGACTTGACCCCGCGACCTCTACCTGTTTCTCCCCCCCCCACCCCCCGCCAACCGACGATTAATTATAGATGCACGAGGCGTGAGAGAGAAGAGATGTCAGAGACGTCAGGTCCGATTATTAATGCTGCCTGGAAGGAGAGAGGGAGAGGAGGAGGAGGAGGAAGAGGAGCAGAGGAGCAGGAGGAGCAGGAGGAGGAGGAGGAGGAGGAGGAGGAGGAGGAGGAGGAGGAGGAGGAGGAGCGAGGCGGAGGAGCAGGAGGAGCAGGAGGAGGAGGAGGAGGAGCAGGAGGAGGAGGAGGAGAGGAATTATAATCTCTCACATTTCTATTATGTGTTTATTCTGTTTATCTGAGACTTCACTGTGTTTCTAAAAAGACCTGAGGAGGAGGAGCAGGAGGAGCAGGAGGAGGAGCAGGAGGTGGAGGAGGAGCAGGAGGAGGAGGAGGAGGAGGAGCAGGAGCAGGAGGAGGAGGAGGAGCAGGAGGAGGAGAGGAGACCGGAGAGGAAAGGACGCGGAGAGGAGGAGGAGGAGAGGAGGAGCAGGAGGAGGAGGAGGAGGAGCAGGAGGAGGAAGAGGAGGAGGAGGAGGAGGAGGAGGAGGAGAGAGGAAGAGGAGGAGGAGGAGGAGCAGGAGGAGGAAGAGGAGGAGGAGGAGGAGAGCAGGTTTGTTTCACTTAACGACCTCACACAAGTTCACCTGTTACATTTACATCTTAACATTATCACAGATGAATAACCAATAAGTGTGAAAGTAAAGATCCACTGTATCCAAATGAAAGTGTCTGAACCTTGATGCAGAGCTGCATAAAAATACACAATTAAATAAGGAATCTACCAAATACTTTCAATATTTCTTTCGAGGTTAGTTGAATATTTCAGAGAGAAAATGTTCAAATGAACCTTCGTGTTTCCAACGTCAGGAAATACACGTGTACTAACGGGACTGGAGATTGGAACATTCATATTTAAATTGGTTTGTTGTTTGTGGATCTGTACAGAACATCAACACAATAATAGATGAGGATCAACCTTATAAGATCCTCACATTATTTTAATAATAACTTATATTCATCCTCATGTAGACAAACTGAAGTGAGGAAGTCAAAGCTTATTATATTAAAACAACCGCAGTCGACCCAACAGGCTCAAAGTACGTGAATAAAAAACGAATAAATGGAAAATACAAAAAGCAGAATCATAAATATTTGAGGATTCAAATATTCCCAGTAACAGATGGAATCAACGTACAGTGATTTAAAGGTATAAAGTAAATGTTGATGTCAGTGGATCATCATCGTTCAACGAGCAGAGCGAGTCTCAGAAAGTGGTTCTGATGAAGTTCATGTTCAGAGTCGTGTGGAGGAGTTCTGGTCCTCAGGAGTTCTGGTCCTCAGGAGTTCTGGTCCTCAGGAGTCTGCAGAGCAGCAACCTGCTGGTGCCGGACACATCAGGGATCCGATGGAGGGAGCTGTTGTTCTGGAGACGAGACGGAGGGGGGGGGGGGGGGGGGGGGGGGGGGAGGAGGAGGGAGAGAGCAAAGAAAAACAGACGTAGAGGAGAAGCTGAGGATTCTGCAGGTTTGGTTGTCATCAACATTCTTCACCATCTGAGTTCTACTCCTCTTCCTCTACAGGAGAGAGGAAGAGGAAGAGCTCCTGTTGTTCTAATCATCACAACATCAGGGTTTCATCACTTTCTCGAAGTAAATATCACTGCTGAGAAAACTGCTGCTCATCCATGTTTCTGTTTTCAGAATCCTGCTCACTGCAGATTGTAATCCCTGTTTTCATTTCCATATATTTCTTTTGTCAAATCAACATTAACAGTGTATTTGTCAGGACAGTTTTAAAATTGTGTTCAGGACGATTTGACTTTTGAATGTGTGCGTTAAAGAAGAGGCTGAGTGTCGACTGAGGACAGGTGGTTGTGTACATAGAGTTGTGTACACGCACAGCACACACACACTGAGAGTTGTGAACTTTCTGTGTCTTTGCTCTCTGAGTCGTTTCCCTCTCAGATTCTTTTGGAATCATCTCCTCATCATGTTCCTCTGGATACTGTTTCTCACGGTTGCCTAGCAACAGCAGCTGCAGACATACCACAGAATAGCAACAGCAGGAAAAATACAAACCCTGAACATTCAGGAATTTGATAGAAATATATCCTCACAAGAGTAGTGGCTCTTATGATATAAAAATAAGATCTCAGCCGGTCTCATCCCATAAACATGTCTGACTGTTTACATCCAAACTTGATCTCCTGAACATTTGGATTCATGCAGTTTGGTTCAGTTTGAATTAAGTCTGTTTAATTAAATCTGCTGCCGAGCCGACACGAGAGAACCTGCTCTGTGGAGTCAACGACCTCTGGGCCGAAGCTTCTCCGGGTCGGACTTCAGATCAGAACAAGGTTATTCTATATTTTCATCTTGTCAACAAATCCCATGAAAGGACCTGAACCAGGTTTGTCTGACCTCTGACCTCTGACCTCTGACCTCTGACCCTCGTCTCTGTGACTCAGACGACTCATTTTAAAGAACCAATGAAAGTGAGTCGGACCTGAACGACTCCAGATGTTTCTCTGTGACTTCACCTCCGTGAATTTCATTTGACCTTTTGACCTGATGCGCACAGCGTCCACGATCTGGGTCATGGTTCGGAAAACTAGGTGGTCGAACACACACACACACACACACACACACCACACACACACACACACACACACACACACACACACACACACACACACACACACACACACACACACACACACACACACACACACACACACACACATGCTAAGTGTTTGCTTCCATCATCCAACCCATTTAGACACTGCTAATTACTCACAGTAATTCAACAGCTCACACTCATTAGACCCACAGTGCGTGTGTGTGTGTGTGTCTGTCTGTGTGTGTGTGTGTGTCTCAGATCTATCTCTCTCTTCTGTCGTTGTCGTCGTCTCTCTCTCTCTCTCTCTCTCCTGTGTCTTTGCTCTCCTCTCTCTTCTCTCTCTCCTCTCCGCTCTCATCCTCTCTCTCTCTGCTCTCTCTCTCTCTCTCTCGTCTTCTCTCTTCTCTCTCTCTCTCTCTCTCTCTCTCTTCTCTCTCTCCCCTCCCCCCCTCCCTCCCCCCCTCTCTCTCCCTCTCTCTCTCTCCCTCCCTCTCTCTCTCTCTCTCTCTCTCTCTCTCTGCTCCTGTATGACTGATGGTTAAGCAAGGCACTAACCCTGCCAGGGCTGCCGGTTCTATTCCCTCTGGACTCGTTGGTGGAACGTCTGCTCGGCCACTTCCTCTCTAAACCGTCTCTTAATTGGTGTTTAAAAGCTGCTGTTCTGTCTGCGTGCTCACCTCCCTCTGCTCTGCTGAGTTCAAGCCAGCAGGACGACTGGTGATGAGCCTGCAGGTGTGTGTGTGTGTGTGTGTGTGTCTGTGTGTGTGTGTGTGTGTGTGTGTCTGTGTGTGTTTTACCTGCTGCCAGACTCCAGCTGTGGATGAGATGCTGATTACCTGAACAAACTGTGTGTTGAGGGAAAGTGAAGCAGGCGAAATAATGAGCTCCAGTTCTGAGGCGACGATTAACTTGAGGAGAATAGAACAGATCTGCACTTTGCGTGACGGCAGCAGGACGGTTCTGTGGGTTCAGGAGGGTAGGTAGGAGGAGGAGGGAGGTTCTGGACTGGACCCTGGACACCTGAGATCCACCTGAACCAGTTGAGGCCCTTGGGCTGCTTCCTTCCATCCCAGAGAAACGAAGGCTCTGACGGTCGGAGCCCGACCAATCCCAGGATTCATCCAAGCGACACTTTAATTCAACGGCTAATTCTACACGTTTAAAAACCAAGGAGCATTAAAAGTTTCTCGTCCAGTGTAACTTCAGCTCTGTTGCTAGGTAACAGCAGCAAGTAAAGCAGAGCTCCTCCTGGTGGTTAGTGGTCGACAGGCCCACGAAGCCGCCTCCTGCGTCGGGTCGGACTTCACAGGGAAACACGATTCTGCAGGTCGAACATTGTCGGTTTCATGTTTTCCACTTGTGGTTTTTCTGCCGTCACAACGTTCTGTGACGTTGATGCTTCAGTGAAAGTGTTTGATGGAGGAATGATCTTAGACAACAGGCCTTCATTTCATGGTGCAACCATCTGACCGGCAGCCTCACAGATCTCAGACCTGCGCTGATGAGTGAGGTGAGCCTGGGTGTGGAGCGAGCGGCTGGACAGTGTGATGTTTGTGTGCGTGAGCTGCAGCTGATGTTGTGTTGTGTGTCCTCGGCCTTGCGACGCTCTCCTTGTCCTCCAGGTTGGTTTGTTCGTGCAGCAGCTGCTTCACGTTGTTCAGTCACAGACAGAGAATCCGTCATTTCTCTGAGGAATGTTGAAAACCAAATCTGTGAAGACCAAATGACGCTGGTTCCTCACTGGTCTGCTCCGACCTGCAGGGGGCAGTCGTTCACCAGTTCACGCCGTGACACGTCGGTGAAGAAGTCTTCGTGCTTGAGTCGGATCACGAGAGAACACGATGAGCTTCACTGAGGGAATCGAACAGAATCAGATCCATTAGTGCACCTGTGTGTGTGTGTGTGTGTGTGGTGTGTGTGTGTGTGTGTGTGTCGGCTCTCGCACAATTAGATGCTGCTAGTACAGAGCCAGAGAACACTTTAATGAGAGGGTGTTGCATAATAAAGCAGACATCTGTGTGTGTGTGTGTGTGTGTGTGTGTGTGTGTGTGTGTGTGTGTGTGTGTGTGTGTGTGTGTGTTAAATAGCCTCGGGGGTCATTCTGTCCATCTCTGTGTACGAGCACCTGTGGATGTGAGCATCTACACACTTGTGAGTTTGTGTTTCTGTGATTCTGTGTAATGGGTTTGCTGTCGACCTGTGTGTGTGTGTGTGTGTGTGTGTAGCAGGTGGACTTAATGAAATGTGATTGGCTCCAACATGGCAACAGCAGGCCAGTGGCTGCCTGGTGACCAATCAGGGCTGGTCCTGCGGCGGCTGCTTTAATGTGGTCGTGACTCAGGAGCCGGGACAGAGGAGCAGTTTTAAATCGCGGGAGGAGAAGGTGTGTGTCGTTATATAAGCACGTGTGACGGACTGGGTTGGACTGGGGACGGACTCACTTCCGCAGAAGGAGAAATGATGTTTGAGGGTGAAATTGGGTCCATGTTTGGTTTTAAAGCCAGAAACCTGCAGCTGAACGTTGAATAGAGTTTCTCATCTTCGCCCAGAGAAGCAGCTCCCTGGTTCTTGATCGATGCTCAATTCCACCATATTTGTAAGAGAATTCACGACAAGTGGGAGTAGACGTTGAGCCTGGAGGGAGCCGGCGGTGATCCTGCGAGGCCGAACGCTGCCCAAGCAACCGCCACTAATGAACCTGGGAGGCATGACCCGGGGCAGCAAGGAGAAGTCCTCTCTGATAGCTGTGAGTGCTCCGTGTAATAACTGATCCCAAAAGCTGCTCTCGTCTGGATGTTGGCAGCTGGACAGTCAGGGGACGACGCTCAGAGAGATTTTATTAAGGAAATCAAACTGCAGCTGTCAGAATATGGAGAAAAGTGACGTGTGCGCTCTGAAACAAAGACTGGGAATGGTCGACGGACGTCTCACCGGGTTGGTTTCCTGGGATCCAGCGGTCAGAACACTGAGAGTCTGTCTGGTAACTCAGTTTTATGTGTTTTTTTAATGAAATGATTAAGTCTCTGCGGTTTTTAATCTGTTATAACACTGATCTTACAAATATATATTACTTCAAACACCGTAGATTAAATTTAACTTAAAACTGCGCATAGGGATCAACTTTTTTATTAATGTTCTGACATCCAGCAAGATTCAATATCTGCAGAAAAAAAACAATAGCACTGCCTGAGAATATGAAGAAACTCAGATGTCAGTTCATCAACAGTCTCTGTATGAAACCACGTTTATATCGATTCATTGATACGCGTCTCCATAAGGTTCCTGATGTCTCTCATCAAAACCCATGGATTATTCTGTGAGAAAAGAAAATGACGGGGACAAATTTAACCATTTCAAATAATGACGGAGAAATATTTCCATCATCTCCAGTGAAGATTACACAACAGCTTCCTTCAACTTCCTTTCACCTGAAACGTGATTCCATTCTTCACTCTGTTGCTTCGGAGTTCGATCCTCTCTGGATGTTTCTTTGTCTCTCAGTGAGTTTGATTTTCAGATGAAACTCTGACAACAAGTGTTTTAATCATGAATCGATTCATTATGAATAAAGTATCTCTGCTGGCTGTGCAGCTTCAGATCAGACCAGAGATCTTCGTGAAGATGAAGCTGTTGAGAGGAATCTAGATTTGTTTGATCCCGGAGCTCTTGTGCTGATGCAGCTTCCTGTTTGTCTCTGAGTTGACGGACTCGGTCCTGAACAGACGTCCTGACTGACGGGCCCGTGTGTCTGTCAGGGTGGCGATGAAGGAAACTGAGCCGGTCCAAACCAGCCTGAATTCAGAATGACATGTTTTGACATCCTGTCACAGTGTTCTCCAAGGTTTACATTATTCATCGAGTGAAGGATTCGTACAGTGTCTCCTGCGGCTCTAACCTCTGTCATTCACCTCGGAGGTTTTAAAGATTCATCAGTTTGTGTTGAGCACAGAGATGATGCAGCTGTTTAACCACGATGTGACTCCACATCACACTCCTCTTCCTCAGATTATCTGCTGAGGTCTCCGGGGGAAAACACCCGAGGCAACAGTCGAGGAATCCGTCCAGTTGTTTCAGGGAAGTGAGAGAGAAGAGAGAGGAAGAGGAGAGAGAGGAAGAGGAGAGAGAGGAAGAGGAGAAGAAACAAACTGACAGGAAGAGGAAGAGAGAGGAAGAGGAGAAGAAACAACCTGACAGGAAGAGTGAGAGAGAAGAGAGAGGAAGAGGAGAGAGGAAGAGGAGAAGAAACAACCTGACAGGAAGAGTGAGAGAGAAGAGAGGAGAGGAAGAGGAGAAGAAACAACCTGACAGGAAGAGAGAGAGAGAAGAGAGAGGAAGGAAGAGTGAGAGAGAAGAGAGAGGAAGAGGAGAGAGAGGAAGAGGAGAAGAAACAACCTGACAGGAAGAGTGAGAGAGAAGAGAGAGGAAGAGAAGAGTGAGAGAGAAGAGAGAGGAAGAGGAGAGAGAGGAAGAGGAGAAGAAACAACCTGACAGGAAGAGTGAGAGAGAAGAGAGGAGAAGAGAGAGGAGAGAAGAGAGAGGAAGAGGAGAGAGAGGAAGAGGAGAAGAAACAACCTGACAGGAAGAGTGAAGAAGAGAGGAGAGGAGAGAGAGAGAGAAGAAAAACGACAGGAGAGTGAGGAGAGAGAGAGGAGGAAGAGGAGAGGAAGAGAGAGGAAGAGGAGAGAGAGGAAGAGGAGAAGAAACAACCTGACAGGAAGAGTGAGAGGACAGAGCATCAGTTTGAGACAGCCACTTTACAGCATATCACACATAAACACAAGGATAATAAAGGTAAAACCAAACATTAAAATGAACTTAGGAGATTCAAAGTAAAAGGAGGTTAAAAACAGGTAAAGAGGCGAAGACACCGAACAGAGCATCATGAACACAAAGTGAAACCCAGGATCTGACGGATCAGACGTCATGTTTGATAGACAGATGTTTGCAGATGTTTGAGTCGTGGTGGATTCTTCCAGAGTCGTGGGGCCGAGCAGCCGCAGCAATAACATCATAATATATATATCATCTGAATATTGACCTGCTCCGAGTGTCTAAGAGCAGACGAGGCAGCGGATGATCCTTTGTGTGTGTGAGTGTTTACTTTCATTACTGGTGTTCATATTGTGTGTGTGTGTGTGTGTATCACAACACAATATAAATCATTACACTTTGAAACATGTTTGGATGAAGTTTGGGAAGTTTTCAGGAAATGCAGTGTCCTCCTTGTTCAGTGTAACACGACTGTGTGTGTGTGTGTGTGTGTGTGTGTGGTGTTGTGTGTGTGTGTGTGTGTGTCCTTTGTATTCCCCTGTGTCTGAGGCAGTAAACAACTCAGCAGACTGTTGGTCTCTAACAACCAGGCGGACAGACACCAGCTTCAAGCAGCTGCTGCTCTGCTTTTAATTCTGTCAGTCGCTCTGTGTGAGTTCAGACCAGAGAACGTCTGTACCCTCAGAACCACAGACAGACAGTCTTTAACAATAGTCAATATAGTGAAGTCACCTAAAATATTAAAATCAAACTGCAGCATGTAGCAGCAGGTCCACAGAGACTCACATGAGGAACTGAGCAGCTTCACATCCCAAACTGTAAAGTGAGAGTCAATGAATAAATAAAGCCATGAATGAATATATGCAGTTTTTCAGACAGCAGCAGAGGCAGGTTTCATATTAATATTCTCACGTTTTTATTATTACATCACTGAAAAAGATATAGTTATTATATCTGTGGCCTGACGACGAAGAAGAACATGTGATGAGGATGAAAGTGACAGAAAAGCCCTTGAATCTGAATCTGAGGTCAACAATTAACTTGTATGACACAAACGAGAAGTGGAGAAAAATCCTGAGCATCGAATGGTAACAAGCTGGAAACCATCAGATCCGTCTCCATGACAACAGAGGGAACTGGGTTTAATGGTAACGACTGAGAGCTCCGGAAAAAGCCTTTGAGTGGAGCTCGATTCATGAGACATCACCGAGTGAGACGTCAGCCTCTAGTAACACGTGTGTGTGTGTGTGTGTGTGTGTGTGTGTGTGTGTGTGTGTGTGTGTGTGTGTGTGTGTGTGTGTGTGTGTGTGTGTGTGTGTGTGTGTGTGTGTGTGTGTGTGTGTGTGTGTGTGTCAGTCAGTATTTGCAGAGACATGAATTTATTCCTCAAACATCCGTCGTGCATGTGTAGTGAAGTGTATTTTATATTCTGCAGCATATACACTGACTGCAGAGGCATGTTTGTGTGTGTATGTTGTGATGTATGTTGTGATGTGTGTGTGTGTGTGTGTGTGTGTGTGTGTGTGTGTGTGTGTGTGTGTGTCTGCGTTGAGATGCAGAGTGAGTCCTGGGAGGTTTTGGTTTTCTCTCAGCGTCCCTCAGCACGAAGCCCCGGGGAGAGAAGAGGCAGGGGACACTTCATCCATAATTTAAAGTGTGATGCCGAAATCTGCCCCCCCCCCCCCACGGGTTTCTGTTTGGGGAAAAGTCCGGTTCCCACATGTTCACAGTTTACAAGAGGGAAACAGTGCTGCCAGACGAGCGACTGGCAGAGACACACCACAAGGAGGAGGAACCGGAGGATGAGCCGAGTCCAGGGAATTCTACAACTTCCTGCACAAGACCGGGAGGATGCAGCTCTGCAGGGGGGGGGGGGGGACAGAGGTTTCAGAAACTAAACGTAAACACAATGAAAACGACCTCGTTTCTCTTAATCACAGCAACTGGAGATGTTTATTCTGTTTGTGAGTTTACACCTGAAGAAAATGTTCTTTATTGATCCAGTGAAGATTTGAGCTGGAGTCTCTCCTCCTCCTCCTCCTCCTCCTCCTCCTCCACCTC
>CM031690.1:511580-571580 GCA_006182925.3 Reinhardtius hippoglossoides | reverse complement strand
TCTGATGCTGAAGCTAAAACATGTACAGTAAATAAAGATGGACGACGTGAAGAAGAAACATGAACGTACATTAGTGTGATGAGACCTAAAATGATCTCTCACAGATGAACTGTTCCCAACCGGCTCAACGCTGCAGCTGGAAGTCTGAGTTAACCCAAGTGAATACTGTCCTGTCGTCCATCTTGTTTACAGTCTGAACCAATGAGGTTAAACAGAATTAAAATCTTCTCAGTGTTATACATGTTCAAATAATATTCATGAACAGTTAGTTGGACCTGAACATCACAACCAGAGGAGGTAAAGTTTCAAACTTCAACAGGAGGTAAAGTTAACTTCATCCACGTGCTGCTGATTGGCTGAAGAGAAACATCCACATGTGCAGAAAAACACATCGGAGTCATTTATGGATTAAAGTAAAGACTCGTGTCAGTGAAGCGAGACACAAAAACCAGAAACACAAAATGATACCACACATGGAAGCGTGGTGTTTGGTGCAGGATCACTGGACCACAGGGGGGGGGGAGCCGAGCCTATAGGAGCCACATGATCAATAATTCATTTTCAAGATTTGTTCTGCTCTGCAGAGCCGACTGGCAGCAACTGGTGTGTGTGTGTGTGTGTGTGTGTGTCTTTAATCTGTTTACATGGATCTAACAGCCTGAGACAATGCTTCAAGCAGCAGAGCAACACACCAGACACACACACAGACACACACATCAGCTCCGTTAACCCAGTTCCGATGAGGTTTGGTTAATAAAACAATCTTTAAAGTTACTGTACCGACGAACTTTCCATTACTTCTCACAACTTGAGGATCCACGTCCACTACTCTTCAACCAAAACATCACAATCTACATTTTCTATCAAAATAACAAACATTTAATTATGATAAAAGGTTTTTTCTTCGTAATTTTGTGTTTGCTGCAAACTTGTCTCTATTCAAACACTTTTCTAAGATTTGAAATCCTCTCTGATTAAGACTCACCTGAACTTTGTGTGTGTGTGTGTGTGTGTGTGTGTGTGTGTGTGTGTGTGTGTGTGGCTGTGTGTGGCTGTGGGTGGCTGTGGGTGTGTGTGTGTGTGTGTGGATGTGTGTGTGTGTGTGTGTGTGTGGCTGTGTGTGGTGTGTGTGTGGTGTGTGTGTGTGGTGTGGTGTGTGTGTGGATGTGTGTGTGTGGATGTGTGTGTGTGGATGTGTGTGTGTGTGTGGTGTGTGTGTGTGTGTGTGTGTGGTGTGTGTGTGGTGTGGATGTGTGGTGTGTGTGGCTGTGTGTGTGGTGTGTGTGTGTGTGTGTGTGTGTGTGTGTGTGGTGTGTGTGTGTGTGTGTGTGTGTGTGTGTGTGTGTGTGTGTGTGTGTGTGTGTGTGTGTGTGTGGTCCAGATTCTTCGCTAACTTCTCCTAACGAACAGTGAACGCTGTTGTCAGGGCCGATCAGAGGCAGCGAGCAGGGAGCCGGCCTGTGAGAGACCGTGTGTGTGTGTGTGTGTGTGTGTGTGTGTGTGTGTGTGTGTGTGTGTGTGTGTGTGTGTGTGTGTGTGTGTGTTTGGATCAGAGGCTAAACGACTCTGGTTCTCATCGATCCACTTGTTCCTCTCCGCTGTGTCCTGGAGTCTCCACAGGAAGGAGGAACTCTCTGAAGTCCTGAGGATCGACTGACTCGATGCACGGAGCAGATTCTGGATCATGTTTAAATATGAGGGATTGAAACATAGTGATTTATATTCTCAACATGTTTTCTCCCACTTGAAGACGTCTCATCAGGAGCAAGTTGAGATTTCACTTCACCTGAAAACTCCTTGTTGCCCCCGAAGCTGCGAGTGCGATCGCAACGGGCCTTTCTGTGCGGGAGCGGTTTCTTCTTGTTGTTGCTAAGCAACGCCTCCTCCAGCGCCTGTTAGTCACTCGTGAGACGGGAGCTGCTCGGTTGCTATCGACAGCAGCTACACCGAGACAATCAGAACCTCACTGAGGGAGGTTCACTCCCAGTGAGTTGCTCTGGTCCGACTCAGCTCACCAGCTTGTGAACTCCATCGTATCCCACAATGCACCTGGTTAGCAGAGGTATACGTTTCACACTTTTAGACAGAATCTCAACAAGTAAAGAATTCATTAATATTTAATAACTGTCTGAGGCTAAATGTTGAAAAGACCGTAAACGACCAGTGTATCGAGACCTTATGAGTTTCATAGTTATTATAATAACATAAAACTCAGTTGAATGTTACATGTTGTTTGATTCATGTGTTAAATCTTTGTTTCATACATTTAATTTTGAAACTCGTCGCACGATAGTTTTTTTTCTCTATGTGAATCTTTTCACTAAGTACTTTTATTTTGAAATGACTCCTGCAGCATCCTTTAGGGGCGGGTCCTTCATGTGTCTTATCTGATTGGATGATTGACAGTGTCCACCATCTTGGAGAGCGTCGTCCTGGTCACTGACGTCATGTTTGGTAATGTAGTAATTATTTAATGTGGATTCATTTTTTTTAATCTAAAAGACAAAAGACATTATAGGTTTTTATGTCTAATCATCATCATTTTATTCTCAGATGCAGAAAAGGAACAGAAGTATAAAAATATCGACCCTTCGAGGAATCAAAGAAACTTTGAAAGATAAAAATAAAGCAGCTTTAATCATCGGTGAAGTCTTTGTTGTTTTGTTGAGGGCTGATTTAAAATCACTATGACAGCAAATGATTCTACAGGCCTATATAATATATATTGCTCCTTATTGTAACTATACTTATTTAATAAATGCCAATATGAAATATGTTTGTTTGCCTCTCCGCTGAACGTCGGAGCCTTGAAAAGTCTTTTCTCTGTTTGTGTATTTTCTGAGGTTCCTGCAGAGAATAAAATAAAGAGTAGAGTGTGTGTGTGTGTGTGTGTGTGTGTGTGTGTGTGTGTGTGTGTGTGTGTGTTTACATTCAGGTTAGAAGTTGTAATGTAAATAAAGGACCTGAGCATGAAACAGGTTAAAGAGACGAATTATGACCTTTGACTATTAAGGACATATCAAAAAACAGATTTTGAGAATAAAGTCGTGATATGAAGAGAATGAAATAACCCGTTGAGTTTCTCTCCTCCTCCTCGTGGATGTGACAGAGCGGTGACCCGACTCCTGGTGCTTTTCTCTCTGGTCCAATTTGAAATAGTTCAGCACCTTGTGAGCACCGTCTCCGTCTCTCACGCACACAGACACACTTTCAAGAATATGTGCTCGTTCTCCGAGAGGCAGAGGCACACGGTGGGTTCCATCACCAGGGCAACCGGCCAGCACAAAGCCAAATAACTGCCCAGGCTCATAAACAAACCCGACCAATCAGAGGAGGCGTCAGAGTGGAGCCTCCTCCTCCTCTTCCTCCTCCTCGCGCCCTTCATCTGTCTGTGTGCTGTTGCTGTCGTCCACTTGGGGGACGGCTCAGTCGCCCTCGCTTTAGAAAAGAGACGGGGATCAGAAGTCAACGGGGGATTCACTTTCAAGCAGAGTTCCAGAGCATCTTCTCTCTGTAAAGAGCCGGAGCTGGCGTGTGATTGGAGGGATGTGGGTGAGAGAGGGAGAGGGGCGGGCGAGAGAGGCCCTGATGAGGAAGGGAGAAAGACAAAGATGTAAAAGAACACAGGAATATTTGGACGTGAGATGTGAGACGTGAGACGTGAGACGTGAGACGTGAGACGTGAGACGTGAGACGTGAGACGTGAGACGTGAGACGTGAGACGTGAGTGTCCCTGTGGAGGAGTCAGATTATCTCTCAGCATCCCGACGTGTCGGAGCATCCGAGGCTTTAAACCCCGACCGGCTGGGGAACTGGGAGGCCGCCCAGTGGAAGTAAATAAATGTCACAGCGGCCGAGAGACGAGTCCTTTTAAAACAGCTCTGACTTTGTGTTGTCGTTCTTTACAGTCGAGTGGGAGCGAGAGGGGTTCGATCAGTTCTCTGCCGTCTGTTCACCACATTTATTTTCATTTTCATTCTGACTCGTTCCAACTGTTTCTGTTTCTGTCTCTTCAGCCGAACTCCACACGTCAGCAGCTCTGTGAGGTTCAACTTCTGCTGTTAACAACTCAAACATCTGCTCTGAGCAAGTCACTGAAAACCATCTCCACCGAGGAGCTTGTGTTCTCACCCTGTCTGTTAGTTTGTTTGTTAGTTGGCAGAATTACATAAAACCAACTGAAAGGATTTCTACCGGACCTGGAGGATGTCAGAGAAGAACCAACACATGTCGGTGTTTACTTTCTCTTTCAGTAACACTGTGAGACTGATCAACTCTGTAATTTGGTGCCGATCTGTCAATCAAGGTTAATCTGGATCTAGTTCCTTTCATTGTGGTTTCCCACATTGCAAAATAGTTTCAGATTTGGTCCAAACCCTTCGACCGTCTGCGTTTATTTAGTGATATTTCTGCCACTTCAGACTCACATCCGTTTCATCCGGGCCACAAGGAGGCCAGAAGTTCTGCCTCAGCCCCTGAACTGGCCCGGATCCGGGTGCTAACTGGGAAGGAAAGTTTTGGGCCTCTGCTGAGTTCCTCCACTGAGTGATTCTTGTTAGGTGACGTCAGGCTGCTTCATGTCTTCCAAAGTTATCTTACTGCAGATAAAGTGAGAGTTGCTGGTTCCATTCCCTGCTTAGGGAGAATAGTTTGAGTTGTTGCTGAGCCTGTGACACATTTGATATTTTGCTATGAGCCTAACAAACACAACATGATAAATGAAATAACCTTAAAATCTTTGCTTTGCCCTGAAAGTGTTTGTTTACGATGTCAGAAGATGTTTGGTGGTGTATCATCTGGGTCTGTGCATGTTCTCCTGACTTCTCTCTCTATCAGTAAACAAGTTAAAATGAAATGCATCATTTAAAACTGGCTTTAGCCGAATAGCTCCGATCTAATGATGCAGCCACGACGACCTCACGTGAATTCAGGATAAGAAAAGTCATTCAGAAAAATAAAACATATCTAAAATTGTCTTGAGATGGGGATTTTAAGGAGGGTGGAGTGTTTCCACCGGACACACACGTCATGGTTCGAGAGGAACAAGGTGTTTACTCTGGTGTGTCGTTGTTTCACTGGTTTGGTCCAAGTTGCACCAGCTCAGTTTCTCATTTGCCAGATTTCCTGGACACTGAGGCACCAATAAGGCTCTTTGTGTGTGTGTGTGTGTGTGTGTGTGTGTGTGTGTGTGTGTGTGTGTGTGTGTGTGTGTGTGTGTGTGTGTGTGTGTGTGTGTGTGGACATTTGAGTCTCCACTCAAACACAGTGGAGCAGAATAAAAAGTAACTTGTGGGGCTCACAGCGTTAAACTAATATTATAGAAAACGTCCCAGGGTCAACAGAACTGATTTAGCTTTTTTCTCAATAATCCGGAGACTTCTAAATAAAGAAGGACAGTATTAATATGATTTGTTTTTGTATTTCTCAGAGCTCATTATAGAAACATCTGGTTTGAGCAGAGACTGCAGTGCAGATAAACAACACAACACGAGAAGCACAGGGGTAGCAGGACCAGTGCACTGTAACCACGCTGTTATAAAACGAGTTGTGTGAGTCTTTGCATGGAATGCCTGTGTGTGTAATTGAGAAGAGCTGCATGATGACGCACACAGACACACACTTTGTTCCTCACCTTCATGCGGAGAGAGGCGGATCAATGCAGTCCTACTTTGGGGAAACAGTTTGGAGCTTGTGTGCACAATGCCGTGGAGGAAAGAGGCTTTCTGTTGGAACCGCTGTTTGAAACTCAATGAAAATGCAAAAACTCCCGGTGCTTAGTCTATTTGATCTGTTCTTCATCCAGCAGCTCGTCCACGGCTTCTTAGAGCAGGCGCTCTGCGGCCAGAGGACACGGCTTCTTAGAGCAGGCGCTCTGCGGCCAGAGGACACGGCTTCTTAGAGCAGGCGCTCTGCGGCCAGAGGACACGGCTTCTTAGAGCAGGCGCTCTGCGGCCAGAGGACACGGCTTTAAGAGGTGTTGGCTCTTTACACATGAGCAGCCTCGTGAGCTGTGATGAACTGCAGGATGAAGAACCGAGCGCAAACAAATCCACATGATCAAATGGCACAAGAAACTTTTTATTTAGGTCTTTAAAGACAAAATGTAGGATTTGAGACTAGAAGGTTGGGTTCAGAGCTTCAGGCTCTTCAGTTCAGTCTGAACCTGAACATCAGGTGTGGAAGGTTCCTCCGAGCAGAGGAGGAGTTCTGGGTCTGGATCAAACTGAACCTGGTTCTGTTCTGTTGTTCACCAGAACCCGATGCTCCTGGTGTTCATCAGAACCCGATGCTCCTGTTGTTCATCAGAACCTGATGCTCCTGTTGTTCATCAGAACCCGATGCTCCTGTTGTTCATCAGAACCCGATGCTCCTGTTGTTCATCAGAACCCGATGCTCCTGTTGTTCATCAGAACCTGGAGCTCCTGGTGTTCATCAGAACCCGATGCTCCTGTTGTTCATCAGAACCTGATGCTCCTGTTGTTCATCAGAACCTGGAGCTCCCGGTGTTCATCAGAACCTGGAGCTCCTGTTGTTCATCAGAACCTGATGCTCCTGTTGTTCATCAGAACCTGAAGCTCCTGTTGTTCATCAGAACCTGATGCTCCTGTTGTTCATCAGAACCTGAAGCTCCTGTTGTTCATCAGAACCTGATGCTCCTGTTGTTCATCAGAACCTGAAGCTCCTGTTGTTCATCAGAACCTGGAGCTCCTGTTGTTCATCAGAACCTGAAGCTCCTGTTGTTCATCAGGAGCCTGGAGCTCCTGTTGTTCATCAGGAGCCTGGAGCTCAACACAAGCCCCTTAAAGCCCTGTCTTTACATTGTGGGTGGATTCCGGCCTCTGTGACTAATGGTGTGTGTCCGTGAGGACGACTGCTGATGCAGCGCCGTCCTCTGTACATGCCAATACTCTGCGTGATTGTCAGGAGCCACTGAGCCAGAAAATGGGCAGAATATAGAAAGAGGAGGCGACTAAACAGGCCGGAGTGAGTGGAATGGGAATGAGGCAGAGAGAGAATGAGGCAGAGAGAGAATGAGGCAGAGAGAGAGGAGCAGGAGGAGGAAGAGAGAGAGAGAGAGGAGCAGGAGGAGGAGGAGAGAGAGAGAGAGAGGAGCAGGAGGAGAGAGAGGAGGCCGGAGCGAGAGGGAGGAAGAGAGAGAGAGAGGAGCAGGAGGAGGAGAGAGGAGGCCGGAGCGAGAGGGAGGAGAGAGGAGAGAGAGGAGCAGGAGCAGGAGGAGGAGAGAGAGGAGGCCGGAGCGAGAGGGAGGAAGAGAGAGAGAGAGAGGAGCAGGAGGAGAGGAGGAAGAGAGAGAGAGAGAGGAGCAGGAGGAGGAAGAGAGAGGAGAGAGAGGAGCAGAGGAGGAAGAGAGAGAGAGAGAGGAGCAGGAGAGAGAGGAGGAAGAAGAGAGAGAGAGAGCAGAGGAGAGAAGAGAGGAAGGGAGAGGAAAGAGGAGAGAAGAGAGCGAAGAGAGAAGGAGAGTAGCACTTGGGAGTTAGATGGAGGAAATGGAGGGATACATGAAATGAGCGGATATAATGGTATGACTTATTGGAGGCATTCAGATTGGAGAGAAACAATAGGATAATCCCAAACGCATAAATAATTGTGTACGAGTTGCACATTTGCACAGTAATAACACATCGGCTGTGACAACGTCCTCTCACAGGGAAACTGCTGCACAACATGTTCACGAAAAGTGTTTTCCACCAATAAAAGGCTCAGATTGTTGTTTTAAATCTCCACACGGATTCTGTCAGAGTTACACATCTGAGCCGTGCAGCCGCTCGTCCTCCTCCTCTGCTCGCGGCCTCTGTGACAGTGACACTTTCAACTCCTGTGAGACTTTGGTTGTTGCAGGAGGATGAAGGTGGAGACACTTGGAGAGAGAACGGCCCAATCTCCTTCTGACGTGGACGATAGTGATGAAGCGTTTGACGTGATTGTCGTCCTTGTTTGAGTCGTTTACGGACGATGAGCTGCTACAGATAGAAGAGAGGTCGTGAGTGAGACACGTTTAATGTCGTCAGACTCTGAACAAAGACTCAGAATAACAGTCGGAGCTTTGAGTGAACATTTGATGGACTGTCGCAGTTTCCCCATAAGATTACATTTCATCCCCTGCTGCTCGGTCACAGCTGCTGACGGAGACGATGCTCGACCGGTTCAAGACCTTTTTACAAGTATGTTTGTTAACACATCAACATCTGTGGTTGTACGGCCCAGGTTGAACAAAAGGGTTTTTACATCGAACAGTAAAAAGTACAAATAAATCACAGAACAACTGGAAGAGGAAACGTCACAGTGCTCAGTTTATCGACCCACAAAAGAAAACATGTTTTATATTCGTGTATTTCACTTCAGTGCAAAGGTCTGAAGCTGACACAGAACACGAGTGATACGTCGGACAGAGAGAGTCAAGGGGAGAAAAGAGAGAAATATCAGATTTTAAATCAGTTCGTGACAATTCAAGTTGTAAGAAGGGAGGAGTTGTCTTTCTTGTGTTGCTGCTGTCGGTCAAAGCTCAGTCCTGGAGTCTTTCACACCCGTTAACTGTCTCCACATGATCGGCCACCCGAGCTGATGGATGTTAAACTACTGAAGCAACTGCACTCTGCTTCGAGTCATGTTCTCTGCACATAATCCCCCCCCCCCCTGCAGGGAAGAAGCAATTCCTCCCGCTCAACGGCCCTCAGCCCTTTGATATCTGCATTTTAAGACTCGGCGCTCGTGTTCTGAACATGAGACCAGTCTGAGAGGAGAGAAACAAAGAGGGGAGGAGGAGGAGGAGGAGGAGGAGGAGGAGGAGGAGGAGGAGGAGGAGGAAGAGGAGGAGGAGGCCGAGTCAGGGAGGTACGTTGTTCACCAGGAAGAGGAACGAGGCAATAAGCAGCTGCAGTGTTATCAATACCGGTCTGCCTGACTGCGCTGTGCACCGAGCTGCGGTAATTTCTTACACGAGCCTCGCTCTCCAGGTTTATGTGTAAACAGTGTGTGGGTCTGTAAGTGTGTGGGTCTGTATGTGTGTGGGTCTGTATGTGTGTGGGTCTGTAAGTGTGTGGGTCTGTACGTGTGTGGGTCTGTACGTGTGTGGGTCTGTAAGTGTGTGGGTCTGTAAGTGTGTGGGTCTGTAGGTGTGTGGGTCTGTAAGTGTGTGGGTCTGTATGTGTGTGGGTCTGTAAGTGTGTGGGTCTGTACGTGTGTGGGTCTGTACGTGTGTGGGTCTGTACGTGTGTGGGTCTGTAAGTGTGTGGGTCTGTAAGTGTGTGGGTCTGTACGCGTGTGGGTCTGTAAGCGTGTGGGTCTGTAAGCGTGTGGGTCTGTAAGCGTGTGGGTCTGTAAGCGTGTGGGTCTGTAAGCGTGTGGGTCTGTAAGCGTGTGGGTCTGTACGTGTGTGGGTCTGTACGTGTGTGGGTCTGTAGGTGTGTGGGTCTGTAGGTGTGTGGGTCTGTAAGTGTGTGGGTCTGTAGGTGTGTGGGTCTGTAAGCGTGTGGGTCTGTAAGCGTGTGGGTCTGTAAGCGTGTGGGTCTGTAAGCGTGTGGGTCTGTAAGCGTGTGGGTCTGTACGCGTGTGGGTCTGTACGTGTGTGGGTCTGTAGGTGTGTGGGTCTGTAGGTGTGTGGGTCTGTAAGCGTGTGGGTCTGTACGCGTGTGGGTCTGTACGCGTGTGGGTCTGTAGGTGTGTGGGTCTGTAGGTGTGTGGGTCTGTAAGTGTGTGGGTCTGTACGTGTGTGGGTCTGTACGTGTGTGGGTCTGTAAGTGTGTGGGTCTGTAAGTGTGTGGGTCTGTAAGTGTGTGGGTCTGTAAGTGTGTGGCTCTGTAAGTGTGTGTTAATCTCTAAGCACTGCGGAACTGTTTGTCTTCTAATCTTCCAACAAATACACCACTATTGTAGAGTGAGTGTGTGTGTGTGTGTGTGTGTGTGTGTGTGTGTGTGTGTGTGTGTGTGTGTGTGTGTGTGTGTGTGTGTGTGTGTGTGCGTGTGTGTGTGTGTGTGTGTGGAGTTAATTATAGTTAATTATAGTTAATTTCTCCAGTCAGACGTTGCTGCAGTTCGATGTCGGGGGGGTTTGAGCAGCACACAGAATGAAGAAGGCTCATCGATGTGTTGTGCAGTAGATGTTCTCTCAGAGCTCGAGTCTAACGAACTCAATATATCACGTTACGAGTCAAATATTGTTTTTAACTCATCAACCTGAGTTTTCTCTTCTGAAAAGTCCTGTGATCTGTTTCCAGTTGTGTACTTATAGCATCAGAGACGTGTGTGTTCAACCTGCCTGTGTGGAGTGGACTGAGCTGGAGCTGCTTGGAGCTTCTTACACTTCCTGGTCCTCCGGGGGAAATTAGTCTTCACAGTTATTTCAGTACGGGCGACGCAATAGGACAGAGCTCAGCAGAGGAAACCACCAAAGACGAGAGAAGTGGAACGACTCGGATGCAACACGATGAAACTCACACTCGCTTCACTTCATTGTCGTGTCATTCAAAGTTTATTGATATTGTTCGTATCACACAATTAGATGAAAGGTTCTCAAGAAATGAGCCAAATACAGAGATTTTAGGAATTATTTCTTTAAATGTATGAAGAACAGCAAAGTGCTGTGCAGAGGTTTCAGCCTCCTGTGTCATGGTCCGGGGTTCTGAGGGTTATTTAAGTGTTTTCTGTTTATTAATATATCCCTGTTTGTTTGTCTGGCTGCTTTAGTTGTTCCTGTGTTTCATGTTTTCACACTCCGGGTTCTGTTTCCTGTTTTATTTTGTAGTGTCTGGGTTCTTGTCTCGTCTCTAACTTTACTTCCTGTCCGTGATTGTCTGCACCAGTCCTCATGTGTCTCACCTGTGTCTAATTGCCCCCCCCCCCCTTCCCTGTGTGTATTTAAGCCTCTGTGCTTCTCCTTGTCCTCGTCGGATCGTTGTCTTTTGTCGTATGTATTGGTGTTCTCATGTCTGTCCCGTCCTGGTATCCTGTCCTGTCCTCCTGTCCTGATCTCCCGTCCTGGTATCCTGTCCTGTCCTGTCCTGTCCTCCTGACCTGATCTCCTGTCCTGTCCTCCTGCCCTAATCTCCTGTCCTGTCCTCCTGTCCTAATCTCCTGTGCTGTTCGTTTCTAGTGTCTCCTGAGCCTCTGCACCTCTGCATCCCCTGTTTAAGCTTCCTGTGTTCTCTCCCTTCGTGCTCCCAGCTGTTTTGTATTCCTGTGTCTTCTGAGCTCCCGTCCTGATCTCCTGTCCTGTCCTCCTGTCCTGATCTCCTGTCCTGATTCCTGTCCTGTCCTGTCCTGAGCTCCTGTCCTGTCCTCCCGTCCTGAGCT
This sequence comes from Reinhardtius hippoglossoides, assembly GCA_006182925.3. Taxonomy (NCBI): domain Eukaryota; kingdom Metazoa; phylum Chordata; class Actinopteri; order Pleuronectiformes; family Pleuronectidae; genus Reinhardtius; species Reinhardtius hippoglossoides. Next base: position 560,273 of record CM031690.1, on the reverse strand, counting down.
CCCGTCCTGATCTCCTGTCCTGTCCTCCTGTCCTGAGCTCCCGTCCTGATTCCTGTTCCTGTCATTAAAACTCCTTTAAGTTAAACTCTGCATCTGGGTCCATCTGCCTCACACACCGTGACATCCTGCAGGAAGGAGAAGAACTCAAATCATCTCAATTTCACCTCCTCACACGTTCTCAGGTAAATCTCTGGATTCATGTTTCTATTCATTCATTTATCAGAAGTTTTCACCTGAACGACTGAGAAGTGTTGGGTCAGAAACGTGTTGGAGACCAGGAACAGGAAAGCATCAGGTGGAGGAGCTGCTCTCAGGAGGGACGTTCCTGCTCAGAACATTTGACAGCTTGCTCCTCCGTCAGGAACCGAACAGAACAGCCTGTCTCCGTCTCTTCTGTCTCTTCATCTCAGACTGAGTCCACGGTGTGGAGATCAGGTCTCTGTGGAGAACATCTGCTGCAGGACTCTATGTTCTTCTTGTCTCTGAACACACTTCTTCATTGTGTTCATGATATGTTGATGTATGGATTCAAACATCATAAAGTCTGTGTTTTTATCAGGTTTATCAGATGTAAGTGGTGAGAATGAGAGGTTGTCTGGAGAGAATCAGGTCCTCTGGTCCTGTGATGTTCTGATGGGTTCTGTGATGGGTTCTGTGATGGGTTCTGATCATGTGAGACACACGATGGCAGTGGTGCACCTCACTCTTCTCTGGCTGCTCGGCTCAGTAGATTTGCTAATGAATTATATTGACCTGCTGTTCCTCATCGACTGAAGTGTGACGACTCAGAACCGACTCGGCCTCAGGCTCAGATTTAAAACCCGAGACTCGTCCTCTTCCTCCGGGGACGACTTCCTCATCGGGTCAGCAGCTGGAATATGTTCTGTCCACGTCAGTTGTTACATCTGTAATTTACTGTAATACAAATCAGATGAATCTCTTTCTGAAGCTGGAACGTCTCAGATGGAGCAATAAACAAAAGTTCTTTAAGAAACATGTCGCTGTTCCTCGTGGTTCAGGAGAAACATTATGAATTTGCCATATTTAGTAGTAAAGTGATTAATGATGCTGTTGCGTTGGGTGAAAACCTTCAGCCTTTTAAAAAGCAGCCTCCGATTTAGCTTGACAACTATGCACTTGTGAGTAATGTCGTTTGAATGCATTATCAATAAATTCATGGTTTTTAATAAGTCAAAGTAATTTATCAAAAAATTACTGAAAAGATCTGACGCGGTTTTCTTTATTTGTCACTCGGCCAAAGACAAAATAACTGAGTGATTAAAGTTTGTATTCGATCTTTGTTTAATCCGACGGCCTCAGTGACACAAGAACACGAGGATCATTCAGAAGATCTGAACATGAAGCTTTAAAATCCCCCGAGGGAAACGAGAGACTCCGGTAAGGTTCTGACATATCTCCAGAGGAGACGTAACCTGGAGCTTCTAAAGATTTAAAGAAACTGTGATGTCACCGTGACATTCTTTGCAACCTGTAATATACGATTTAATGAAAGTGACATTTCATTATATGGAAAACATATAAAACTTCACCTGGTTCTGGTTCATACAGCATCGCCCGTGTGATTCTCCTCGTTCCTCTGGTGTCTCAGTGCTGAGGCCTGAGGACACGAGCACCAGGCTGCACATGGAACCTTCTGTGAATCCTTCTCTTGATCCTTCTGTGAATCCTTCTCTTGGTCCTTCTGTGAATCCTTCTCTTGATCCTTCTGTGAATCCTTCTCTTGGTCCTTCTGTGAATCCTTCTGTTGGTCCTTCTGTGAATCCTTCTCTTGAACCTTCTGTGAATCCTTCTCTTGAACCTTCTCTTGAACCTTCTGTGAATCCTTCTCTTGATCCTTCTGTGAATCCTTCTCTTGAACCTTCTGTGAATCCTTCTCTTGAACCTTCTGTGAATCCTTCTCTTGAACCTTCTGTGAATCCTTCTCTTGAACCTTCTGTGAATCCTTCTCTTGAACCTTCTCTTGAACCTTCTGTGAATCCTTCTCTTGAACCTTCTGTGAATCCTTCTCTTGAACCTTCTGTGAATCCTTCTCTTGAACCTTCTGTGAATCCTTCTCTTGAACCTTCTGTGAATCCTTCTCTTGAACCTTCTGTGAATCCTTCTCTTGGTCCTTCTGTGAATCCTTCTCTTGGTCCTTCTGTGAATCCTTCTCTTGAACCTTCTGTGAATCCTTCTCTTGAACCTTCTGTGAATCCTTCTCTTGGTCCTTCTGTGAATCCTTCTCTTGAACCTTCTGTGAATCCTTCTCTTGAACCTTCTGTGAATCCTTCTCTTGGTCCTTCTGTGAATCCTTCTCTTGAACCTTCTGTGAATCCTTCTCTTGGTCCTTCTGTGAATCCTTCTCTTGGTCCTTCTGTGAATCCTTCTCTTGGTCCTTCTGTGAATCCTTCTCTTGAACCTTCTGTGAATCCTTCTCTTGAACCTTCTGTGAATCCTTCTCTTGGTCCTTCTCTTGAACCTTCTGTGAATCCTTCTCTTGAACCTTCTGTGAATCCTTCTCTTGAACCTTCTGTGAATCCTTCTCTTGGTCCTTCTCTTGAACCTTCTGTGAATCCTTCTCTTGATCCTTCTGTGAATCCTTCTCTTGATCCTTCTGTGAATCCTTCTCTTGATCCTTCTGTGAATCCTTCTCTTGGTCCTTCTGTGAATCCTTCTCTTGGTCCTTCTCTTGAACCTTCTGTGAATCCTTCTCTTGATCCTTCTGTGAATCCTTCTCTTGAACCTTCTGTGAATCCTTCTCTTGGTCCTTCTCTTGAACCTTCTGTGGGTCCTTCTCTTGAACCTTCTGTGAATCCTTCTCTTGATCCTTCTGTGAATCCTTCTCTTGAACCTTCTGTGAATCCTTCTCTTGGTCCTTCTGTGAATCCTTCTCTTGAACCTTCTGTGAATCCTTCTCTTGGTCCTTCTGTGAATCCTTCTCTTGGTCCTTCTGTGAATCCTTCTCTTGGTCCTTCTGTGAATCCTTCTCTTGAACCTTCTGTGAATCCTTCTCTTGAACCTTCTGTGAATCCTTCTCTTGAACCTTCTGTGAATCCTTCTCTTGGTCCTTCTGTGAATCCTTCTCTTGAACCTTCTGTGAATCCTTCTCTTGAACCTTCTGTGAATCCTTCTCTTGGTCCTTCTGTGAATCCTTCTCTTGAACCTTCTGTGAATCCTTCTCTTGGTCCTTCTGTGAATCCTTCTCTTGGTCCTTCTGTGAATCCTTCTCTTGAACCTTCTGTGAATCCTTCTCTTGAACCTTCTCTTGAACCTTCTGTGAATCCTTCTCTTGAACCTTCTGTGAATCCTTCTCTTGAACCTTCTGTGAATCCTTCTCTTGGTCCTTCTCTTGAACCTTCTGTGAATCCTTCTCTTGATCCTTCTGTGAATCCTTCTCTTGATCCTTCTGTGAATCCTTCTCTTGATCCTTCTGTGAATCCTTCTCTTGATCCTTCTGTGAATCCTTCTCTTGGTCCTTCTGTGAATCCTTCTCTTGGTCCTTCTCTTGAACCTTCTGTGAATCCTTCTCTTGATCCTTCTGTGAATCCTTCTCTTGAACCTTCTGTGAATCCTTCTCTTGGTCCTTCTCTTGAACCTTCTGTGAATCCTTCTCTTGATCCTTCTGTGAATCCTTCTCTTGAACCTTCTGTGAATCCTTCTCTTGGTCCTTCTGTGAATCCTTCTCTTGAACCTTCTGTGAATCCTTCTCTTGGTCCTTCTGTGAATCCTTCTCTTGGTCCTTCTGTGAATCCTTCTCTTGAACCTTCTGTGAATCCTTCTCTTGAACCTTCTGTGAATCCTTCTCTTGGTCCTTCTCTTGAACCTTCTGTGAATCCTTCTCTTGAACCTTCTGTGAATCCTTCTCTTGAACCTTCTGTGAATCCTTCTCTGGTCTCTTCTCTGAATCCTTCTGTGAATCCTTCTCTTGAACCTTCTGTGAATCCTTCTCTTGATCCTTCTGTGAATCCTTCTCTTGATCCTTCTGTGAATCCTTCTCTTGATCCTTCTGTGAATCCTTCTCTTGGTCCTTCTGTGAATCCTTCTCTTGGTCCTTCTGTGAATCCTTCTCTTGAACCTTCTGTGAATCCTTCTCTTGATCCTTCTGTGAATCCTTCTCTTGGCCTTCTGTGAACTTCCTTCTTCTTGATCTCCTGTCCTTGTGAATCCTTCTCTTGAACCTTCTGTGAATCCTTCTCTTGGTCCTTCTCTTGGTCCTTCTTCCTTCTCCCTCTCGTGAAGAACGCCAGCTGCCATGTTTGTATTTCACTTCATGCACCTGCAGCCTTGTGGCTCTGGACGTGTTCTGAATCATCGCTGCTTCATCCGGGCTTTTGCACAAAATGAGTCAATGTGACGAACAGATTTAACTTTGATTCATAGTGAATTATTGTTCTTAAATCAGTTGGAGTCATTGATCTGATGTGACCTGCGTGTGCAGCCGGTGCTTCTCTCTCTGTCCTTATCCAGCGACAGCAGCGTGATGAAATTAATTACGTTCTACAGTCACGACAGTTTGTGAGATGGTTGTAAGTAGGCAGGGGGGGGGGGGGGGGAGTGTGTCTGTGCAATTACCCTTATCAATTTCTATCGTATCCGCACAGAGAAGAACGATGCTTTCTGCTGAATAACTTCTCATTTCATCTTTTTTACTCCATCACAGCAAATTAAAAAGAAACTTTAATAAATGCTTGTCTGGCAGAAAAGAGAGTTCAGCTTAGTTTGTATATTAAAAGAGTTTTATTACCTCTGTGGTGATGACTGATGATCGTGTGTGTGATGTGGGCCGATGACATGAACAGTGATTCAGACGCAGCTCGTTTCCCATGTGAACTGCAAGAAGCAACAAACTGTGAATTATGGAGGAGTGGATGTGAAGTGTTTTTCATTATGACAAATATATTAATTCTGGCGCTTCGACTTGTTTGTTTTGAGTTTTTTTGAGGGTGAAACAAAGTTTGTTCAACGTTCAGCTCTTCGGATGGTTGTTTCATGAAGAAGTGACTTTTATCCAGATTGAAGTCATGTTTTTATGATTCACTTCTTAGATCCCGGTGGTTTTTGACTCTGCATTTAAAGCAGGTGAAGGATTTCAGTTGTTGGACGTCTGGAACTTAAGTTTTCAGAGAAAGGTTAAAAGAAGTTTCCTGTTGAACTTCCTGCTTCGAGAAACTGACCATTTCTGAAATGAACGGAGCAAAACTGCAGTAAATAGAAAGCTGGTGTCTCGGTCAACGCGTCGTCGTCTTGGAGAAACAAACCTTGAACCACAGTTCTCCTTCAGTTCTTTCTTTGGAATCCGACTCGCGTTGGAGATTCTGTGAGAATGAAACAGGACGACTTGTACGGGAGGAAACTTTCGGAGCCTGTGAGAAAGAGAAGAAAGAGGAGAACCGGCGTCCAGCCACCGTTCTGATATGGTTCTGACTCAGTGCACAGAACCAACACAGACGCAGAAGCAGCCGGCGAAGGGAGAGAACAAACTCCGTGATGGTCCATGAAAGAGCGCAGGCAGACAATAGAGAGGAGACAGCGTGAGAGGCACAGCAGCAAGAAGCACAACCAGATCCAGCAGCATGCAGCACACTTCTTATCTCTCAACACTCTCCTCTGGCGTCTCGTCTTATTGGGCCGCCTCCTGCTCTGCTCCTCCTGCTCTGCTCCTCCTGCTCTGCTCCTCCTGCTGCAGCAGCTTCTCCTCCTGCTCTGCTCCTCCTGCTCTGCTCCTCCTGCTCTGCTCCTCCTGCTTCACACAGCGCCTCCTGCTCTGCTCCTCCTGCTCTGCTCCTCCTGCTCTGCTCCTCCTGCTCTGCTCCTCCTGCTGCACCAGCTTCTCCTCCTGCTCTGCTCTTCCTGCTGCACCAGCTTCTCCTCCTGCTCTGCTCCTCCTGCTCTGCTCCTCCTGCTCTGCTCCTCCTGCTTCACACAGCGCCTCCTGCTCTGCTCCTCCTGCTCTGCTCCTCCTGCTCTGCTCCTCCTGCTCTGCTCTTCCTGCTGCACCAGCTTCTCCTCCTGCTCTGCTCCTCCTGCTCTGCTCCTCCTGCTCTGCTCCTCCTGCTCTGCTCCTCCTGCTTCACACAGCGCCTCCTGCTCTGCTCCTCCTGCTCGCTCCTCCTGCTGCTCCTCCTGCTCTGCTCCTCCTGCTGCACCAGCTTCTCCTCCTGCTCTGCTCTTCCTGCTGCACCAGCTTCTCCTCCTGCTCTGCTCCTCCTGCTGCAGCAGCTTCTCCTCCTGCTCTGCTCCTGCTCTGCTCCTCCTGCTCTGCTCCTCCTGCTCTGCTCCTCCTGCTGCAGCAGCTTCTCCTTGTGATGGATGCTGCTCCCTGCCAGCGCTGAATCACGACTCTCTGCGGCTTCGGGACATTTAAAGTTATTTGTCTGCTGAAAATCACATTTAGAGACGAGTGATAGCAGCTGTTTGCTGCTTTATTCTTTTGTTTAATGTGTTTGTTCATCTTGTTTACTCGCCTCCTTCCTCACTTCCTTTCCTCGTGTTCCTGTTTTTAAAATATATGTATTATATATATCTCCATATATACTTGTATTGCTCCTCAGCTGCAGAGGCCTGGAGACAAAGATGAGTCCTTTGCTTTGGTACAAATCAGAGAAGGAGGTCGTTCTCATCCTTTGTCTGTTTCAGACATTAAAGTTTCAAACAGGTTTATTAACACGAAGCTCTTGGACTTTACAAAGTGTGAGTCGTCCTCCAGCTCTGCAGCCGCCGTGCATCAGGAAGACGACTCCACTGAAAGTCCACGTGATGATAATACACACGTTGAAAGAGACTGTGGTGAAAAACACTTTCATTATTCACTTGAGTGTGCTGAGTTGAATTCTAATATCTGCAGACAAGAATCGCTCGTCAATAATCATCCATGAAACAATCCTTACCTTTTCAACGAGAGTGATTTCTTGTTTTCTTCTCGTTAACCCACACAGTGCATCTGTGTGCAGCACAGGAGCAATTTGTGGTTCAGTATCTTGCCCGAGGGCAGTTTGACTTGTGGAAGGACTGGGATCAAACCACCGACCTTGTGCTCCAACCCCTGAGCCGCAGCCTTGGGTTGACGGATCCATCTCTGTCGTCCCTTTGAGACCAGAGCTGCAGAACCAGCTGTGAACTGAACCAGTGCAGATCTTCAGTTAAACCGTGTTCAGACGTCTTCAGTCGCTGTCTGGTGATTGGACGTTTATCAGTGAGAGAGAACAGACGGTTCCCTGGAGACTCTGGAGAAGAAGCTGCCGAGCGTCCTGATCACTGACGTGTCTCCGTCGTTCCTCCGGTGGAAGAAGCTGCCGAGCGTCCTGCTCACTGACGTGTCTCCGTCGTTCCTCCGGTGGAAGAAGCTGCCGAGCGTCCTGCTCACTGACGTGTCTCCGTCGTTCCTCCGGTGGAAGAAGCTGCTCGGGGGTCACCTCACTTTGCTCTGCTCTCTGCCTCCTGCATGTTTCATGGATCCTAACTGTCGTCTCCAAACACTCAACGCTTTAAAGCTGCAGCTTCTCTCGGACGGGACTCGTATTTCTTTTAATACAACGTTTAAAAGCACCTTTTTGTTTCCTTAAGACTTTTTATTTTATCTCGCCCTCGTTCCCTTTACGAGTTCCACTCGCTTCATCGTTAACCGAGGCCGGACCTTTTTATTCCCACTCTTAGCGGATCACCAGTCTTTATTTAAATCAGCCGTTTCCGTCTGGACCCAGATCGTCTCATGTCAGTGATGCTCGTTTCGTTATTGCTTTTTCACACTGATCTGTTGCTCTGTCTAAAACAATATTAAATCAGTTATGATGAAACTTTCTTTGACTGCAGGATATTGATCCACCTTTGTGTTTGTGGTGGAGGATGAAGTTCAGGACGCCTCAGCTTCTGTTTTGCTCTCAGCCAGGAGACACAGACCGGGTTCTGGAAAGTGAGACGACTTTCTGAAGAACAGATTAACAGAAGAATTAACGATAAAGATTTAATCGTTAGAGTGTCACTGACTTCGTAAACAAGTCGAGTCTCTGCTCTCCGGCCCCGAGGCTCTGAAGCCAGAGTCGTCTTCTGAGTTCCTCACTAACGACGCTCCTGGTTTTATCTGAGCGGTTTGTGTTTTATTTATTTCAGTTATTTAACTGAACATTTGAGAGAAGCTCTTTGTTTGTTGGTTTTTAAAAAGTGCAATGTAAATAAAGCTTATTGTTATATCATCTATAGTAGATATTTCTCATCTGTATCTCGATAGTGTTTGATTCTATTTCCTTGTTTTAAGCTTTATCCTTATTTCTCATTTCATTTTGAATCAGTAGTTCCATCACTGTAGTTTTCAACGTTACGTCATCAGGAGTAAATCATCTGTTTTTCTGCTTTGGACCCATTTTTAGTCTTTTGAGTTTTGAATGTTAATTGCCTCGTTTAATCCTAATTTATTCATTGAGTTATGTTGTGTTTGAGAAACGTTTTCCCTCCTTCTCTCTCTCGATGTCCGTGAACCTCATGATTTATCTTTAGTTTTCAGGTTGCATTCTGTGCAGGTTTGCTCATTACATCCTGACAACATCTCAGCTGCCTGGAGAAGTTGAACAAACCCCCTCAGAGGTGCTTCAGCGTATCGACAGCTGAGCTCCACCTGTTGCCTTCAGTCGAAGGACAATCCATTTTTTGATGCTCTGAATAAAGATGAGGCTCCGACCTCAGCGGTCTGCCCTCGCGCTCCCAAAATGACTTGATTTCCTCGTTAAATTCCATCTATTTCAGAGTCGTGTCAACTTGAAAAGGTCACGGCAGCAGCAGAAGGTTTTCTGCTCTGGGCTGAAAGGAGCGAGGCACAATGGCTCTGCAGCCTGGAAACCTGCTGCAGCCGAGGAGAGAGCGGCTCTAATGAACAGACGCAGAACAACTGCTTCGCTGTTTAAGTCAAATTCGTCTCATTTTCAACCCTTCTTCTGCTTTTCTGTTGTAAATTGATATTCTCATCTCTGCCAGTCTTCGTTATCCTCCAGTACTTTTAAAATGAGAAACGAGAAGAGGAAGACAAACGCATGAAATCTCAGGGTTGTCAGATTGTCTCTCATCCTTCTGACTAATGAACCTCGTGGAAAGAAACTTTCCATTTCTTTCTTTCTAATGTTTACCGAGACTTTAAGCTGAAGTCAAACGTTCTGTCTGAATCAGAAATGTGACGAACAACCAGACGAGGAAGAATCTGTATCACAGAGAAACATCCAAATAGACAGAGCCCGGAAAATAACTAATAAATAACTGAGAGTGAGGTTTATTCACCTTTTTACACTCTGAAAGTATTACACTATAATAAAGACCTTTTGTTATTAGAGTGAAAACACAAAATATCAAATCTGTCAGTGGGCCGTTCTCATCTGTCTCCAACAGAAAATGTTTCAGTAATTTAAAAGTCAGTGAAATAAGGAGGCTGCACAAGAATCATCAAAAATATATTTAGTCCATAAAAATGTTCTTTCCAACAAGTTCAAATCTTTATTTTAGAATGTTCTTCACTTAAAAGAAAGTTCAGATGTGGAGTCAGTGCAGATGATGTCTCACACGTGGAAGATGTTAGTGAAGCATCTTCTGGAAGATCCTGGAAAACAAAAAGATAATGATTGAATCTTTGGAAACGTGTTGCATGTCTGTTATTAAAGTTAAAGAGATTATTTCATTCATTCATCTAATGTCATTTTACGTCAAACAAACCTTATTACAAACAAACAGCTGAAGGACATTACTCATTTCTCTTTTGGGAGAATTTCCAATAACCGCAGGTGACCAGCGTGAAGTGTGAATAAAGATGGACGACATGGCTGCTCCCGAACGTGAAGCCAGTTCCCTCTCTCTCTCTTTGTGTGATCCAGATTCATTGCTCCCTCACTCCATCACTTCACATCTTCATTAACCTACATACGTCCACAGTAATTACACTTGAATCTGAAGTGTTAATAACCAACTCCCAGGATCACGTCCTCCAGATGTGGACTCTGTCCCCCCCCCCCCTCTTCTTCTTCACGGATCAGCCTCAGAGGAAGAAACGGCTTCTTCAAAGTAAAACCAAATGAAAAAGAATCCTTAAAAAAAGATGTGAGTCTAGACTTTCCAAAAATAGCTGAGTTCAGTACGTCATCAAAAACCTCCTGACGCCGAGGAAAGTGATTTACTTTAGAGAAAAAGGCTTCTCAGTTACAATGACACAAGTATTTATAGTTACACACACACACACACACACCACACACACACACACACACACACACACACACACTCACACACACACACAGTCGGGTTGTGAGCTACACGGAAGCAGTGAGAGTGTGATGATGCCACCTGACAGCCCATTAAACCAGAGAGAGATGAGGATGCAATCAGATTGTCATCCAAAATGCTGGAGTCACGACTCGATCAACAACACGACGCGAGAAGGAGTCTTAGAGAAGGCTCAGGGAAGCCGGAGAGTAGGTTTATATTGGGGGGGACACACCCACACACAACACAACAGCACAAAACACACCCCACCACACCCCTAGTCGTTGAGCTAGGAGCATGAGATGTGATGACCTGACAGCCATACAGAGGAGATGAGATGCATCAGAGTCACCGCTGGGTCACGCGACAGACGCGGAGCGGGGGGGGTGGGTTTTGGGGGGGGGGGGTCCTGCTCAACATCTGACTTGATACCAAGTGATTGTGCGTTGATGGTTATTGTGCGTGATCAGCTGTGTCAGGGTGCGTCTGCTCCAGCGTTGTTTGAGCTGCTGAGTTTAAAAAGACGTTTCCATCAGGGGGGGGGGGGGATGAAGTCGCTCGTCTTCCTCCTCTTCATCGTATTAAGAGCAAATCAAAGCTTTCATAACAACAGTCACACTTCACGTGTGGTGGAGCTCAGGATTCATCAGTGATACAACATCTTTATACAGAAATTATATTAGCAAATAGAAAATCACTGTGACATTGATTATTGTGCTTGTAGTGATAATAATAATTAACATATATACATATACACCAGTGTTTATACGCTTTAATGCAGAGCTGATGCATCGTCTCACCTCCTGCCGGTGTTAAACTGATGAGAACAGAGTTATATTATATTAAATATGTTATATAATCACTGAATGTTTTAATGTAAATGTCTGTTTGCTCTCATCTTGTCTAACCCTCCCTGCAGTAACAGCTTGCTGCCAGCAGGAGGTGTGATGTTCCACAGATGCTCCTTCAGGCTCGTCCTGTAAAACGGAGCAATAACAATATAAACCATAATATAACTTTTACATACTTTCAAATAATTTATTTGACTGAAGAAGGAGAAAATGTATCGTATAGTTTACCTGAAAAAATCAAAAACACCAAATAAAAAAATGTGTAGTTTATTAGGACAGTAAAATATATAAGAATATGTGTTGTCTGTGTTATGATGTTAACGTTATGTAAAACGACTGCATGTGTAATAACAGGAGAATACTGACACACAGATTTAATAACAATATTTTATTTATCGTTATAAAGTCCACCTTATCAAATATGATTTTAATCATTGAGGAAGATGAGGATGATATTACAGTTTGAAGAATGATCATAACATCGATGAGGATGATGATGATGAGGATGATGATGAGGATGATGATGAGGATGATGATGATGAGGATGATGATAGCATTAACAACGAGGAAGACGAGGATGATATTATTGTTTGAACAATGATCATAACGTTGATGATGATATAGTGATGGTGATGATGATGATAACAGCTTTTTCAATGAGGAAGATAAGAATCATATCAAAGTTCTTACAATGATTGTGACAATAATCATAACATCGTTGAGGAGGAGGAGGATGTGGGTCGGGATGAGGATGAGGAAGACGAGGAGGATATTACAGTTTGAATAATGATCATAGCATCGATGAGGAGGATGATGAGGATGATGAGGATGATGAGGATGATGATGAGGAGGAGGAAGAGGAGGAGGATATTACAGTTTGAACAATGATCATAGTATCGATGAGGAGGATGAGGATGAGGATGAGGATGGTGAGGAAGAATCATATCAACGCTCTAACAATGATTGTGACAGTAATGATGAAGACGTGTTTATGACTTATTGTTGGTGTATTGATCAGATTTGGTAAAGATGGGATCATGATCATCTCTTTGACTTTATGACTTTGAACTGATTGGACTTGAAGATGATGAGGTTGATATCAGTGGAAACCGATGACGCGTGTTGATGGTGACATTGAGGATGTGATGGCGTTGGGATGAAGATCCGTGGAGTGACGGCGGCGTGCTTCAGGCCAGCGTGTCACATCCTGTCCACTCACAGCGAGCCAGGCGGGACTCAATCGCCTCGTCAGCTCACAGTCACGTGTTCTGGAAGTAACAGCCACTTCTGATTCAAACAGACTGAGCGGCGCCGACGCGGTGGCGTGCGAGTCGAGAGCTGATGAATAAATCTACTGTATTTGGATCTTTCTAAATAAACCGTGTTCAGTGACGGGAGCCGAGTCTCTCCGGCCACCGACGAGTCCAAAATACAACTTATTACATGCAAACGGAATAAATAATAGAGTTGGTTAAATATTTAATATGAGACTTTAAAAAGACTCTAAATTAATATTTTAATATTTCAGATATATCGTCTTGTAACAGCGGTCATCCTCGTCCTTAATTCCAAACTCAGGGTTGAACTTTTAGCTTCATCGTCTCGCTGAGCAAATGATTCTTCCTCAGATTGTCCTGTGACGTCACTTCATCCCTTTCATAACAAGATTTACATGTTTTAAATATATCTACGTGATTATTGCATAAATGGTAAATTAATTTAGTTCTCAAGGAATCGATAGTTTCACTCGATTAATCAACAGCCACTTTGTTAGATTCTCATTCTTTTGATTGGTCAGATACATGTGTCACTTCCGGGCCTCCGTACAGAGTCTGTCCACGAGGAGCTGTCCGGTCCGGCGTGGTGCTGACACCTCGGCCCCTCCACCGGCAGGGGGCGCCAGCTCAGGTGTCGTCTCTTTAACCGAACTAAACTTAGCCGAACAATTAAAAGACATTTCTGAGTCAAATTCATCCGCAAGAAATATCCTTTAATTGTAAGGTCAAGTGTAGACATCTTCAGTTTCCGGTTCCTCCTCCGGGTCAGGGGCGTCACCTGGAATGACATCACAGGAAAGGTCAATGACGTCACATGCGCATACCCTGACCTCTTCGGTCTCCAGGCTTCAGGACGCGGGAGACACACGCATCCGAGGTTTGAAACCTGCGGTGACCCCCCCCCCCCCCCCATCAACTCACATCTACTCGCCCCAAACTATCCCCCCCCCCCCCTTCACTCCTCACTGTGGGATTTCTCTTTCTCATCCTTGACTCTCGCTCCTTCTCCGTGTCTGGAAAATCCTCCCGTGCAGCCCCGGGACGGTTTTACGCACGGAGCCACGCATGGAGCCACGCACGGAGCCACGCATGGAGCCACGCACGGAGCCACGCACGGAGCCGCGGCTCGCCTCATGTGGAGGTTTGTTCATCCCGAGCTGAGAGAGATGAGTGGATCCTCGGACACGTCCCGGCCGCGCGTCCTCCTCTCCAAGCTGCCGGGAGGACACACGGTGTCACAGAGCATCACTCGAGGTTCTGCAGAACCAGAACCAGCCCTGGTTGTCACTAACCTGGTCAGGTGATCTGTTACAGAACTCATACATCTTTATTCTCTACGATATAAGATAAAAACCCATCGCTGCCTTGAGTTTACGCGCGCACAGCGAGGGCACGAGCAGAGCAGTGCGATGTGTCCGCAGGAGATCCAACAGCAGCGGAACCGGATCCTCCGGTCGACGCCGACTCAACCAACTTCCGCGCGTGAAACGTGAACTCGAGCTGCTGCAAGTTCATCACCGGCACCGAGGTCTCCACTGATCCGCAGGACCGAGTGTGTGTCCGTCAGCGGCGCGACCACCTCTCACCCCGTGTCCTCCTCCGCGGTGCGCACCGGCTCCATCTCTCTCCAGCTCCATCCCTCCATCTCTCTCCAGCTCCATCTCTCTCCAGCTCCATCTCTCTCCAGCTCCATCTCTCTCCAGCTCCATCTCTCTCCAGCTCCATCCCTCCATCTCTCTCCAGCTCCATCCCTCTCCAGCTCCATCCCTCCACCCCTCGCCCCTCTTTCTCCGCTCGGGCTCCCAGCGCCGTAGATAGAGGCTCTGCAGTCACGTGGGTCGGGGGAGAGGAGAGAGTGATAGAGAGAGGGAGAGAGAGAGAGCGAGCGCGTCCTCCTCCTCCTCCTCCTCCTCCTCCTCCTCCTCCGCAGTTTGCAGTGTGTTATGTCTCAGACTCGGAGGTGGAGAGTCAGAGCTGCTCGTCCGGCGGATCTGAACCTGTGAAACAACCCCCCGGTGTCTCCTCTCGTCCCTCGCCGCTCCCCTGCTCACTTCCCCGGGTCTGTTTCTCTCCGGAGCCCTGGGAGCTTCTCTTTCTCTCTTGTTCCACCCTCCTCTTCCTCGCGACTCCGGCCAACAGTTTGGTCTCTTGGATTTGGGTTTTTGCTGGTTCCTGTTAGGTGCTTCACTCAGCTGCTGGCGCCGCGGCTGCTGCTCCCGCTTTTACGCACCGACGCTTTATTGTGGATTTGCTCGTCACTGGAGGAAACGCAGAAATCAGCGAGGTGGATCCGTGGATGCGCCTTTTGGGCTCGAGCCGGAGATGGAAATGCTGATATTGTTATTTCATTCCCTGTGGATATTGCAATGCAACACAGTGAGCGCCGACTCCATCGTTCACATCGGTAAGACCCAGCCTGAGCTGCTCCTCTTTGCTTCTGTTGTGCTGAGACTGTTTTTACTGATGGTGCGTGAAACACGCACATCGATGTGTTCAAGTTGTGGCTGCTATGAATGTTAGAGTTTCCCAGCATGCACTGATTGCCGAACACCCTCTGAGGCAGAGAAATGACCCGACTTCACACCTGATTATCATTCCGATCCGTGCCAGGCTCCTGTGTAGGAGGAAGGAGGCTGTTGCATCCAGGCTCAGACGCACAGTGCAGCCTGCTGGAAGTACCCGCAAGTGTTGCGCTGCGCCATCCCTCCATCCATCCATCCTTTTTTCCATCCATCCATCCCTCCATCCCTCCCTCCATCCCTCCATCCATCCCTCCATCCCTCCATCCATCCCTCCATCCCTCCCTCCATCCCTCCATCCCTCCATCCCTCCATCCATCCCTCCATCCCTCCATCCCTGCCTCACAGAGAGCTCATATCGGTGTATATTCACATTCTCATGCAGAGAAAATGAGGCTGGCAGGAGACACTGGCCCGATGTGGGTGTTTGGAGGGTTTTGTTTTATCCACCCCTCCCTCCCTCCCTCTCTCCCTCCCTCCCTCCCTCTCTCCCTCCCTCCCTCCTCCTCCCCTCTCATCCCTCTCTCCCTCGCCTCCCCTCATCTACAAGCCTGAACTTTGAATTGGACGTGAGTGAAATGTAAATCAACTCTGCCAGGGGAAGAGATGACAGAGGGGACAAACGCCGACTGTTCAGGCGCTGAAACAAACCTCGCGGCCACAGATCCAGTTGGAGAGAGGGAGGCAGCAGCTCTCTCTCTCTCTCTCTCTCTCTCTCTCTCTCTCTCTCTCTCTTCTCTGTCTCTGTCTCTCTCTCTGTCTCTCTCCTCTCTCTCTCTCTCTCTCTCTCTCTCTCTCTCTCTCTCTCTCTCTCCCTCTCTCTCCTCTCTCTCTCTCCTCTCTCTCTCTCTCTCTCTCCTCTCTCTCTCTCTCCTTCTCTCTCTCTCTCTCTCTGCTCTCTTCTCTCTCTCTCTCTCTCTCTCTCTCTGTCTCTGTCTCTCTCCTGTCTCTCTCTCTCTCTCTCCCCCCCTCCCCCTCTCTCTGTCTGCTCTTTATTTTTCATCTTCTGATTTCCTGTGATATCTGTCAAGTCACTTTTCTGTCAGTAGAAATCTTTAGTGGAAGAAGGAGACAGCGGAGTCAGGAGCGATCGTAGGATTCTGTGCGTCGAGCAGATTCAAGTGACTGATCACACGCTCGCTCGCAGACGCATACAAAAAACCCAGTTTGCACTATTTCCACTCAGAGTCTGATTGGATGCGGTAGTTTGGCGTTTGGAAGAGAGGACGTTAAAATAATAGGAATAATAATAATGTAAGGGTTTGACATGTTAAGATCTTTGCTGCAGCTCAGTCCATCAAACAGTGGCAGCACTGCGGTGGCCTGAGGTTCAGAGAGGAGAGGAGAGGAGAGGAGAGGAGAGGAGAGGAGAGGAGAGGAGAGGAGAGGAGAGGAGAGGAGAGGAGAGGAGAGGAGAGGAGAGGGAGGAGAGGAGAGGAGAGGAGAGGAGAGGAGAGGAGAGGAAGAGGAAACGACAGAGGGAAGTGTATAGGGTGTGTGAGGAAGGGGGAGGAAGGGGGAGGAAGGGGGAGTCGGAGGTAAAAACGAATCTACTTCCTTTAAATCATTTTCCCAAAGACTGAGACAGATTCCTTCTCAAAACCCAGAATCTCCATAACAAGCAGACGTGAGGTTGAAATGAAACAACACAACAAGGAGCTTCATCACTTAACAATGACAAACTACTGCGTTCGATGAGACGACTCACAACCAAGAATGTGCTGAATATTCATGTGAGCAGTTAATCCGGAGGAGAGGGAGTGTGTTTCCTCTCGCTCTTTTATACGCTGGCAGTCTAATTATAGAATTATCTTTCTGACATTCACTGGAAATAAATCCTGCCGAGCAGCGAGGGAAGTCTCCGCTCTGCCACGACTCTCCGACCACTTCACAGGACGCGTCCACCGAGTCCTGGAGGACGGACGGAGGGATGAATGGACGCAGATGAACAGATAGTTTTCCGTCCCTCAGGAGAAAATCTGCATTTCAGAACAGAGAACAGTGTTTCAGGATTATGCAGAACACAGAACACTAAATACAACAGATAACAGACGGGTTGATGCCAAATAGTGAGACGCTGCAGCCAAGCTGCTGCGACTGAGCAGCTACTGGAGCGACTTGTGGACAAAGGACATGTTGAGAGAAGAGCTCAGGGTTATTTCTGTCTTCTTTATCCATCTCATCACTGAACACCTACAGAACCTGATGCACCTGCTGCCAATGGGTCAAACGTCAGGGACAGAAGCTTCAGAGACTCATTCTGAGGAGAAGCTGGTTCATCTGAAGCAGACACATGAAACCTGTTCTGACTCTGAACCCGACCTGCGACCCCAGACTCTCGTTGCATGGTTCTGGATCCCTGCTGCAGGGTTCTGGACTCTTTGCAGTTCCAACAGGGTTTTAAAGCTCCTGGACGTTTGGGTCTTCTTCAGGCTGGACCCCCTGCCCGTCCATAAAAGAACATTATTTCATATTAGCACGTTTTCCTCACTGGTCCCTGCACGACCATCTGCACTGCTGTAAATATCCGAATGTCTGTGGTTTTATACTCTAACCTTTCTGGTGCAATAATCCTCCTTGTTCAAAAGAGGTTCCCTGTGGCCCGATGGTTGAGTGGAGAACCTCGAGCTTTAGGATCCACGCTGGATTCATTAGCTCCACTCAGGAGGTTTTCATCAGTGTCTGTCTGATAGTCGGCAGGATTATGGAAAAGACCTGAAGGATGCAGGTGCTGGTTTCCTGAGGAGACTGTTGGGCGTTGTAGTAAAAATAGATTCAGATTGACCCCCCCCCCCCCTCTGGTTTCCCTGAACCGACTGACAGTCTGACTCTGACTGGCAGCGTGACGCGAGGCTCAGATCGGATGTGACAGCGGTCCAACCCCCCCCCCCCGAAACCCCTGCCTGAGCATCTGTCTCGTTTGGCCTTATCCTCTGTGACATGTCCCGGTTTGTTCGTCCCTTCGTGTCTTTTGTTCCGTATGATCAGTGGCAGGCGGTGGCTGTTGCAGGGTGGTGGGGGGGGTGGATCTGTAAAAGAGCTGATACACTTGAACACGTGGAACCCGGACCTCCGGTTCACCTTCTGCTCTGACCCACTTCCTGCGCTCGTGTGCACCAGCGGTGAAACCTCCTGCTGAGCTGATGCTCGACAGTCGTCGGCTTTTCTTCTCATTTAGTCACAACAGCAGCTGCTTCCACTAATTGGTCCCGCCCCTCTTCTCTGGTTGAATGAGAGTAAATGAGTGAAGAACAGGCGCCGCTGTGTTTGTTTGTGAGCGGAAACCAGAAGCGTCGGTTTGTCTGAAGGTCGGAGCCGAGAGCAACACAAACAAACACGGCTCCAATCAATCCTCTAATGAAATATCACAGATCCAGCTGTCAGTGGAGTCCTGATCTGAAGGGTTGGATTTAACATTTCACTTCCTCCCTCACAGAGAAGAGGAAGGAAATCATTATGAAAAACAGAGAAATACCAGTTTGTCAAACAAAAGAATCAGTTCACAGACGAGTAGAAACAACGTCTTTGTGGAACAAGCAGCAGGAAGTAGTTTCTGATGGACTCTGACCACCTCTGACCTTTGTGAGGGGAAATGAAACCAGGTGTTTTCTGTCAAGTTATTTATTAAAGAAGAAAAACTACATAACTACATGACGATGAATTCACGAAAAGGGGAACAGGACGAGCGGGAATAGAATCAAACTGAGATATCTTCCTAAAAACCAAAACGTGTCCCCGATGATTTGTTATGAAGTTGTGTGTCCACATGATGAAGGTTCAGTTCGTCTTTGAGCCGCTCAGCTGCTCCAGCGTTGGTCTTCTGTTGGTCCAGTGATTCATCGGAGCTGCTCTTCAGTACACGTCACTATTTGAATTCAGTGTTGAAGTCAAACATATATGAGATGCAGCTTGAAGAGCATCTAACAGACAGAAGTTCATCACAGGAGCATTTAGCTGCTGGAAAAGTGTTTCAGAGGCAATTAGAACCGGAGAAGATATGTCACTGTCACATGTACCTGTCAGGTCCTGGTGACTGGTGAAGATGTTGTTATCGTCCTTCAGCAGCTCGTATCTGTCCCAGATAGCTGGTCCTGTCCCCTGTGGACTGGCTTCCAGGTCTGGGGTCCTCGAAACGTCCCTCAGGCCCAGCGGATAACAAGTCACTTTTCATAAAGAGCCTGAGCAGGAGAGATTACCCCCGTCCCATGAGCCAGGCAGTTGACTAGGGATGATTTACGGCGCCGGTGTAGGGGCGAGCGGAATGAGAGCCTTGCTTCTCCGTGGCCGAGGTTTGGGAAGGCGAGCTCGACCTGCAGGAATCCAATCTGTGGAGGCTGGCAAAGAACAGCTGTGGCCTTTTCTCACCTGGAACCAAATAAGATAAACTAACCCAGTTAGGGAACAACGCAGAAGGCTTCCTGCAGCGTCCCAGCAGAGACCGAGCAAGAGCATGCACCTGCAGCACCTGCACGCGCACACACACACACACACACACACACACACACACACACACACACACACACACACACACACACAGAGCAGGGGGGGTTCTAACATTACGCCGTGGCCTCATCCAGTGGATTGAATAAACGTGGCCCGCAGCCGAGCGTTTGACCCGGGGGCATTGAACTACTCGGCGAAGAAGCATCAGTGTTCCCTGAAATTCCCTGTGACACGCAGAGGGAACACGCAGAGGGAACACGCTGAGGGAACATGGAGAGGAGCCGACTCCGAGAGGAAACACGTTCGGACACGTTTCTGAACGATGCTGCTGATCCCGAGGTTTTTATACCAAAGGTGCTGAGTGACTGATGTTTGTTGGACTAGAACTTAGACTCGTTCTGGATTTAGAAAATGTTTCAGTCGTTATCTTCAGACTAGAATGAAGGACGACTCTTTAACGGCAGCTTGTTCGTGAACCAGTCGGTGTCTCTTCCCTCCAAAGTGTAAGAACTCCCCTTCGGCAACAACAGGCCCGGGGGGGGGAGGGAGCTGATGAAGCAAATGGCGTTGACACGATCGTTACCATAAGAGAAACAGCGAGAGAGTGGCTGAGCGTGGCTGAATGGAAAGGATTGGATGTTGCCAGCTCCACAGCTGTGAACGAGCCAGTGGTTGTGTTCAAGTGTCCTGCAAACATCTGGAGCTCAGCAGCCGACACAAGTTTCTAAGAGTCACAACGTGTGACGTGCTCAGTTTGTCTGATGAGCTCAGCGAGTTGTAAATCATCAGATGAGCGCCGGCGTCTTGGTGCTGTCGTGTTCTGAGGGTCGTTCTAATCTCTCTGCTTCAAATACAGACTCAGACTTTGATAAATCTGGAATTCATCCCAAAAATAATAAAGTTTAGGGGCCAAACGTTGATGAGAAGCTTAACATATAAGCAACTAAATTACTACAAAGCAATACTCCTGGTTGTAGTGACCAGTGATTTAGCTGAAAAGATAAACGACACCTCTTCTATTACCACTGATTACGTCCTTAATAGGAATGGATTCAGTGTGTGTGTGTGTGTGTGTGTGTGTGTGTGTGTGTGTGTGTGTGTGTGTGTGTGTGTGTGTGTGTGTGTGTGTGTGTGTGTGTGTGTGTGTGTGTGTGTGTGTGTGTGTGTGTGTTGGCCATCGATCACAGGCCTCAGAGTGATTCGAGATGTGGTCGATCATCCCTTAAAGAAGGAACGTCCGGGAGAAGCTGCCGGACGTCGGCCTGTCGAAGCAGACGTGTGGATGTTCAGTGTATTTCGTGGTAAAGATGATTGACAGTGTCTCTGTTGGGTTTCCTCTCCACACTGAACCCAGGAAACCAGTCCAACGGGAAATGGTTTGAATCCCGTTCAGGTTCAGGACTGGAATCACAGCCTCTGTCCGTGGTGCTGAAAGAAAAGCAGATGTTTTCACATGAGACAGATTCAATCAAACTCGACTGTTACATTTTCATTTCCTCCAGGACCAGTGGAACGGAAATGTCGACATTGATCATTGAGCCGTTTAATCTACTAAACATTTTCTATTTGCGTCCTTAGATTTCAATTACAACACAAATCTTTAAACGGCTGTTTTCTCTAAATTAGTTTTCCTCCTGCTCCGAGACAGAAATCTCCACTTCGGTATCCAGATGAGATTCATTCATGTGTTATTCACACGTCACTTTACCTGACGTCAGATCCACAGGAGGAAAGTCAAATCGATCAAATCCGCTGCCACCCAGGAGCGATTATTACTTATTTCTGAAGATGGGGATATTTTCATATTTTCCTCTGGCAGCAGGTGCTTATAATAAAATCTGTGCATATTGCCACCTGCGTCTCAGCCTCCATAAAGCTTTTGTGAGATTAATAAGTCCAGTAAGAAGCCCGAGTTCATGGTCGCGGATCCCAGAGGCGACTCAATCCTCAAGTCAACCTGCCGCTCGCTCGGATTCCTCCCAGGCGGCCATGTTGGAACACAAAGCCCCAGACTGCGAGGGACGAGGACGCCGGACTCTCCAGATTGTTTTTGAATTATTGGCAACAGAAAGTTTGCATTTGGCGTCTGTCTGGTGTGAAGTTCTCTGTATGTCGCAGCGTCTGTGAGCGGAGAGGCCACGGTCTCCACGTCACACATTCGATTTCCAACTCGATTCTCTGACCTGAAGGAATCGAAGCATCTGTTTTTAATAAAGTGTGATTTTTATTCTTCAATGTCAAGCCACGCATCTTGGCTCTACTTGGTGGTTCATATTACTTTCTCTGTTTACGTGTTTATTTCTTCAACCACGTGAACTATACGAGCTGCTCCTCAGCTGGAACCAGGAAACAGGCTTCGTGGTCTCCTGGCAACCGGTCCACTTCCTGTTACTGTTGCTTTTCTACATTCGCTTTAAGGAAGCGGATGTTTCCAGTGTTTACTGGTCAGTGACTGGGAACAGAGGCTGAACTCTTCACGTGAACACAAGCTCTCTGCAGGAAGGAGGCCACAGGTTGAATTGTGTAAATATCAAAATGAGTCTTTTCATAGTTTTTGGTAATAAAATGAACTCTACTTGTCTCAGAATTGATTGATTGATTCCTATCGACTCTCTGTGGTCTCCTGGCCTCCGTCTTGTGCTGGTTTTCAGATCCACTAACTGTCCAGTACATTTCTGGCCAGCACAGCGCTGGTGAATATTCAGTTTGTGCAGCTCACAGCGCTGGAAATAAATCACACACAAAACATTATCTCCCTCCACAAACAGTGTCCCTGTCGCCACAGAGCATGTTGTCATATCTCTTATCCACTGGAACTATTTCTTCTGTGTCTGAGCTGCAGCCTAATCTCCCCCAGCTGCACAGTGAAGTGGTGCAGGGGTGAGTCTCAGGGGCAGAGATCTGAAATCAAAGCTCTCTGCATGACGACGTGCTGCTCGACCGACACGAGCAAACCTCCGGCTTTTGTAACTCGGCCGAGCTGAACCTTTAATTTCCTGACTCCTCTCCAGACGGGCGGCGGGAGAGAGATTCCGAGGAGTGTAGAATTCATGGCGGTTCGGTAGTGAGCCCACGGAGTCACTGCCTCCTCCTCCTCCTCCTCCTCCTCCTCCTCCTCCTCCTCCTCCTCCTCCTCCTCCCTCCGCGCTCATCACTAATTCAACTTGTTGCAGCCGCAAGTCAACACCCCCCTTCACCTCCCTTCACCTCAGGATTCATTCCTAACTGAAAACACCAGACAGTTTCCAACCCGCTGATCTGATCAAACCCAGGAAGTAGACGTGTCCCGTCTCTGCCCCGAGGCCTCGGATCCAGCGCCAGGATCCCGGTGCTGAGCCGACTCCATCTGAGACCCGACTGGCGCAAGCTGGCAGAGTTAATTCAAACTTGCAGGCACAGTTTTTTTTAATTGTGCATGAAAAACCGTCTGAGCAGAATTTGGAAGGTTTCATTCATCAAAACCCCCCTTCCCCCCCCCCCCCCCCCCGTTCCACCACATCTCCTCATCCCTCCATCACATTAAAGACCTCCCAGTCGTTAGAGCCGCACAGAATAATCAAGCACATTTTCATGTAAGTTTAATGTCTGAGCATCGTTCCCCTTCGGCCGGTTGAGGAGAATTAAACACATGCATCACTTGCAGAAGTCGTGAGCGTTGTTTACTGAAAACGTTTCTCCACATCCTGTTCTCCACATCCTGTTCCCCACATCCTGTTCTCCACATCCTGTTCCCCGGCCTCAGGAGGAAGCGACGGGAGAACGTCTCTGAGCACAAGGTCCGTTTAGCAGCTGTTCTGGAGCTTTCAGTCACATGACTTTCATCAGCAGGCGGCAGATGATACTCAAACTCTTAAAGCTCATAACTTATACCTCCTCACATCTGAAGAGTCTCATCGTGTTCAGTAAGAATGAAACAGAATCAATCTGAAGCTTCTGGTTTTCCTACTTTGTTTTGCTCTGTGTCCAGTTTGTATATTAATTCAAAGGAAATGACTTGGTTATAGTTCATTGTTCTGATTATATCTGATGTTTAAAGACTCTTAAAAACGTGTTAGTCATAGTCGATCTGACGGGTTTCACTCTGCCACTGAGCACCTGCATCAAACTGAGTGAAACCTGAGTGACACCAGAGTGACACCAGAGTGAAACCAGAGTGAAACCAGAGTGAAACCAGAAATCTTCCTCTAACAGTGACGAAGCCGATGAAAGGCCTCTGTGCCAGCGAGTGGAGAAGCGGCGCCGAGCAGCAGAACCAACACGTTAATGAGAGTCACCGCTGAGTCACCGTGGCGACTGGTTCAGATGAACTGTTGTGGCACCGTGTTCTGGAAGTCGCCCGCGGCTTCTGTGTGATGTTGTGAAACTGTGTAATTTCACATGGTCTAATTTTGTCTCGGTGCTCGGTACAGTCACATGGGCTCGAGTTGAGCCGACTGTGATGATGATGAGAGAGGATGATGATGATGTTGCCATGGAGACATCGGTTGTGATTACTGGTGCTGTCACGGTTCACGTGGCAGAGCGTGGCACGGATTCTGACGGGACCTCCCAGAATAAACCCCCGGCTGTGTGGTCCGTCTCCTCGGCGCCTGAACATCTGTTGAACACAATCTTCTCTTCAGCTGGTTCTGTTCGGCGTCGGTGGGATGGAACTGTTGCCATAGCAGCTGATTGTTCATTTCACCACCTCTGCACTTCTTAATTAGCAGCCTGACTGAAACAGGAAGTCCCCGCGTGCCTTCGCTCCGTGTAACTGAGCCTCGGGGGGAAGATTCTGCTTTTGAAACATAATTCTGCTTCATTGATTCAGCTCAGGAGGATAATGGAGGATTCCTCAGTCTTTGCTCCTTGTTTGATTTATTTAGTCGGAGCCAACGTGGGACGTGTGATTTCTGCTCAGTTAATCTGGTTCGTCTGTAGAAACAGACGAGAACCCGGAGAGGAAGAGTTGAGTTCTGCTCTTCCTCTCCGGGTTCTCGTCTGTGTAGAAACAGACGAGAGCCCGGAGAGGAAGAGTTGAGTTCTGCTCTTCCTCTCCGGGTTCTCGTCTGTGTAGAAACAGACGAGAGCCCGGAGAGGAAGAGTTGAGTTCCGCTCTTCTCACAGTCTTCATCACACGTCAGTGAACCTGAGCACACTGAGATGCAAAGTGATGAAGCCTCAGTAAACGTCTCCGTGAGGTCGGTGGTCGTTCCTGACCGGTCCCAGTAACACTGTGTCCTCTCTGTCCCCCCCCCCCCCGACCTGCCCAGGTGCCATATTCGAGGAGAACTCAGTGCGGGACGACGAGGTGTTCCAGCTCGCCGTGTCGGACCTCAGTCTGAGCGACGACGTCCTGCAGAGCGAGAAGATCACACACTCCATAAAGCTCATCGAGCCCAACAACCCTTTCCAGGCCGTGCAGGAAGGTAAGGCCGCTGTGTGAGGCGTGTTTACAGTGTGTGACGCTGTGTGTGTGTGTGACGCTGTGTGTGTGTGTGTGTGTGTGTGTGACGCTGTGTGTGTGTGACGCTGTGTGTGTGTGACGCTGTGTGTGTGTGTGACGCTGTGTGTGTGTGTGTGTGACGCTGTGGGTTTTGACTGCAGTGCTTTTTGCAGATTGGTCTGTGTTGTTGCTGCAGTGTGTGTGTGTGTGTGTGTGTGTGTGTGTGTGTGTGTGTGTGTGTGTGTGTGGTGTGTGTGTGTGTGTGTGTGTCTGCCGCCTGCGTTGTTAATCTTTAGATGGTGCTGGCTGTGTCTCCTGGTGAAGGAGCCTCTCAGCTAACGACCCAGGTATCAGTCTCCTAAACGCTGGTGGCGGCTGCCTGCTCGGTTCAGAGGAAGCTGCTGGTGTTTGATGCTGCGGATGAGGATGATGATGATGAAGATGATGAGGATGAGGAAGATGATGATGAGGATGAGGATGAAAGTGGTTGTTCTCGCTGCAGACTGATGGCGGCGTCGAGGCGATGATATTACATTGTACTGATGTACTAACGATGATGATGAGGATCCCTGCGGTGGTTGTTATGACGATGAAGACAGTGATGTTTATAATGACGATAATTAAAGCACATTAACGTCTGTTATGATGAAGATGATGCTGTAAAGACGATGACGAGAACAACGAGGATGAAGGTGTGATTGTGGCAATAAGTGTGATGATGATGATGATGATGATGATGATGATGATGATGATGATGATGATGACTAATCAAATTGAGAAAGTTTAAAGCTGTGATTTATTGAAGCATCAGTCGGATGATGAGTCACTGAACTGATGTTTACAACCTGTCGACCTCAGGAACACTTTGATTCTCCAGCAGCTTCCTGTTGTTCCCTGAAGAGCAGGTGAACACAGACTTTGCTAAATGTTCATTTCATTTGAAGCGTTGTCTCATGACACCTCGTTCAGCCTCGTTCAGCCTCGTCCGACGTGGACACAGAAGTTTGAACCTGACGTCTGAGACTCACGACTCATTCAGAGTCTGAGTGTTGTAACGAATCAGAAGCGTCTTCATGCTCGTTCACTGTCGAAGCACGAAGCCACGAGTCCATTCTTCAAACTCTGCGTCTTCTCTTCCACGACCACGTCTGCACGGGTTTACAAACACAGGAATTTAACTACAATATTTAATATAATCGTATTCATGCAGTTTTACTTTACAGTTTTCAGGAAATGAATACATCTGACAACACACACACACACACGCGCACACACACACACACACACACACACACACACACACACACACACACACACACACACACACACACACACACACACACACACCACACACACACACACACACACCACACACACACACACACACACACACACACCTGTTCACTGTCTGAGCAGATCCATGTTAAGTGGATGTAAAAGCTCTTTCTCACTCGTCTGATTTAATTTCCTGTTCCTGCTCTTTACGTTCTGATGCTGATTAAGACTAAATACTCTTATTGTGAAGAGCTCCTCCCACACTTCCTGTACGTGGGAGGTATCGAACTGACGGTAAATACATGAACTATTTTCATGCTGATGAAATCTGTTGGGGTAGAAAGAAAAATGAGGTGAAAGTGAGAGTGGAAAACAAGGGAGTGGGGGGGGGGGGGGGGGGGGTGTGACTGATCAATATGACTTGGTGCAAGGTTGGTTAAGTGTGTGTGTGTGTGTGTGTGTGTGTGTGTGTGTGTGTGTGTGTGTGTGTGTGTGTGTGTGTGTGTGTGTGTCTGTCTCTACACCTTTCTCAGAGTTCCCATTATCCTCGTCCTCAGGGACTCAGGAGGCAGAGGTGGATTCACTCAGTGTGTGAGAGACGTGTGTGTTTGGGTCAGGAGCTGCTAAGACCGAGGATAACAACACACCTCAGGTTTGTGTGTGTGTCTGTGTCTGTGTGAGAGACGTGTGTGTGTGTGTGTCTGTGTGAGAGACGTGTGTGTGTGTGTCTGTGTGAGAGACGTGTGTGTGTGTGTGTGTGTTGTCTCATCTCACTGAGGTTTGTTCAGGTTGTGTTTCCATGGCTCTTCTTCCTTCTCTATCTCTGAGAAGCTGACAAATCAACAAATACAAAACTGCACAAAACAAGTTGGAGCAGATCGAGCAGTGGAACAGGTCCGAGCTCCTCGTGAAGCAGCTGTTTCTCTGTTGAACTGCTCATCTCAACAGCACACAGAACCGTTCTGTCCCTTTGTCCCGACAGAGGCTGTTTACTCAGATGGTCGCCCGACGCCCACACACGCAGATATGCAACACTTTAATGCCATCGACAAACCCTGCGTCCAAGGCTCCAACGGAAACTCTCCCTGCAACCATCTGTCAGCCCAATCCGCTCGGATTACATGCCTCCAGGTCCCCTCAGGAGGCTGAGCCACAGAGCTGCTCCTGCTGCAGCTCTAATCCCTTTAACACCAATCAGCCGAAGCCCCGCGAAGACGGCGCCTGGTGTTTGTCTTCCTGTCGTCGGGCTCGGTGGCCTCCGCTCTCTGACCCTCACTTTGTAATTCACACTTAATGTGATGAACTTCACGGCGCGGCTCACTAATGCTCTAATTGGCTTTTCTATTCAACAGATGAGACTAATTGTCTGAGAATGATCCGGCTCAGCTCGCTCACTGTATCATTAGAGGAGAAGGGGTCTGAACAAGGAAGATTATTATTTCTATCAATATTCTTTTTATTTATTTCCATTTTCTTTCATAAATCGTCCTTCTACTTTCATTTTGTATGCGTGTTTGACTCCTCTTTGTTTCTCTTGTTTCGTAAATTACATTTTCTCACTCATTAGATCTGAACCCTAAACCTGAGTGTGTGTGTGTGTGTGTGTGTGTGTGTGTGTGTGTGTGTGTGTGTGTGTGTGTGTGTGTGTGTGTGTGTTGCCTGCTTACCTCCCTGTATTCATTGGAGTGATGGCTCCTGCTGTTGTTTTCCAGGAGACAAATTAGACTCATCTGTTCCAAAACAGCAGGTTTACACACACAGAAGAGTGATCATGGTCAGGTGTGTGTCTGTGTGTGTGTGTGTGTGTGTGTGTGTGTGTGTGTGTGTGTGTGTGTGTGTGTGTTGCGTGCGTGTGCGTGTGTGTGTGTGTGTGGTGTGTGAGATGTAATGGTGAATAAATGATCAGTGACGTTGGGTGAAATGTACATTAGACTCAGATTCCTGGACCTGTGTTCAGACTCTGATTCATTAGCATCATATACTTATTAAATAAATAAAAGTAAAGTGACAGATTCTTCTTCCCATGTTTCTGTTCCTCTCGCAGGAAACAACCTGAAACATCTCATTTCGGTTCCTTCGTCTGTTCTGTGAAGACAAATAATGTCAGTTTTGAACATTAGAGCATAAACATATTGTAGTGAACCACCGGACCTGTAGATAATACAGATATTTAAGATGTTGTCTCATCAGAACAACTGGAGACTCAGCACCTCTCTCACTGCTTTATGGATTCATCTGATGGTCACATGGATGAAGCCTGTGTCTATAAAACACTCATATAACAATAATCAGTTCAAATTGGCCCCAAGCTTGAGACATATGAAGATTGATTTCCCTGGTTTCCCACCATGTGAGAGCTGAGCAGTGTTTCCTCCCAGCGCCTGGAGGACCATGTAAACTGAATTGTCCCGTCAGATGCTCCAGCAGCTGCTGGGACCTTCTGTGGCGATTGTGTCTCTGAGACGTGAGGAGCTCAGAAACAGAGACTTTGGGTTTGAGCTGATCGTGATGTTCGCTGCTTCCTCCTTCCGCTCTCTGATCTCTGCTTTGGGTCCATGTCACTGATCCAATCACGGGAGGAGCTGCTTTAATTCTCCAGGACCATCTTCCTGGACGTGGTGGGGGGGTTCTGATCAGATTAAGCCTCCTGGCCCGGGGTTGAACCAGCAACTTTCAGCCCTTATCGTCTAACCTGTAGGTCACTGCAGCTTTAGATGGAAGCCGCTGATAGAAGGTGACCATGAAAGTCCCGCGGGATTCTTTCGACTCCATGTTCCTAATAACAATCCACCCTTTTAATTCAAAGACTTACTTTTATAGGAATGTTTAATCGAGGCCTGGAGAGTTAAATTCATACGAGCAGATGTGAATAAAGAGTAAAAATGAAGAGACGCATTATTTTGAATCCGTCCAACCCTGGGAGTCCCCGGGAGGCTTCCGGTGTGGGTGAGTAAAGGAGCGTGTTTCCAGTTCAACAGGAAACTGTCGGGAACGAGGAGCTCGTCCTGCATTCAGGGGAAGTGGAGGATGAAACGAGGGGGGGGGCGAGATGAGGGAGGATGAGAGAGATCCACAAGGACACGCAGACGAAGCCCCGGGCCGAGCGGCGCACACACAGTTCCAGTTGACTGTGTTTATTGGCTGCGCTCGGTGATCTGAGTTCTGCTGACTGTGTCGGAGCGTTTCAGCCGCTGCCGCTGCCGCTGCCGCTGCCACTTGAGCTTATTTACCACGGTTCTAAAGTGTGTGGAGAGAGAGCGAGGACGTGAGGGTTCACACTGTGGCAGGTGGAGTGGAGACAACTCTCCAACTCAGTGTCCCTGCTGCTGTCTCAGGCAGGAGCAGTGACCTGAACCTTCACCGCCGTGTGTGTCTGTGTGTGTCTGTGTCTGTGTGTGTGTCTGTGTGTGTCTGTGTGTGTCTGTGTGTGTTCACGCATCATCGCCACCGGAGACACAACCATTTGACCTGATTAGGGGTCAACTTTTATCCTTCTGGTATAACGTTCAGACATTTATTGCACAGAACCAACTAGAATAAAACAAACACATCTCCATCAATATTAATATTTAGGAGTAAAAGGATAAGGTTTAAAAACTTAAAAGATACTGATATACATCGTTGATATTTTCACATGTGATCGTTTTCAAACCCTTATGACAAAGAAACGAAACTGAGACTTGATATTTTACAATTTAAACTTTATTTTAAATAACTATAAATAAAAACAGAACATAAATACACAATATACAGAACTTGATAAATATAAATTCACATATTTCCATGAGACACAGATACCTGATCATAACCAGCTCCTAAATGCTTCAGGTTGCAGAAACAAATGCTCATAAACTACGTAAATAACTCAAACATATATACTTTCTTCCATTTTGTTAAATTACATCTCATAAAACAAAGGGACATGACAGAGAATAAGCCCCCCCCCCCCCCCCCCCCCATCATGAAGCCTTCAGATTCTGTTTACACCTCGTGTTGTTTTCCTCTGTGAAATAGTTTAATCACATTAAAAACCTTTAATCTCAGTTATTAATACGAGAGCAGCTTCGTTCTTCAACGCTGATGTTGGCATCGTTTCAAAAGTTTTAAGTGTTCTCTTCTTAGTGGGTGTTCACCTCACATTCACACGTCAATATTTCATAAACACACAGATGCACTTCTCATTGAAACCATAATGGTTTAGTAAGCAAGGGTCTGAAAGGGCCCATAACTCCTCAGGAGCCTGTGACGGGCTCCGCTGGGATCCGACACTTCAGCTGTAGATTCTCTCCACAGAAACAATCTCTGCTCCTTATTCACTCGGCAGTTATTCACCATTAGATGCTTTTTAATAGTTTATCGATGGCTCGGTGTAATAACAGCAAAGTGATCTTCAAGATCTGTTTTTCTGTGATGGAGGCTCTTCCTCCTTCAACGTGATGGTTGTCATTAATGCACAGGGACTCTTCAGGAGGGTGGGGGGTGGGGGGGGCTGTGCTACGTGTGACGGAGGCCTTTCTTGACTTCCTGGAGGAGGAGGAGCGAGCGAGGAAGACGAGGACGCTCGCTCTCCCCCGAGCTGCTCGGATGCTGTCACTTCACGTCTCCATTCCCACGGAACTTCTCTCCATCTACCTCTTGTTCTTCTTCTGCTCAGTCAAACCTGTCGGCCTCCTCCTCCCTGAGAACTCCACCTCCGCCCATCGTCTCACACGGCTCTCACTGCAGCAGCCAAGCTCCCCCCCCCCCTATTCCATTCTTTAGTCTTCACGTCTCAGTGGTTCCCATCGAGGAGCAGGGACCACGTCCTGTGGAAGCTGTGATGATAAACCCTGATCTTTAAGGTCAGATTCTCCTGGTGCACGTGACGTCCTGTGTAGTTTCTACCTTTAAATACCTCGACTGTGGTCGTCCCAGTAACATGGAAGATCCCTAACTCTGGGTTCTGCTTCACTGAGGCGCTGAATATTCAAAACATCAGATCTCCTCTCTTTATGGGACTAATGTCCATGACTAGTATTTCACAAATCAGAGACGTTGTTATTTGATGAACGCTGGTGCTTCCACTGATGAGCTCAAATTAACACACTGGGTTTTAGATCCATTGAAAATTAGACCGACAATAGGCAATAACAGCCGTGGTACCGTGGAGTTGGGTTTGTTGATTTGAACTTGTTGACCAACCAGGACTCGTATCAGTGACACGTTCATTTCTACACGTAGAAGCTTTAAAACAATAGAACTGAGGAAACTGGACCAACAGGCCCAGACCAAAACTATTTCTGCCAAATCAATGTTTGTGTAAATCATGAACAGTTTCCAGAACTTATTTCACAACCTAATTTGCACAAATAGAAAATAACTGCAGGTTGTTTACCTGACAGGTAGAACGCTTCCGTATCGACCCGGCACCATAAAGGTCCAACAGCTAATGGGCTTTGAATATTTACACCGGACCTTTTCTGATGTTATAAACCGAAACTAAATCAATCGGCTGTTTTAAAGGCTGAAGGCTGTGATTAGTAAATTGAGTTCACAGATCTGTAAACCTTCCTTTCCTGGAACTGATGCTCTTTGTGTTTTTAGAGGCTTTGCTCTCTGCACCAGTTTCTCATTTCCCCGACATCGTGTTTGTCTTTCAGTCGTCGTCTGTAGATGTTTATTGCTCCTTGTTCCTCTTCCCCCCCCCCCCCCCCCCCCAGTCGCTGACGACAGTTTGGTCCAATACGTATCGCTCCATAAATCCTGTTCTGTCAATACCAAAAGCCACGAGGGCCCGAACGGCCCGGGTCACTCATACGTGAGACATTTACATCAGGACTGGATCTGCAATGGTCCCATAGTTCCTCTTCATCACAGCTAACTGGCGACCAGCCGACAGAGAGGTTCAGAGGTGCGATACATCAGCACAGGACCGGTTGTGACCAGGGTCATGAAAGCAGATCTGTCTCTGGAAGGAGAACATGCAGATGGGTTCATCGAGAGGAGAGAGCCGAGCGTCGCTGCCACTCCAGAGCTCGTCTTCTCATCTGTCTGCGGTTGATTTATGTGACTCTCTGGAAACCATCAAACCAGCCTCACTCCACACACACACACACACACACACACACACACACACACACACACACACACACACACACACACACACACACACACACACACACACACACACACACACACACACACACACACACACACACACAGCGACCGAACACTTGACATAATTAAAAGGCTTTGATTTTGCCAAATTTCCACCGCGGAGACAATTAGGTTTATTGCTGCAATAGCCAGTGGCAGCTCCAAATGTTAACAACCGGGGATCAGAACCACAATTACCTAATGTGGAGCGACAGTCACCCAGCTGGCAGATCATCTGTGCGGGCGGTGAGAGGCCTGAGAGACCGGCGCGGTGCGGTGGCGGTAAAGTGGCCGACCTGTAAAGGTGAAGCTGTTACGGATAATGAGCTGCGTAGGTCGTTCACGTGTCAGCTGCTGAATATGAGCCGCTGAGATCATGAACCCGCTTCATGGATTAATATGACAACGGCCCCGTCTGGGTACGATTCTCCAATAAGGGCTGATGGTTAAATACAGTCATGGTTTTTATAAACGATGCCTGAAGTGGATCCGAACCAGCCACCGTCCATTAACTGATGCAACACCAGGACCCGGTGGGAGGGGATCAGTGTCAGGGACCAGTTCAAACAAGGGTCAGGATTCATACTCTGAGTGTAAAGTTTTACAGTTTGCAAAAGTTGCTTTACAACCACAAACGTAGTAGAAGTTCTGTTTGTGAACATCACTTAGAAGTGCACACTCTTATTTACTATGATTTGTATAAACGTCATCTTCCTGTCGTCTGTGACCTGCTGACCTGCGGCTGTTTATAAGATATGAACTGAAACACATGATCACTCACGTGGATATTTATTCACATGTGTTTATAGAGTGAACTCATGTTTTATGCACACGCAGCGATGATTCATCTTAAATCAGGTTAAGAGATTCTGGACGTTTCTTCTCCTCTTCAGAACCGCCCCTCGGCTGCTGTGTGACCACGACCACTGGAGAACCATGAGGTCCATTTAGCTTGACGTCACAGGGATTCGTTATCGAGGATCTGAATCTGTTGATTTACCTGTTAATGAGAACAGTGAGCGACTCTTGATTATCTGCCAGTGACCCATAACGCTGTAGAACTCAGTCCATGCAAAGAGGTTTAACTCGGCTCAGATTGATTTGGACCTGTGATGGAAACAGTTTCCTGCTCAGCAGCACATGACACATGTTTGAAAGCCACACTGTTCTGGGATCTGCTGGACCAGACTCAGCCGTATGTTACCTGCTGCTTGTGGCTCCTGTGCCAGCCGGCAGGATTACATTTGATCCAACCAGAAACACCTTGTTAATATATTTAGACAACACACTGTCTTTACCTGTGTTGATGAAAGGCCCGGCTGCCGCCCAGCAGGAGTGACGGGCCTGGCAGGGGAACCGGATCAGAGGCCCACCATGCTGACAGATCTGCTCCGGCACCAACACGACGCTGTGATTCCTCCAGCATCTGGATCTGAACCAGCTGTTGAGTGGATGGTCGCGGTGTGGGACCTGGCAAATCCATTCAGCTTCAACTTCCACTTCAGCATCCATCTTGTAAGCGACTGCAGATAAGGCCGGTGTGTGATGGTTGGTTTGTTTGGCTCAAATTAGGAAAAGGCCGATCTGTGTAGTGTGTTTGTGTGGCAGCCGTGCAGCCTCTCTGTCAGGTGGAGATAACACCTGCCTCCGGTGGGTTGATGGATGAGGTGTGAGGTCATTTCTCTTCTGAGGGAAAGTGAGGAGAGCGGCGGCGGGCCTGTCATCACACAGTCAGAGAACAAGTCACTCCAAACCCGAGCCGACGTGGAAACAAACAAACCGCAGCGAGGGACCTCGAGTGGCAGCGGGCTGAAAACCAAAAACCACAACCTGACGTCAAGAGGTCAAGAAAACAGGATTCATAAAGATGATTCTGTATTTTGAAATATTCTGGTTTCACCTTTCACACAGAACAATAGAATAATTAGAGGCAACAATCCTGAAAAATTCATTTTTAAAATCGAGAATTGTTTGACTCACAGCCGCTGTGATGGTTTATTGAATCCTCAGATTAATGTGTGTTCTTTATTAGTTTAGAATAAATGTCAAGGTAGTAAAATAAAAAACAGAGCGAAGCAGAGATAAAATCAACAGGACTGAAGAGAAGCAGCTGATTGTTTCAGTTGAGAATACGGAGCTGGTTGAATGTTTATTTATTAATAACATGTCATCAATCTTCTGGTTTCCAATCAACTCACAATTTAATGAGTCAGTTTTTTCTGCTGATTCGATTCAGAAGCTGAAAAACAACCAGAACTTGTTGAATCTGATCTGGAGTTGATGGAATGAATCAGAGGCTTTTAAACAGACGTCATGAATAACTACTTGACTCTGATTGGTTTGTCGACGGCGTCTGACGTGGGCGTGTTGTCAGTTCGGGGGGGGGGGTAGTCTTTCTGTTTTGGAGTGCTAAGTGGTTCATGTGGTTGCCATGGTAACATTATTATGATATCATTATTGTGGAGCCCAGCATCTAAAGACAGACGAGGCTGAGACATGTTGGGTTTTATGTCTTCAGTGTTTTCCTGCTGCTGCTGCTCCACCTGCACACACTCAGCTCCACAGGTCCACAGGTCCACAGGTCCACAGGTCCACAGGTCCACAGGTCCACAGGTCCACAGGTCCACAGGTCCACAGGTCCACAGGTCCACAGGTCCCGGCTCCTCCTCGGGGGCTCAGATCCGTAATAACTGAGGTAAATGAGGCGGCTGCGGGGAAGTGGGTTCAGCCGGCGTCTCAGTCACACCACACCGAACACCACACACTGATGGAGAGGAGTTTGTTCTCCGAGTCACTGAGGGCGGCAGCAGGGAGACGGAAGATTTGAATCGCACGCAGTTAATTGTGAGGGATGTGAAGAAGTGACGCTCTCCCCTTGTGCAAGGTCCCAAAAGCCCGTTTCCCAGATTAACTGCAGAGCGACTGTTCTTTAACAACTTCAGTTCTGCTGTGTCGTCAGTGTTTCTTTTCAAAGAGCGGATAGAGTAGCTCTTCACCTCTTTTATTTGTCAGATGAAACTTAACAAAGATGGAGTCGCCGACCTGAACTTACCTCTGGACGTGTGTTGTCGTGGATGTTCTCGGTTTAATAAGCGTGACTTTGTAAAGTTTAGTTTTTAAATGAGGCGGTGGAACAGATGAGATAATCCCACCACGATTCAGATGTGAAGAAGATAAACCACCGTGTCCACTTCGCCCCCCGCGGCTCGTTGGGTTTGTGTTTACACGATCATCGGTGGGAACGCCGAGCCGTCACGCTCACCTCACAAAATGAGATGAGAGTGATTGCGTCTTGAAGAATACATAGCGAGCGAGAATGACCTCGCCGCTTAGCCGCCGCCGTTTAGCAGGAAAGCGCTTCCAATTATCCCGAACATGCCCGGCTGGTTAAACTGAGCAATTATCAGCGCGATGGAGTCGTCACCTCGCGAGGCTCGGAGGGCGCGGCCCTCGTCTTCCGGTGCCTCTCCTGATTTATGGACCTCTCAGCGGCAGTGGAACCGAACAGTAGAAGTCAGCTTTCATGAATCACCGGGACGAGAGGAGCGCTGGTTTCACTGCAGCGCAGTTTAAAAGTGATTTATTCAGAGTGGCCTTTACACACAGCAACACCTTCCACTGCTTACACACAGAGACGGCTCGGCGACCTGGAGACAGAGTCACGACGATCCAACTGCACGACGTGGCTTCGACGGCCGCGTTCAGCCAGCGGCACGATGAGCTCGACTTCAGTGGATCACACGAGAAGTTTCCTAACTCAAGGTTCAATATGAGAACGTCTGTTTGGACCCGAACCATCATTTTGAGCAGTGTCGTCTCCTAAACTGAGACTGAAATGAAACTTGAGATAATCACTCAACAAGCCGACGTCCTCCTCACACTCAGGTCGCTCCACACTTCACTCAGTCCTGTGTGTTGGTCCCCGGCACCAGGCGAGTTCTTCACTGACCCACAACACATCCTGACACTTTGTGTTGGTGGTCATTCGTCCAGTAGTTTTTGTGTAATGCTGATAAATAACAGACAAACACAAGCAGATGCAAATAAAACCTCCTGAGCGAAGGGATTAATAAAAGGTAGATCTTATAATATGTAGTTTCCGATGTTTGCTTTGGGATTGAACCTCTGTCTCCTGGGTGAGGTCCGGTGAGGTCCGGTGAGGTCCGGTGCCATCTGACATCCTGAACCATGAATCATAAACATGTGTTGGACATCAGCATCTTCTGCTGCTCACTGAAACGTCCTGTATGAAATCTGTAATGGAAACACAGCTGGTGGTAGAAGGAGCTGTTTGGGTTTAATTTAATTCACTTCTCTTAATTCAGCCATGATGCAAGACAGATCTGATCCTGTAAGGAATTCATGAGCAGGAAGCTTTGTGATGCTGATTTAACAGGATTTAGTTTTCTTATAAAAGCCGAAAAACATAACTGATTCATTATTAGTTGGAGAAAGTATTTCAGATGGTTAAATGACATCTGTCACATCTCTGATGAATCAGTTAATTGAGACTGAGCAGATGAGTCAGTGATGAAATGACCACGAGAGGCGGAGTCAGGACTGAGGTTCAGATCGTAGAGTGTGTGGTTTCTGCAGCGTGTGACCTCCCAGTGCCCCCCCTGGACCTCCCAGTGACCTCCCAGTGACCTCCCAGTGCCCCCCCTGGACCTCCCAGTGACCTCCCAGTGACCTCCCAGTGCCCCCCCTGGACCTCCCAGTGACCTCCCAGTGACCTCCCAGTGCCCCCCCCCCCCGTGACGCCTACACAGAACCAACACTCGGTGAGAGACACTGCTCCCGGCATCGAACCTTTCAGCTCAGAGGGGAGACTGCAGCTCCTTTACTATTCTGTGTGTCGTCTTTATCGTCTCTCCCTCCGTCTCCCTCTGTCTCTCACCCTCCCTCTGTCTCACTCTGTCTGTCTCTGTCTCTCTCTCTCTCTCTGTCTCACCCTCACCCTCCCTCTCACCCTCTCTCTCTCTCTCTCTCTCTGTCTCTCTCTCTGTCTCTGTCTCTCTCTCTGTCTCTCTCTGTCTCTCTCTCACCCTCACCCTCCCTCTGTCTCACTCTGTCTCACCCTCCCTCCCTCTCACCCTCACCCTCCCTCTCACCCTCACCCTCCCTCCCCCTCCCTCTCCCGCTGCCTCCCTCTCACAGTGAATTCAGTCCTCGTCTCTTGTCCCCGTCTCCAGCTCCAGCCTCTGGTTCTAGTGTTTATGTGGTTCTGGAGGAGAAGCAGCTGAAAACAGTGATTAGATCAAACTCTCAGGAACCAAACGAGGAGCTTCTCTCGCCCTCGATCTTCAACTGATCGGTCGTCTGGCAAAACAAAATGAAAACAAAATGGTGCGAGTGGCGTAAACACCTCCTTCTCCATTTACCTGTCCACAGCAGGAGGAGGTTTCAGTGAACATGGCTCTTCTCCATCCAGGCAGATTATTCAGGTGAGGAGCAGTGAGAAGGCTCCACTGGGACCATGAGGAGAAAGAAGAGACTCAGTGACGAGCTGAGACTGTCCAACGCTAACACTGCACATGGATTATATATTATATAAAACATCAGTGTTCCACACGATCCATCAGCACTTTATTGTAGATATTGTGTTTGTGACCTTTTGGTGATATTTGGCAGAATCAGGCAGTTTCCAGTCTAATAGATTTAAATTGTGCTCAGTTATTTCTGTTCTGAGAGTTTTCTTCTTTTAGAATATAAATGTAATAAACTGGTGAAGGAGTTGTTAGCAGCGTCCCGAGAGCACAGAGGACCTGATGAAGGAGGAAGATCATGGCTGTGAAACGACCTCTTCCTCTCGTCTGTTTCTTTATCTCTCCCCCCCTCTCTCCTCTCTTCTCCTCTCCCCCTGGAGTTCTCTCTCGCTCCAGGAACTCCCCTCTTCAATTAAACGAGCTGCTCATTAGCAAAGCAGAGAGGAGCCGACCGGCCGACCTCCTGCAGCCGGTTCTCTGAGGTCTCTCGCCCACACTCGCTCTCTCTCCCTCCTCTTTCCCAGATCTCTCTTTCCCCCAAACTTACACGACTTCATTTCCCCGCTGAACCCACTGGAGCCACTGGAGCCAGTAAAGAGCTCATGGATATTACTGGGAAGTGATAAGTGCTGTTGTTTCCCCACTGGGCTGCGATGGCCTCCTCCAATCACAGCACATCTCTGATGGATTGGTGAATATTTCTGACTCTTGATTATTTCATGGATAATATTTTGTTATTTGGAGGAAATGATTGGTTTCAGTCCGTGTTTCATTTCCTCTCGAGCTGCAGCCGAGGGTTTGAACTCTTTCTCTCTTATCAATTAAACTAATACATATTTTTTTTAAACGTACATGTTGATGAAATGTGCTCATCACAGGTGATAGATTATTGTTTCCAGTCACAAAGATATGGGAAATTGAAAAAGGAGAAAAGCAACAAATCATGATGTTTATAAAATGAAACCAGAAACATTTTGTAAAAGGATCATTTATTAATTGTCGCAGTTGAGATTCTTCGACCTTAGAATAAACCTGACGTCAGGTTCTGGCTCCGCGGTGCAGACGGAGCCGGAGCCGACCCGATGTGGGCGGATGCGTCGCTC
Source organism: Reinhardtius hippoglossoides (assembly GCA_006182925.3). Lineage (NCBI taxonomy): Eukaryota > Metazoa > Chordata > Actinopteri > Pleuronectiformes > Pleuronectidae > Reinhardtius > Reinhardtius hippoglossoides. The sequence goes on along the minus strand of CM031690.1, from coordinate 521,529 downwards.
AGCCTGAAGAGATATAAATATGATCCATGTCTCTGTATGTAAACACACAGAGAGCGTTGAGCCGCAGCCTGACACGTGTTTGTGTTGTAGTGAGAATGTGTGTGTACATGTGGAGCGGTGTCGAGTGTTGTGCAATAGTAGGTAGACTTGACGTTGGCTTAAATATGAATAATCATAAAATGATTATTAAAATAATACAATTATTTTATTAAAATTAATAAAATTATTAATTAAAACGATAAAGTTATCAATCAAGAATAATGAAATTATTAATGAAAAAACAATACAATAATCAATTAAGAATAATAAAATCTGTAATTATAATTTATAAAAGACGGGGCACCACCCTGGTAATCAGGGACCAACAGTCAATCTGTAAAGATCAGTCTCATAATCTGAAAGTTCAATTAGAAAATCTCAATGTTTACTATTAAGGATTTTATAATGAACAGTGAAGGTTTTAAGTTCGAGCACAGGCAGTCATAATCCAGCTATAGTCACATACATATGTACAAAGAATCACAAAAACACCGGTACTTTAAATCTAATAGAATTTATTTAAAAGATAACATCAATGTTAATTAATGACTATCCTAACAAGAACTACTATATTAAAGATAAAACACAAACACTTATCACAAGTTATAACACACATGCAATACCTTTGTGTAGGTCTGTGTGTGTGTGTGTGTGTGTGTGTGTGTGTGTGTGTGTGTGTGTGTGTTGTGAGAGAGGAGGGGGAGTTAAGATGGCTGTCTGAAATCGTGCACGTGGTGTCGCGTTTCTGAATCCAAAATGGCGGTCTAACCATGTGACATCGTAGGATCGAATTTAAGATGGCGGTCTAAACTCGTGCACGTGGTGTCGTGTTTCTGGATCCAAAATGGCGGTCTAACCACGTGATGTCAGGATAGAATTTAAGATGGCGGTCTGAACTCGTGGTTTGACCAACAGGAAATGGAGAACAAAGGGATGCTTTGATCTATATCTGGTTCAGAGCACCGAATGGCAATCGCACGATCTAAGTTGCTAGAACGGGTATAACACGTGAATTATGTGGATGCAGTTTGGAACGTGTGTGCAGGCGGGTTCAGGAGAAGAGATAGAGAGAGAGAAAACATGCAAAGAATGATCGGAGGGGATCTCAAACACCGCCAGAGACGACTTTGCAGGGACTTGACCACTCGGTACCCAAGCGGAAGAGCTTTCAGCTGTGTACCGATCTTTTAATGGGTTAAAATCTCCGCAAAAATAGGTCTGACGGTAATACAATGCGGCCGCGTAGCCGGAAATGCAGGCACGTCACGACGCGCTAACACAGCGGACACAGCGGTCCTAACAAATGCACACTCAAATAATAACACGCTAATGTTTAAACTAGTCTCTGCCCAGACATAAGCCTCTTACTTGTTGCTGGTCCACGGTTCCTTGATGCGCGATCGGCGCGTTCCGGGAAGACAAGTGAATGTTTTTCGTGGCCTCGAACAGCTGACTCGTGCGGGCAGCGGGGTGGAGCTGGGCCGGATATAGGAGAGAATGTCTCGTTCTCCTGGCGAATGAATCTTGCCTTAAGCGAATGTTACGTGCTCTTCAGTAGCGAATGTTACTTGCTCCTCTGCAGGTATAAACAGCTAAAAAGCAGCTGTGGTTTCAGATCTGGAAAAGTCTGGGGAAACTCGGCCAGCGAGTGAGAGAGCTTTTGTCTCTTCAAAATAAAATGGAGTTTTCAGAATAAAACACGGTAACCAGAAGTTCCCGAAAAAGAAAGAAGATGACTTAAAGCAAAAATAAAAATACAAACGCGCGAATGGGTTGCTTCCTTTTGGCGCTGAGATCGTCCTGGAGTAACCTGGAAGGTTGTGTTCGAATCTTGAGTGCCGGGAAATGTGCGATGAATTCAGAGTTTTTTCAGTATTTATTACCTGCTTTCCTCCGGGGGAGGCCGCGGGGTCTGTTGGCTCTCAGCCAATAGAAGGCCAGAGTTTAAACTCGGGCGGTGGTTAGCCACCTTAGGGTCCCCCCAAAAGCATTCTGGGGGTTGTGTCTCATGGAAACTACAAAAACTTCATGCAGGCTCCGCCATTGTTCTTTGTCTGAGCTCGATCCCAACATCCCCCCTTTGGTCTGGAGAGTGGGGCGTTGGCCACAGTTTCCAGGGCAAACTCTAGGGTCGAGAGTCGAGTTATAATCCAAGGAAAGGTAATCCTTGGGTGAGGTTGGAGCAGTAAAAGTTAGTTCATTTCATGAGGCATAATCTGGGCAGAGAGAGGCATAAATGTCTGGGCATACAGAGGCAAAAATGTCTGGGCAGACAGAGGCAAAATCTGGGCAGAGCGACTATATAATATTTCTAAATACGACACACAATTTCCATTTCATACCATGCTTATCGGCAGTAGTTGTCAACATACACATTAATTGATGCGAAAGGTGAAATGAAGGAAAAGGGAAAGAGGAGCAGAGGGAAAATTTGAGGTAGGCGAGTAGTGGTGGTGTTTGAAGGTGAACATGTGTGTTATCCTACCAAAACCCAACCTTGAGAACGGACTTTAGGAGATACACGTTCTGTTATTCAATAAATCGGTAAATCTATGATGAATTCTATTTTTAGATTCTGCAGATCTACCGATATTGGACTTGCACTGCCAAGACTGAAGGTGTATCTGGGAGGGCTGCACAACCGTAGTGGTAGCAGACTTCACGATTCTCTCAACGAGGTCCTACATTAGGTCTTTTCGCTACCTGAACATACATAATGTCAACCCAAACAACTACTGACCGAGTCTGTAAGGCATGCAACTATTGATGGTGTGAGTGGTTTGAATGGTCTTCCTGTTGGAATGGGGATATCTCCCCCCTTTCAGATGTGGAGGTGAGAGGGAGATGTTCTGTTTGCGCCTGGTCCTCCCTAATCAGCAAAGTAAACTTTGGGAGTGGGGAGCGAGGGCGTCTATTCTAATCTAGCCGAGGGGGTTCAATGTCTGGCTTCTTGGAGGAGCCTGGAGGGGCAGGTACTCTGAGGTCCTTTATTGCTTCAGCCGCACATCTCCGTATAAGGTCCTCCATCCCAGGGTGCATCCCATGTTTTGGATTTCGGTCGCCATACCTATACTCCTGGTATTGATGGGGTTGATTTGAATCCTCACCCCCCTGGTTTGGGTTGAAACCTTGTTGTCGGAAGGGTCGGTGTTGATTGGGTTTTTGTTCGGCCCAATCCCTACCTCTCTGTTGAGAAGTATTTGGATACCGGGATCTTCCTTGATTGTGGGGCTGGTTTGAATCCTCACCCCCCTGGTTCTGTGTGGCACCCTGTTGGAAGGGTCGACGTCCCTGGTTCCCTGTTCTGGGTTTCATCTTGACGCGGGGTATCTCGTTGCCTTCCAGCGCCAGATCATCATTCGGTCGGACTTGGATATCCAGAACCCTGACGTCCTGTTCAGGTGCTCTGGCGGGGCGTGTTCGCGTCTCCCAGGCTAGCTGAGAATACCTCCTTATCTCCTGCATGGTGAAGTCACCTGCTCTGCAGTGCATGGTGACATCATACCGCACACTCTCATGGAGGTTATGCAGGAATAAGGATTTGAAGGCGGTCTCTTCGTCTAACCCAGGGGCGTTGCGACCTTGGAAGTACGCCGCCCTCAGGCGTCTGTAATACTCCTTCGGAGGTTCATTCTTCCTATGCAATACCGTAAAGGCACCCAGGGTGGCAGAGGCCTGGTCGGTGAAGAGTGAGTACTCTTCTCGCAGGGCCCGGCAGAGTGCGGAGTAGCGATCTCTGGTACCGGGGGGGAGCGTCTCCATGAATGCATGGACGCTTCTGGTTGTTGTTTTCCAAACCAGCTTCAGCTTCTCTCTGAATGATGGGTTTGGCAAATCCAAGAGGCAACGTTCGACCTCCCGAAGGTAGTCGTCTATGTTAGACTCTTTGCTGTTTGGGTCGAAACGCTCAATGTCTTTGGACAGGGACTCCAGCTGTCGTGTGCGGATTCCCTCTCTCCGAGGGGGTGCTGAGCCATCAGAGTCTTCCGACTCGTATCCACCACGGTATTGATCATCGCGGTCATCATATCTTTGCCCTACACCGGGAGTGGGGGACCCGCCAGGACGCGATCGTGAGCCATAGTGTGCGTACGCCTGAGTGGCAGACGGGGGTTCAGAGCCCATCATGTCTCTTGTCAATTGGGAGTATCGTCCAGCCCTCAAGGGTGGAGTTCTTTCGTCGTCATAGTCTGGAGCAGGGTGGCTCCGGGCTGGGTGTGCTGGAGTTGCTTGGTAGCCCCAAGTCACTGCACTCCCCGGGGTTGCCTTTTGCTCCCCCCTTGACGTTATGTTGGCCGGAGTGGACGTCTGCTGGGCGTGTTGGACCCTCCAGAGCAACGCTTCCTCTGCCTGAGGGTTGCGCAGCTGTGCTCGAGCTGTCCTCCCAGTGTTTCGGTTCTGCTGGCTCCAGCGGGAATGACGTCAGCTCCTGACCCTGTGCTCAAGGGTATCAGCTCGGGGGAGGCCAGCCCTCTTTGACTGCCCCCCTTTCTTCTTGATCCTGGACATGGACCTGTGCGCGCAGAGTTTCGCACTCCTGTATTGCCTGGTCATGTTCTTCTCGGGCCTGCATGCGCAGAGTTTCGCGCTCCTGCATTGCTTGGTCCTGTTCTTCTCGGGCTTGCGTGCGCAGAGTTTCATACTCCTGTATTGCTTGGTCATGTTCTTCTCGGTTTGCTTAATTACATGCCGCAAGTGGGAGTTTGACTGTTTGCTCCGCCTGACATACTGCCTGCATGGCCATGAGCTCCTCCGCATGTTCTTGGATTTGCATCTTGACTTTTTGGTTATACAGGAGGGTCAGTTGGCCCAGAAGTCGGGGTATTGTCTGTTGCGGGCCTATGGGGTTATTGATGTATCTAGTAATTTCCTCAATCTTTTGATCGCAGGTACTTAAATCATAACCACCAAAATCACTCACCGCATCAATAGACATCTGTGTAAGCTTGGCGACCATCTGTGACAGGTCGCCTGGCCCTGAAGGAGCCCTTGTCTCACAGTGGTCCTTGTTACTCATCTTTCTGAGTGAAACAAGACACCTGGTGGACGGATTTAACTCGCTTTCCACAAAGCGGGTGCAATGCGTAGGTTACAAAACACAACAAAAAGACACCGGTGAGCTTCACCCTGTGTCTATCACGTAGCTCTATCTAGGATAGCTCAGCGGCTCAATCCTAATTAGTTATAAGTCTCCTCAAGATCACAACAGTATGCAGAAAATCTAATGAAAGCTAATAGCTACTGCAACGCATCAGCAAAACCACAGTTATACAACGTCTGCTTCGCAAAGGGAATTAAACATAAAAACTTTCAAAGACAAATAAATTTCCAAATTATTTTTATCTTTTAAAAATTAATTATGATTATTGTGCATCAAGATGACAACCACTGATATGCAATAAGCAGCCAATTACGGTTACGCAAAACGTCTGCTTAGCAAGGGGAATTTAGAATAAAATTTTAAAATTCTCAAAGAAAAATAAATTTCTAAAATTATTTCTTTCTCAAAAATTAATAATTATCATTGTAGATGACACAACCACTGATCTGCAATAAGCAGCCAACCACGGTTACACAAAACGTCTGCTTCGCAAAGGGAATTAAACATAAAAACTTTCAAAGACAAATAAATTTCCAAAATTATTTCTATCTTTTAAAAATTAATTATGATTATTGTGCATCAAGATGACAACCACTGATATGCAATAAGCAGCCGACTACGGTTACGCAAAACGTCTGCTCAGCAAGGGGAATAAAATATAAAAATTCTCAAAGAAAAATAAATTTCTAAAATTATTTCTTTCTCTGAAATTAATTATTATTTATTGGTCATCAAAATGACACAACCACTCATGTGCAATAAGCAGCCAACCACGGTTACACAGCACTAGTATACCTGCTTGGCAATGGTGCAAGGGAATAAAAATAAAATTTTCAACAAAAATAAATTTCCAAAATTTTGTCTTTCTTGAAAATTAAAATTGGATTATTGTACACAAATATTATGACACAGCTGGAATAACACAGCCTCACACGGGGCACCAATTATGTTGTGCAATAGTAGGTAGACTTGACGTTGGCTTAAATATGAAAATCATAAAATGATTATTAAAATAATACAATTATTTTATTAAAATTAATAAATTATTAATTAAAACGATAAAGTTATCAATCAAGAATAATGAAATTATTAATGAAAAACATACATAATCAATTAAGAATAATAAATCTGTAATTATAATTTATAAAAGACGGGGCACCACCCTGGTAATCAGGACCAACAGTCATCTGTAAAGATCAGTCCATAATCTGAAAGTTCAATTAGAAAATCTCAATGTTTACTATTAAGGATTTTATAATGAACAGTGAAGGTTTTAAGTTCGGCACAGGCAGTCATAATCCGCTATAGTCACATACATATGTACAAGAATCACAAAACAACCGGTACTTTAAATCTAATAGAATTTATTTAAAAGATACATCAATGTTAATTAATGACTATCCTAACAAGAACTACTATATTAAAGATAAAACACAAACCTTATCACAAGTTATAACACACATGCAATCACTTTGTGTAGGTCTGTGTGTGTGTGTGTGGTGTTGTGTGTGTGTGTGTGTGTGGTGTTGTGAAGAGGAGGGGGAGTTAAGATGGCTGTCTGAAATCGTGCAGTGGTGTCGCGTTTCTGAATCCAAAATGGCGGTCTAACCATGTGACAATCGTAGGATCGAATTTAAGATGGCGGTCTAAACTCGTGCACGTGGTGTCGTGTTTCTGGATCCAAAATGGCGGTCTAACCACGTGATGTCAGGATAGAATTTAAGATGGCGGTCTGAACTCGTGGTTTGACCAACAGGAAATGGAGAACAAAGGGATGCTTTGATCTATACTGGTTCAGAGCACCGAATGGCAACGCACGATCTAAGTTGCTAGAACGGGTATAACACGTGAATTATGTGGATGCAGTTTGGAACTGTGTGCAGGCGGGTTCAGGAGAAGAGATAGAGAGAGAGAAAACATGCAAGAATGATCGGAGGGGATTCTCAAAAACCGCCAGAGACGACTTTGCGGACTTGACCACTCGGTACCCAAGCGGAAGAGCTTTCAGCTGTGTACCGATCTTTTAATGGGTTAAAATCTCCGCAAAATAGGTCTGACGGTAATACAATGCGGCCGCGTAGCCGGAAATGCAGGCACGTCACGACGCGCTAACACAGCGGACACAGCGGTCCTAACAAATGCCACTCAAATTAATAACACGCTAATTTTTAAACTAGTCTCTGCCCAGACATAAGCCTCTACTTGTTGCTGGTCCCGGTTTTGATGCGCGATCGGCGCGTTTCCGGGAAGACAAGTGAATGTTTTTTCGTGGCCTCGAACAGCTGACTCGTGCGGGCACGGGGTGGGAGCTGGGCCGGATATAGGAGAGAATGTCTCGTTCTCCTGGCGAATGAATCTTGCCTTAAGCGAATGTTACGTGCTCTTCATAGCGATGTTACTTGCTCCTCTGCAGGTATAAACAGCAAAAAGCACTGTGGTTTCAGATCTGGAAAAGTCTGGGAAACTCGGCCACGAGTGAGAGAGCTTTTGTCTCTTCAAATAAAATGAGTTTTCAGAATAAACACGGTAACCAGAATTCCCGAAAAAGAAAGAAGATGACTTAAAGCAAAAATAAAATACAAACGCGCGATGGGTTGCTTCCTTTTGGCGCTGAGATCGTCCTGGAGTAACCTGGAAGGTTGTGTTCGAATCTTGAGTGCCGGGAAATGTGCGATGAATTCAGAGTTTTTTCAGTATTTATTACCTGCTTTCCTCCGGGGGAGGCCGCGGGGTCTGTTGGCTCTCAGCCAATAGAAGGCCAGAGTTTAAACTCGGGCGGTGGTTAGCCACCTTAGGGTCCCCCCAAAAGCATTCTGGGGGTTGTGTCTCATGGAAACTACAAAAACTTCATGCAGGCTCCGCCATTGTTCTTTGTCTGAGCTCGATCCCAACACGAGTGTGATGTTTTATAAAACACTGCAGGGTTCAGCTTTCAAGGTAAAAGACACAACGACTGGTATATTATATTACCATGTTACCCAGCTCTATGTTTTATTAAATACCTTCACAGTATATTTGCACAGATATGTTGTGCATGTGAGTCATGTGAAAATATTCAAATATGATATAAATATTCATTATCGTGTCGGGAGACTTTCCAAGTCGGCCTCAGCAGGACGTCTCATCGAGTCCCGTTCTTCTGATTCATCACACACACACACACACACACACACACACACACACACACACACACACACACACACAACGACTGACATTACAAACATATGAATCCTGACTTATGGATCTTAAACACACAGAAGCTCAGCTGCAGGTTTTCTACTTCACTCCGGATAGTGATTTTATTACTGCACTGAAAAACACGACATTTAGAAAAAGCATTGATGTTTTGTATTTATCGACCGGGTGTACTCGGGGGGGTTTCTCCTGGTGAAAGATGGTTTGTGTGTGTGTGTGTGTGTGTGTGTGTGTGTGTGTGTGTGTGTGTGTGTGTGTGTGTGTGTGTGTGTGTGTGTGTGTGTGAGACCCTCCCTCACCAGGCAGATGTGTTGTATGGACTCACAACGACTGCAGGACTCACAAGTCGTCACATCTGGAAACGTCTGCGGGTTGTTTACCTCCGTCAGCTGCTGTAGATAAATATGATCAGAACTTCCGGTTCCCTTGTTGTGTTGCGTTCCCTTGTTGTGTTGCGTTCCCTTGTTGTGTTGCGTCTCTTCGTACATTAAGTGGGTCGGGGAAAGGTTGTTGGATCAGCAAAAAGCCGCAATTAAAAATCAATGGTGTGTTTGCGTGTTGAACGTTTGTTTGTGTCGTGAACTCCATCGTCCGGTTTAACCTGGAGAAATAAGAGGCTGTGTGGTTTTCTGCTGCTGTCGTCTCCAGAGAGATGAGTCAACACACACACAGACACACACACACACACACACACAGACAGACACACACTACTAAATATAAACAAATACTACTACACTTACGCCACACACACACCCACACACACACTACTACAGAACTACACTTACTCTGCACACACTCCTTCGCAGTTGATATGACAACCGTTTCCAGGGAGACGGAGCAACTGCTTCGTGTGGGAGCCGCCTGTTGGTTCGTCTCTGTATGTGTGTGTGTGTGTGTGTGTGTGTGTGTGTGTGTGTGTGTGTGTGTGTGTGTGTTGACAGCTGGATGAACACAAGTTGACACTGCGACAGTTTCTCCAGGTTCGGTCCAGATCCTCATTTAACAGTGTTAATATGTGTAAGTGTGTTTTTCTCATCATCAGCTGCTGCATGATGAGTTATTTCAATTAAAGAATATTCAACGTTAATACAATGTTGAGTTTCTCTCACAGACACACAACAGCACAGATCTCTGGGCTGGTGTTCCAGCTCACTGTGGCCGAGGTGTCGCTCTGCTCTGAATGTGGGCGACGTGCAGACGTCTGGGTTCTTTGAATATTTCTCTCAGAAGCTTTTAGGCCCAAAACCAGTTTCCTGGATGTTTCTCAGTGGATGATTCTCCAGAACTCCCCAAGCTGCGGACATGAAGTGTAAATCCTGTGTGGTGTAGATGCAGTTTGAACCAACACGCCCTGACTCCAGCACCTTCCACTTCCAGCCTCCTTCTCTGGGAGCGATGTCAGACCTCCTGGAAGTAGTGTAGACACTTTGGTCTACTAGTGTGAATAGAATTAAAGTCTCAGTGTGTCGGCGGTTCCCCCCCGCTCGCTCTAAATCTCATTGTCTTCAGAGGGAGGAAGGATTTGTTTCAGCGAGGTGGTAATCCGCCGCTCAAGGAGAAGCAGGAGTTGTTTTCCATCACTTTGGGGAAACTCCTCAGGGCATCACACGACTG
>CM031690.1:505000-511480 GCA_006182925.3 Reinhardtius hippoglossoides | reverse complement strand
GATGTGTGGTTTCTGCACGTTGTGACCTCCCAGTGCCCCCCTGGACCTCCCAGTGACCTCCCAGTGACCTCCCAGTGCCCCCCCTGGACCTCCCAGTGACCTCCCAGTGACCTCCCAGTGACCTCCCAGTGACCAATAATAGTCACAGCTTCAAACCATGACATCATCATCACAGTAGTAAAGTGTAGGAGATGTTCTGCCCCCCCCCCGTGATGCCTACACAGAACCAACACTCGGTGAGAGACACTGCTCCCGGCATCGAACCTTTCAGCTCAGAGAGGAGACTGCAGCTCCTTCACTATTCTGTCTGTCGTCTTTATCGTCTCTCCCTCTGTCTCCCTCTGTCTCCCTCTGTCTCACCCTCTCTCTGTCTCACCCTCCCTCTGTCTCACCCTCCCTCTGTCTCCCTCTGTCTGTCTCTCTCTGTCTCTCTCTGTCTCCCTCTGTCTCACTCTGTCTGTCTCTCTGTCTGTCTCCCTCTCTCTCACTCTGTCTCACTCTGTCTGTCTCTCTGTCTGTCTCCCTCTCTCTCACTCTGTCTCACTCTGTCTGTCTCTCTGTCTCCCTCTGTCTCTCTGTCTCCCTCTGTCTCACCCTCCCCCTCCCTCTCCCTCTGTCTCACCCTCACCCTCCCTCTGTCTCCCTCTGTCTAAACCCTCCCTCTGTCTCTCCTCCCTCTCCCTCTCCCTCTGTCTCACCCTCACCCTCCCTCTGTCTCCCTCTGTCTCACCCTCCCTCTGTCTCTCCCTCCCTCTCCCTCTCCCTCTGTCTCCCTCTGTCTCACCCTCCCTCTGTCTCTCTGTCTCCCTCTCCCTCTGTCTCACTCTGTCTCACCCCTCTTTCTCAACCCTCACCTCCCTCCCTCTCACACCTCACCCTCCCTCCCCCTCCCTCTCCCTCTGTCTCCCTCTGTCTGTCTCTCTGTCTGTCTCACCCTCCCTCTCTGTCTGTCTCCCTCTCCCTCTGTCTCCCTCTGTCTCACTCTGTCTGTCTCTCTGTCTGTCTCCCTCTCTCTCACTCTGTCTCACTCTGTCTGTCTCTCTGTCTGTCTCCCTCTCTCTCACTCTGTCTCACTCTGTCTGTCTCTCTGTCTCCCTCTGTCTCTCTGTCTCCCTCTGTCTCACCCTCCCCCTCCCTCTCCCTCTGTCTCACCCTCACCCTCCCTCTGTCTCCCTCTGTCTCACCCTCCCTCTGTCTCTCCCTCCCTCTCCCTCTCCCTCTGTCTCACCCTCACCCTCCCTCTGTCTCCCTCTGTCTCACCCTCCCTCTGTCTCTCCCTCCCTCTCCCTCTCCCTCTGTCTCCCTCTGTCTCACCCTCCCTCTGTCTCTCTGTCTCCCTCTCCCTCTGTCTCACTCTGTCTCACCCTCCCTCTGTCTCACCCTCCCTCCCTCTCACCCTCACCCTCCCTCCCCCTCCCTCTCCCTCTGTCTCCCTCTGTCTGTCTCTCTGTCTGTCTCACCCTCCCTCTCTGTCTGTCTCCCTCTGTCTCCCTCTCCCTCTGTCTCACCCTCACCCTCCCTCCCTCTCACCCTCACCCTCCCTCCCCCTCCCTCTCCCTCTGTCTCCCTCTGTCTGTCTCTCTGTCTGTCTCACCCTCCCTCTCTGTCTGTCTCCCTCTGTCTCCCTCTCCCTCTGTCTCACCCTCACCCTCCCTCCCTCTCACCCTCACCCTCCCTCCCCCTCCCTCTCCCGCTGCCTCCCTCTCACAGTGAATTCCGTCCTCGTCTCTTGTCCCCGTCTCAAGCTCCAGCCTCTGGTTCTAGTGTTTATGTGGTTCTGGAGGAGAAGCAGCTGAAAACAGTGATTAGATCAAACTCTCAGGAACCAAACGAGGAGCTTCTCTCGCCCTCGATCTTCAACTGATCGGTCGTCTGGCAAAACAAAATGAAAACAAAATGGTGCGAGTGGCGTAAACACCCCCTTCTCCATTTACCTGTCCACAGCAGGAGGAGGTTTCAGTGAACATGGCTCTTCTCCATCCAGGCAGATTATTCAGGTGAGGAGCGGTGAGAAGGCTCCACTGGGACCATGAGGAGAAAGAAGAGACTCAGTGACGAGCTGAGACTGTCCAACGCTAACACTGCACATGGATTATATATTATATAAAACATCAGTGTTCCACACAATCCATCAGCACTTTATTGTAGATATTGTGTTTGTGACCTTTTGGTGATATTTGGCAGAATCAGGCAGTTTCCAGTCTAATAGATTTAAATTGTGCTCAGTTATTTCTGTTCTGAGAGTTTTCTTCTTTTAGAATATAAATGTAATAAACTGGTGAAGGAGTTGTTAGCAGCGTCCCGAGAGCACAGAGGACCTGATGAAGGAGGAAGATCATGGCTGTGAAACGACCTCTTCCTCTCGTCTGTTTCTTTATCTCTCCCCCCCTCTCTCCTCTCTTCTCCTCTCCCCCTGGAGTTCTCTCTCGCTCCAGGAACTCCCCTCTTCAATTAAACGAGCTGCTCATTAGCAGAGAGGAGCCGACCTCCTGCAGCCGGTTCTCTGAGGTCTCTCGCCCACACTCGCTCTCTCTCCCTCCTCTTTCCCAGATCTCTCTTTCCCCCAAACTTACACGACTTCATTTCCCCGCTGAACCCACTGGAGCCAGTAAAGAGCTCATGGATATTACTGGGAAGTGATAAGTGCTGTTGTTTCCCCACTGGGCTGCGATGGCCTCCTCCAATCACAGCACATCTCTGATGGATTGGTGAATATTTCTGACTCTTGATTATTTCATGGATAATAGTTTGTTATTTGGAGGAAATGATTGATTTCAGTCAGAGTTTCATTTCCTCTCGAGCTGCAGCCGAGGGTTTGAACTCTTTCTCTCTTATCAATTAAACTAATACATATTTTTTTAAACGTACATGTTGATGAAATGTGCTCATCACAGGTGATAGATTATTGTTTCCAGTCACAAAGATATGGGAAATTGAAAAAGGAGAAAAGCAACAAATCATGATGTTTATAAAATGAAACCAGAAACATTTTGTAAAAGGATCATTTATTAATTGTCGCAGTTGAGATTCTTTGACCTTAGAATAAACCTGACGTCAGGTTCTGGCTCCGCGGTGCAGACGGAGCCGGAGCCGACCCGATGTGGGCGGATGCATCGCTCAGCCTGAAGAGATATAAATATGATCCATGTCTCTGTATGTAAACACACAGAGAGCGTTGAGCCGCAGCCTGACACGTGTTTGTGTTGTAGTGAGAATGTGTGTGTACATGTGGAGCGGTGTCGAGTGTGATGTTTTATAAAACACTGCAGGGTTCAGCTTTCAAGGTAAAAGACACAACGACTGGTATATTATATTACCATGTTACCCAGCTCTATGTTTTATTAAATACCTTCACAGTATATTTGCACAGATATGTTGTGCATGTGAGTCATGTGAAAATATTCAAATATGATATAAATATTCATTATCGGCCTCAGCAGGACGTCTCATCGAGTCTCGTCCGTTCTTCTGATTCATCACACACACACTGACTGACATTAAAAATCATATGAGTCCTGACTTATGGATCTTAAACACACAGAAGCTCAGCTGCAGGTTTTCTACTTCGCTCCGGATAGTGATTTTATTACTGCACTGAAAAACACGACATTTAGAAAAAGCATTGATGTTTTGTATTTATCGACCGGTTGTACTCGGGGGGGGTTTCTCCTGGTGAAAGATGGTTTGTGTGTCTGTGTGTGTGTGTGTGTGTGTGTGTGTGTGTGTGTGTGTGTGTGTGTGTGTGTGTGTGACCCTCCCTCACCAGTCAGACGTGTTGTATGGACTCACAACGACTGCAGGACTCACAAGTCGTCACATCTGGAAACGTCTGCGGCTTGTTTACCTCCGTCAGCTGCTGTAGATAAATATGATCAGAACTTCCGGTTCCCTTGTTGTGTTGCGTTCCCTTGTTGTGTTGCGTTCCCTTGTTGTGTTGCGTCTCTTCGTACATTAAGTGGGTCGGGGAAAGGTTGTTGGATCAGCACAAAGCCGCAATTAAAAATCAATGGTGTGTTTGCGTGTTGAACGTTTGTTTGTGTCGTGTTTCACGTGAACTCCATCGTCCGGTTTAACCTGGAGAAATAAGAGGCTGTGTGGTTTTCTGCTGCTGTCGTCTCCAGAGAGATGAGTCAACACACACACACACACACACAGACACACAGACAGACACACACTACTAAATATAAACAAATACTACTACACATACCCACACACACACACACTACTACAGAACTACACTTACTCTGCACACACTCCTTTGCAGTTGATATGACAACCGTTTCCAGGGAGACGGAGCAACTGCTTCGTGTGGGAGCCGCCTGTTGGTTCGTCTCTGTGCACTAAGTGTGTGTGTGTGTGTGTGTGTGTGTGTGTGTGTGTGGTGTGTGTGTGTGTGTGTGTGTGTGTGTGTGTGTTGACAGCTGGATGAACACAAGTTGACACCGACTCACTGCGACAGTTTCTCCAGGTTCAGTCCAGATCCTCATTTAACAGTGTTAATATGTGTGAGTGTGTTTTTCTCATCATCAGCTGCTGCATGATGAGTTATTTCAATTAAAGAATATTCAACGTTAATAAAATGTTGAGTTTCTCTCACAGACACACAACAGCACAGATCTCTGGGCTGGTGTTCCAGCTTCTGTGGCCGAGGTGTCTCTCTGCTCTGAATGTGGGCGACGTGCAGACGTCTGGGTTCTTTGAATATTTCTCTCAGAAGCTTTTAGGCCCAAAACCAGTTTCCAGGATGTTTCTCAGTTGCTGATTCTCCAGAACTCCCCAAGCTGCGGACATGAAGTGTAAATCCTGTGTGGTGTAGATGCAGTTTGAACCAACACGCCCTGACTCCAGCACCTTCCACTTCCAGCCTCCTTCTCTGGGAGCGATGTCAGACCTCCTGGAAGTAGTGAAGCCACTTTGTCTACTAGTGTGAATAGAATTAAAGTCTCAGTGTGTCGGCGGTTCCCCCCCCCCCCCGCTCGCTCTAAATCTCATTGTCTTCAGAGGGAGGAAGGATTTGTTTCAGCGAGGTGGTAATCCGCCGCTCAAGGAGAAGCAGGAGTTGTTTTCCAGCACTTTGGGGAAACTCCTCAGGGCATCACACGACTGAGGGCGGCTGTTTGTGGGGTTTGTGTTTCTGGACTCTCTTGTATTTTATTAGTTTGGATGGATGAAGTTGGATTTGGTCTGCGTCAGCGAGTGGGAACAGAACCTGAACAGAACCTGATCTCCCAGCAGACGTTGGAGAGTGGACCGGTGCTCCGCCCTGCCAGACTCCCCCTCGCTCCCAATCATTTACCATTCATTTCCCATCTTGTTGAATAATGATTTAATTCGTTTTTCAAATGAAATGGACAGAGACACAGAAGAGGAGGTCAGAGTGGAGAAGGAAGAACATCTGTAAACTTAAAACTTACCGAGAAGAAGATGAATCTGTTTCCATGTGAACTCAAAAACTCAAACCACATCCTGAGTGAGTCAAAGAGCCTTCATGAGTCTTAAAGAAGCATGGTTAATAACTCATGACCTGTGGCCTCGTAATAAGGAATCCTCCATCTTTAATGAAACCTTTATTAATTATAAACAGCTTTGACGAAGCAGGCGTCGTGATTCTGTGTTTATGTTCAACAGATCGTTTCCTCTTCGCTCATTAATGATTCAATTAACATTTGAAGGTTGAATCAGAAATGAAGGAATTAAAGAACTGATGGATTTACACACACGAGTGTTTAATTATCACACATCGTCGTTAAACAGGGAATAAGACGGAGAAGGAGCTTTTCTGGGGATGAGAAGTTGATCAGAGGTTTTCGGTCGTGGAGCGTTCACTGATTCAGAGGAAATATTATAATAATGATTTTTAAATCTGCTGGATCCACTGGAAATAAGTGAAAATGAAAACCTTCTTAATCACAAGACTCCTGAACCGTGTCCGGTCCAGATCCTCTCGTCGGGGTCCAGGTTCCAGCGTTTGACCAAGTCTGGTGAGAATCAGTTGACACCTGATATTTCTGTTCAGAACAAACTGGAAAGTCTGAAGTTCTGAACCAACCGACGTGTGAAAGAGTCTTTCTCCTTCTCGATAATGTGGCTTCACACACGTGCCACTATTCAGCAGCTTCTTTTGCAACTGACAGTAAATCTCAAAGTGATTCTGCATCCTGTCAGTTCCGGTGGATTTCATTTCACAGGTGGAAGTTTGAAGTTTAGCTTGAACCCTCCAGCTGCTCCGCTCTCTCTCTCTTCTCTCCTCCTGAGATGAAACACCTCCTCACCCCGTGAGTCCAAACAGAGAAATCAGTTCATGTAGATCCTCCGTGTTTGATCTCATCTGCTCTTCGTACCTAAACTTCCCGTCTCCGTGTTGGTTGGGATTTAAACGGCGTCGTCTCTGCTCAGCGACGGCGACGACGGTTCCTCGATTCGTTCTCGAAACAGTTTCCTCAAGATGCTGCTTTGCTCTAATTGGCTGTCAAGCTCACT
>CM031690.1:412500-502500 GCA_006182925.3 Reinhardtius hippoglossoides | reverse complement strand
TCGTAGTTCAGCGCTCATGGTTTCTAGTCTAATGGAGAAGAGGAGCAAGCTGCTGTGTTGTGGAGGTGGAGTCAGACTGCTGCAGTGTGTGTGTGTGTCTGTGTGTGTGTCTGTGTGTGTCTGTGTGTGTGTGTGTGTGTTGAGTGTAAATCATTGCGACAGACCCGCTCACCGTCTCCCTGTGTAAACCTGAACAGTCACGGAGCATCAAGGCGCCGCTCGCTGCACCGACGGGAGACTTCTGCTCCAATGAAAACCTGTTTTTGTTGTTTGTGGCGTGATGGGTTTCTCAATAACAACTGTGTGTGTGTGTGTGTGTGTGTGTGTGTGTGTGTGTGTGTGTGGTGTGTGTGTGTGTGTGTTTGTGTGTGTTGATTTGACAAATACAATTCTGCAGTGAGATAAATCCACATTTATCTGTGTGAATGTGTGTTTCTGTGGATGCATCTTGTTTGTGTGTGTGTGTGTGTGTGTGTGTGTGTGTGTGTGTTGTGTGTGTGTGTGTGTGTGTTTGTATTGTAAATGTTTATGAGGTCTGCTTCATTTGATCCCTAAGTGTGTGTGAGAGACAGGCAGATGGACCGAAATACAACGAATCAAATGTACTGGCAAAAGGTTGTGTGTGCGTGTGTGTGTGTGTGTCTGTGTGTGGTGTGTGTGCGTGTGTGCGTGTGTGTGTGTCTGTGTCTGTGTGTGCGTGTGTGTGTGTGTGTGTGTGTGTGTGTGTGTTGTGGCCGTTGCAAACCACATCCAAATTATCTCCAATCCATTTAATTCAATCTGGACGTCCCCACACGTGCTGGCTCATGGGTCCCGGGCAGCGAGACGCAGCTGGACACGAGCTTTGTTTATTCGTCGGCCATATTGGATTTGGTTCACGCTCAGTCCTGGGAAACGATCGGCTGAAGGACGGAGACGGAGACGGAGACGGAGACGGAGGAGACGTCGATGAAACAATTACAATCTGCTCCAGAATGATGGTTTAATGAGGTGAAGAGACTTCAACACGTCTTCCATCACATTTCCTTTTCTTGGACCGTCGGTCGGGGGCGAGCGCTGATGCTAATGACCATTAGCACAATTAGCTTTAGTGCAGCAGACGCTCATTGGCAGCTCCTCAGTCCGATCTGATGACGAGTTTGAATTAAACCACTTCCTGTGTCTCAAAGAGAGTCTGTGAGAGAAGATGCTCCACTCTGTGTCATTGCTGTACAACAACATCTGCAGCTCCGATAAATCCAGCAGAGTGAGACGTCTCAGCGTTTCGCTTTGTGTCTGGGATCATTTCTAACAAAATACATATGAAGCTTGAACTCACTGACAGGCTGAGATAATACAAATATATATGATTTTGTTAATTGATTTATCTGAAAATGACTTTCAGGCCTAAACACATTCAGCTCCTGTGTAATTATCAACAGACACGTGCTTTGTGTGTGTGTGTGTGTGTGTGTGTGTGTGTGTGTGTGTGTGTGTGTGTGTGTGTGTGTGTGTGTGTGTGTGTGTGTGTGTGTGTGTGTGTGTGTGTGTGTGTGTGTGTGACTCTATAGAAAACACCAACATGCTGATGATGAAGAGTCCCTCTCCTGAGGCAGAGTCACATCTTGATTGACGCCTGTGGTCGTGTTGTTCCTCTCAGCAGAGCGCTCAGAGCGAGGCCCTCGGGTTGGAGGTGGGGGGGGATCACACCTCAGTTAAAGTGCGTGCACGTGATATTTGCTGTGAACTGACCTGAGAACTGTGGGTGAGCGGCTGCTGCTGTTTGTGACTGAGCTGGTGTGAAGAGGACAATTAACACTGGACAGATGTGATGTTCCACTTCTACGTTCTGCCGTCGAGCCGCCAGCGCTTCTCTTCTCCACAATAATGAAACTCCGCCCGGAGGATGACACATAACACCACACACACACAGACACACACAGACACAGACACACACCGACACCGATATTTTAGTTTGAGATGACACACAGTAAATGAAGTAACCCCCCCCCCCCCCCCCCCCCGCTCTGCTCACTGTGGCCGATGCTGGTTAGTTTTCACGCAGTGACACTAACCGTCGTGAATCTTTCCGTTGTTAATCGTTAACCAGGAAACGTCTGGTCCCTCGACGCCACGTCAGTTCTCTTTATTCCACTGTTTCCTGAAGCTGCTTCAGAGCCGTGTTGTGTTCCAGATGTTCCAGATGTTCCTGCTGCGGCTGCTCCACGTTCCTCAGCCTCAGTCTGTGTCATTAGCTGCTGAACGAGTTCCCCGTGTCACGGACGACATGACGCCGAGGCAACGAGCTGCAGGACTCGCCGCCCGCAGGGAACAGACCTCACGACACTTTCAAATACCTGAATCCAAACTGATCCCAGAGCTTCAGGAACCTGAGCAGGTTGATTTCCTTTAGACGACTTCTCCTCATGTTCTTTTCCCAACGCGACTTAAAACCTGATATTTAAAACATTGAATATTCATAACACGTTCAATAATTTGACCCTTAAATCATTTCACTTCCTTTCCCCGGTCACAGAGTAAATCCTGAACAACAGACACAATAAGATTAATTAACTGATATATTTATTATTTTTGGAAATGATCGGTTTGGTTATCATGTACGAATCTAATTGTTTAGAGCAAATGTCAACTTTAATTTGAAAATTGGAACAATATCCGTATCAGACGCCTCCTACTGATCTCAGGTCAGTTGAAGATAAAGACGTTCTGTGTTTTATTGTCACTGAACACAAATGAATCTGGAACCTAGAAGAACGTTACGGCGTCTTTTATTATTCTCTTGACCTTAACTTCATTAAATAACGACGAGGGAATCGTTCACAATCACTTCACTGCAGCTGCAGCTTCACGCTTTGTTTTCACTGAGGCACGTCCGGGTCCACACAGTAAAACACTGCTCTCAGACCAGTTACCATCAGTTACCAGCGACCTGCCGCCCGAGGTTAAGAGCCTCGCTCCTCTTAAGACCTGTGAATAATTTATGTAGATTAGCAGTTATAGCCGTCCATTATGTAAAGCATTGTAGCCGCCACTATTCTTTCATCGCACGGTTATTCAGATTGATTTTTCCTGCCCCCGTTTACTAATGTCTTCACTTGTGAAAGCAGTAAAACCTAATTGCCTGAGCTGCTAAAAAAAAGGAAATGTGGGCACTAAACAGGGCGAAGTGACATTAGCGGCTCCATTGGCTAAAAATGTGAAAAGCCAAATATTAAGTAATTAATGTGAAGTGGCGTCTGCTGCAGTTTCATTTATGTTTCATGAGGTTTTGTATTTTTTGCTGCATTGGCTGAAGCGGTGGAGAGAATTCAAACCCAGAGTTCAGGTCCGGCTGCAGAGGTTCTGGCTCGCTGACAAACCTCAGAGTGAGAAACACGGTTTGACTTGAACCCGAGTCCGAGGTGGAATCCATCACGTGCACAGTTACTCATGTTCCACTGTGTGTCACGGTCACATGGTCACATGGTCACTACGTGCTGCTGCCGCTGGGACGGGTTCAAACAGGTTCTATGATGTCGCTGCATCGCTGTGAACTCTGCATTCATAAACAAATTCAGAAGTTTGAATGCAGAAGACACAAAAAGCCAAAAGAATTGTTATTCCAGCCGTGAAACGCAGCTCTGCCTCAGTGTCTTCTTCTTCTTGAGGAGGATGGTATTTCATTCTGCTCTCCTCTGTGGTGAGGAATCTTTACGCCGGCTTTTCTTTTGCTTTTCTCTGTTTCATTATTGCATTAAACATCTCGAACATTCATCTTGAGCGATATTAATAAATACTAATAAATCTCTGAGATCTATCAGTTTGTGTATTTTGATCCTTTTCTGTCAGTGAGACGGACACGAGTCGGATTGTTTGTCTCTGACACCAAACTTTAAAACTGATGATTTGGGAAATGTTTCGCAGTGAAAAAATCCCCACGAGCGGCTGTTGACTCTCACGTGGTTCGTTAGAGTTTGTGTGTTTGTTGTTTGTGTTATAAGTTTAGTGTTTTTCATGATTGTGGAGAACAGGATGTTTCTCCTTCACGTCCGTCAGCTCTCTGGTGACAGTGAACAGTCAGAAGGTTGAACAGTCAGAAGGTCTGAACAGTCAGAAGGTCTGAACAGTCAGAAGGTTTGAACAGTCAGAAGGTTTGAACAGTCAGAAGGTTTGAACAGTCAGAAGGTCTGAACAGTCAGAAGGTCTGAACAGTCAGAAGGTTTGAACAGTCAGAAGGTTTGAACAGTCAGAAGGTCTGAACAGTCAGAAGGTTTGAACAGTCAGAAGGTTTGAACAGTCAGAAGGTTTGAACAGTCAGAAGGTTTGAACAGTCAGAAGGTCTGAACAGTCAGAAGGTTTGAACAGTCAGAAGGTTTGAACAGTCAGAAGGTCTGAACAGTCAGAAGGTCTGAACAGTCAGAAGGTCTGAACAGTCAGAAGGTCTGAACAGTCAGAAGGTCTGAACAGTCAGAAGGTCTGAACAGTCAGAAGGTCTGAACAGTCAGAAGGTCTGAACAGTCAGAAGGTCTGAACAGTCAGAAGGTTTGAACAGTCAGAAGGTTTGAACAGTCAGAAGGTCTGAACAGTCAGAAGGTCTGAACAGTCAGAAGAACAGTAATGTTCCACTTCCACAGACACTTCACCTTGAAGGACGAAACACTGGCGTCAACGTCTCGTCTTCTCGTCTTCTCGTCTTCTCGTCTTGAATCTCACTGATGACTGTGTGTTCTGTCCTCGTTTGGTGGAGATGCCATCTCCTGGTTCCAGGCTGGATTGATGAGAGGGGGGGGGGGGCGGCACTTAAAGGGATAGTCTGCAGAAAGTAATCTGGCAGCGAGCGTCAGAGGTGATGTCTTCACCTTGGGTGGACGTGCATTATCTGGATGAGAAGCCAGGAGCGGCCGACAAGACTGATTAGGAGGGAACATCCTCCCTGTGTCCCTGTGTCCCTGTGTCCCTGTGTCCCTCTGTTCCTCTGTTCCTCTGTCCCTCTGTCTCTCTGTCCCTCTGTCCCTCTGTCCCTCTGTCTCTCTGTCCCTGTGTCCCTGTGTCCCTGTGTCCCTGTGTCCCTGTGTCCCTCTGTCTCTCTGTCCCTGTGTCCCTCTGTCCCTCTGTCCCTGTGTCCCTGTCCCTCTGTCCCTCTGTCCCTCTGTCCCTGTGTCCCTCTGTCCCTCTGTCCCTGTGTCCCTCTGTCCCTGTGTCCCTCTGTCCCTCTGTCCCTCTGTCCCTCTGTCCCTGTGTCCCTCTGTCTCTCTGTCCCTGTGTCCCTCTGTCCCTGTGTCCCTCTGTCTCTCTGTCCCTGTGTCCCTCTGTCCCTCTGTTCCTCTGTCTCTCTGTCCCTGTGTCCCTGTGTCCCTCTGTCCCTCTGTTCCTCTGTCCCTCTGTTCCTCTGTTCCTCTGTCCCTCTGTCCCTCTGTCCCTGTGTCCCTGTGTCCCTCTGTCTCTCTGTCCCTGTGTCCCTGTGTCCCTGTGTCCCTGTGTCCCTCTGTCCTCGTGTCCCTCTGTCCCTCTGTCCTCGTGTCCCTCTGTCCCTCTGTTCCTCTGTTCCTCTGTCCCTCTGTCCCTGTGTCCCTCTGTCCTCGTGTCCCTCGCTGGTCACACATCACCACCAATCACCCATTTGACCTGTTAGAAACAACAGAATCACCTGATATTAAACTGAACTAAATAAAGGAACATATAGTGAAACTATAATGTCTCCGAGTGTTTGTTAATGAAGCAGCTGAAGAGTTATGATTATGATTCAGATAATAACCCCGGCTCTGTCTGTGCTGATGAATCTTTAATTCGCCTCCTTGGGGTTAAACGTCGATGCTCATTGGACGAAGCCGACTCTCCCCTGAGCTCGGAGCTTCAGTCAATATCTGATCAATAGGTTCAGTCGAGTGTGTGTGTGTGTGTGTGTGTGTGTGTGTGTGTGTGTGTGTGTGTGTGTGTGTGTGTGTGTGTGTGTGTGTGTGTGTGTGTGTGTGTGTGTCAGGAAGTATGACAGATCATTACCGTGGTTCACCAGCGCGGCCGACCACATGCACGCCGCTCCACGGGATCCGGCCTTTCGCTCGCAGCCAGACGCCGGCTCCTAATGTCACCGCAGAGTGTTGCCGGTGCAGAGACGGGTGGGGGGGGGGGGGCCGTCAGTGTGTGTTCACAGCCGTCAGGTCACAACTCACGGTTATCAGTCACAACAATAACCATAAACCTGAAATGAGCAACTGTCAAGTGAGAAATCTACAGCAGGGTTTTAGTGTTCCTCTGTTATCAAGTAGTAAACTATGATAACACAAATGGCCGTCACACCAGAGCTACGTGCTTATCACAGGCTATTTACCAAATGAACAAATCATCTCAGTCGCCCCCTGGTGGCTGACGGCAGTACAGGTCATTAACCTCCTCCTCCATGTCAGCAGATGGGACCAAACTGAACAGATCTAAGTAGAAGTTAAATAATTGTTTGTAAAGATGTTTCTGTCATTGCAGCTCGTTCTTCTCTCTCTGATGTTTGTTCAAGTGTTTCTGATCAGTTTGGTTTTAATTTGTTATTAATGATATAAAAACAGGCTGAGACGTCTTGATTGACAGGTGAGACTGACTCATGACTCGCAGCCTGAAGAAGGTTCAGCTGCAGATGAGTGAGACTGCAACACAAAGTGTGAGACTCTGCAGCTGCCGTTCATACACCAGCAGTCGCTCCATCCATCGCTCCGTCATCCCTCCGTCATCCCTCCCTTCTCTCCAACATCATCATCTTGTCATGTTTCCATCTTCCTCTCTTCCTCCTCAGTGTCTCTCGATCCATCCATCTGTACATCAGCCGTCTATCACTACTTCTCCACTAATTTGTTTTCCTCCTCTTTTCCCCAAACTCTCCATCATCCCTCCTTCTCTGAATGTGTCGGTGCAATCAGGCTGTTGGAAGCTCCGTGTGTGTGTGTGTGTGTGTGTGTGTGTGTGTGTGTGTGTGTGTGTGTGTGTGTGTGTGTGTGTGTGTGTGTGAGTTCATCAGTCAAAGTTCAGGTCAACAAAAACAAAAACATCTCCTCAAAGAAGAGAAAGACGATCTGAAGCTGACGTTGATTAGAAAATGATTCCAACCTGTGAGTTTTCTGAGATCTGCAGCTGAAAAGGTCGTCGTGTCAGAAACGGAGATCAGCTCGATCGGACGCTGATACCAGACTTAACGAGGGAGTGGATGAAGAGAGAGAGAGAGAGAGGAGAGAGGAGAGATGAGAGAGAGAGAGAGAGAGAGAGAGAGAGAGGAGAAGAGAAGAGAGAGGAGAAGAGAGAGAGAGAGAGAGATGTAAGTCAAGTAGCTATCGAGATAGTACTTTTGGATCCCGTACTAGCACGAGACGCATCTGGTATCAGAGTAGTCAGTAGAGAGTGGATTAACAGTTTCTGTGTACTTTTAATGTTTGTGTGTGAGAGGGATTAAATGATCAGGGTTCATCAGTTCTTTTATCAATCAGCCTCTGAGCCTGCTAATCTGTGTGTGTGTGTGTGTGTGTTGTGTGTGTGTGTGTGTCACGGTCTATCACCTACCCCCCCCTCCTCCTCCTCCTCCTCCTTGTCGCTTTTTAATCATATTTTAATCACTTCCTGTCAATCACCACATGTCAGCTTGTCTCTCTCCTGTCACGCACACGTAAGTAATTTATTCACATTCAGACTTTTCCTGAGAAGAAATGAAATATTTCCCTCTGCAGTCACTTGATTGAGAGACGACTGTGAATATCTTTAACAAAATTAAATTAACTTATGAAGTGTGGAGAAATATAAAGTTCATGTTTCTATATTTAGAAATCTGTTGGATCTGGATTTATAATTCATTATGGTTTATTGACTTTTAGCTGAGGTTTTACAGATTTAAGAAATATGACGCACTTCTCCAGGAAACAAGAAAAAATACAAACATGGACACTGGAGAAATATTGACTGCCGAGGTCAAAGGGTCAAAGGTCACCTGAAGTAACATCTCCCCCTGCTGTGTGACGGAGACGTTCCAGCCGGTTCAGAAATCACTCCTTGGTCTCAACAACAAGTTTCTCCCTAGAATCTTGTTTTGTGTTTTTCCCAACGAGGAAATTAGGATAATTACGACGAGGAGCCCGTTTCGAGGCGACGTTAAATCACAGGTTGAGTCGGGTGTTTTGTTGCCGCTCTCTCTTTTCCTCTCCGCCGTTTGAAGCACTTCTTCAGATTGCTGCCGAGCACCTCGACTCCGCTGAACACTTTTCTCAAAATGCTGGCGGTGATTTCACTGAATGGCTCAGTCAGAGAAAGTCTAGTTTCCATCAAACCCCTCCCTCTCGTCTGTGATCCCGAAAACGCTCCATTGTCCACGCTGACAATAAAAAATAAAAAAGCGTTGCTGTATTTTTCGGGGCGTTTTTCAGATATTCAGTCCTTCGTGCAGGAAGATGAGTTTCTGCTTCTGTTTCTGCTCTCGGCTGAAAAGCACAGAAAGTGTGGCAGCACAAACAAAGAGTTATTAAACTCTGGATGCTGCCGAGGTCAGAGCGGCAGGTGAGGACTTGCCGGTGTCATTAAGACGGAGCCATTAGCAGGAGGAGTTACCAGCGTGACCTCTCATTACCAAGATGGCTGCTGATTGTTCCGTGAAGGATAAGTAGCCATCAGAACTGGATTACTGCAGAAAAACCCAATTACAGCCCAGAGCCGCTCAGAAGCAGCGAGCACTGGGAGCTGTCTCCTCCCCTCTGTTCCCTCCACCTCGTTCTCCTCCCCTCTGTTCCCTCCACCTCGCTCTCCTCCCCTCTGTTCCCTCCACCTCGCTCTCCTCCCCTCTGTTCCCTCCACCTCGTTCTCCTCCCCTCTGTTCCCTCCACCTCGCTCTCCTCCCCTCTGTTCCCTCCACCTCGCTCTCCTCCCCTCTGTTCCCTCCACCTCGTTCTCCTCCCCTCTGTTCCCTCCACCTCGTTCTCCTCCCCTCTGTTCCCTCCACCTCGTCTCCCCCCTCTGTTCCCTCCACCTCGCTCTCCTCCCCTCTGTTCCCTCCACCTCGTTCTCCTCCCCTCTGTTCCCTCCACCTCGTTCTCCTCCCCTCTGTTCCCTCCACCTCGTTCTCCTCCCCTCTGTTCCCTCCACCTCGTTCTCCTCCCCTCTGTTCCCTCCACCTCGTTCTCCTCCCCTCTGTTCCCTCCACCTCGTACTCCCCTCTGTTCCTCCACCTCGTCTCCTCCCCTCTGTTCCCTCCACCTCGTTCTCTCCCCTCTGTTCCCTCCACTCGTTCTCCTCCCCTTGTTCCTCCACCTGCTCTACTCCCCTCTGTTCCCTCCACCTCGTCTCCTCCCTCTGTTCACCCCACCTCGTCTCCCTCCCCTCTGTTCCCTCCACCTCGTTCTCCTCCCCTCTGTTCCCTCCACCTCGTTCTCCTCCCCTCTGTTCCCTCCACCTCGTTCTCCTCCCCTCTGTTCCCTCCACCTCGTTCTCCTCCCCTCTGTTCCCTCCACCCTCGTTCTCCACTCCCCTCTGTTCCCTCCACCTCGTTCTCCTCCCCTCTGTTCCTCCACCTCGTTCTCCTCCCCTTGTTCCCTCACCTCGTTCTCCTCCCCTCTGTTCCTCCACCTCGTTCTCCTCTCCCTCTGTTCCCTCCACCCTCTCCTCCCCTCTGTTCCCTCCACCTCGCTCCACTCCCCTCTGTTCCCTCCACCTCGCCGGTACGTAAACAGAGAGGGAGAGGAGAGAGAGAGGAGGAGGAGGAGGATCCATTTATCATTTATTTATTAAAGCCTAACCTTTTACCAGACATCTGCGATAAAACACTACTATTAAAAAATAATTAGATTGGAACACAGCGGTCATGCGGTGTGTGTGTGTGTGTGTGTGTGTGTGTGTGTGTGTGTGTGTGTGTGTGTGTGTGTGTGTGTGTGTGTGTCTCGGGGTCAGAGGTCCTCTCTAGTATATCACCAGCTGTAGATAAAACCCTGTGTTTTTCTGTAATTGCAGCACTTTCTCTAAACGCCAGCCGATCCCTTCATCCCCGTGTTTCCCTCCGGTGGCGAGCCGGCGTTTATTCACCTGCCGCAGGTTCAAGTCTTTATCGGAGAGAGAGAACTTTATTCTTTACGAGTGTAAGTGACTTTTAATACGAACGACAGATGTGCTCTTCGCTCTGTGCTTCACTCAGAAATGTCATTTATTTTACTGACACGATTCGTTTTCAGTGACACGTTATTGATTTTAATGTGACTTCACTGTTGCTCCTCCACAAACTGTATCTAGTGTTATGAGAATTATGAGTTATGAGATCTGCTCTGAATGTTTAGTCTTCGTGTGCCAGAGCTCGTCTCCCACACACGGTGACATCGACCCGCCTGTAGCAGTCACTGTCCGTCGATACCACCGGCAGAGATCACGCCTGAGTGGCCCGTTAAAACGTCCATAAGATTTTAATGTCCCGCGGCCCGTAACCTGCCGGGGCAGAACCAGCTGCTGCTCTCAAGTCTCTGTTTGCCCTTGTTTCACTTCTGATTTTAATTGTTTTAGTTTTTAAGTCCCTCTTTTAAACGCTCTTCCAAAAATATTACTTCAACCTTCTAGACTCTATATTTGAAAATGTGTTTTCCAATATTTAAAACAGGTCATTACAGTTTGAATATGTTAAACACAAACGTTGAAGACTAGTTCTGATGTCGACACAATGAAATGTGAAAGACAAACTTAGTTTTCAGTCACATTTCAAAAGCATTTGATCTCAGCTGCGTTTCCTTCAGGTCGTTAATCGTTTCCATCATCTCCACGTCTGAATCCAGGAGATGAGGTGTGGATTCATAGACACATCTCAGATCTCAGACTCTTCTGAAGAGCGAGACCTTGATTTTCCTGGAGTCCGATCTGAGGGTTAAGTTCCTGTTGCCTCGTTCACAGCTGTGATTACGTGTTTGCTTGGGAAGCCGTCGCAGCCGAGAGCTCTGCCTCTTTCATCTGCTCTTAAACTCCAGCTCTTCCTTGAGGAACCTGCAGGAACCTGGAACACTCGTCCTCTCTCCATCAACTTTCATAACCACCATCTTCTGCACCTCATCCGGTCCTTCTTTCTGCTGCTCTTCCTTCATCTCTCCATCTCGTTCCCCAGATCCTCTTTGAAATCTCTTCTTTCATCCCTTGATTCCGGGGTCAGTGGGATTCTGTGTTCTCTGGGAGCAGATGAGGAGTCGGGGGGGGGGGGGTGACTGGATGAGAACAGACAGTGTCTCTATCAGGATCTCTATTAACTTCAAGATGGGCCTGAAATAATGAGCCCAAGAGCTCCATGTGAACGGAGACGTGCACGCACTGTACGTCCGCTGTTCAATTCCACGTGTGTTCGATTCCCTTCGTCTTGAAATCTGAAGTGAAGACTCGTGAGATCGGACTTCTCTTGCTTTTGTTAAGAAGTTCAAGCAGGAAAGTTGTAACTAATTAACTTTGCTGAGATCAGTGTTCAGCCCTGATCAGCAGTTTTATCTTGACTCTGAAAATGTTAATGTAATATTATGCTTCTTTGAAATGAACCGAACTGATCCTGAATCAGCTGTGGTGCTCCATGCTAACGCGTTAGCTTCAGCAGCACCAGTGATATAGAGCTTCATGCTAACACACAGTCATGGTTCTCCAGGCTCTGGAGCCTCCAGCTGCACATTGTCAACCAATCTCATTTGTTACTCGGTGTTTAGAAGGTTCAGGAGATTTCCTGTTTCCTGCCGTTAGATGCAAAGATGGGATCGACACACACACACACACACACACACACACACACACACACACACACACACACACACACACACACACACACACACACACACTTGTACACCCCCTCTCAGCTCTTCAGCCTGTTGGTCTGTTAGAGCTAATTTCCATGCGTGGGAACAAAGCCTCATCATATCACATATCACTGCATGGACTCTTACATAATGACGCTCACACACACACACACACACTCACACACACACACACACACACACACACACACACACACACACACACACACACACACTCACAGTGCAGAGGCTTTATGTTCAAACATATAGAAACATGTAATTTGTGTAGCTGCTGTCAGTGAAACGTCAGGAGCTTCAAGGAGCTTTTCAACCCTGTGATTTTAAAGATTGTCGCCGCCTCCGTGTAATTTATGGTTTGGTACGTTGTATTTACAGCGAGCAGCTGTGATTGGTTGGCTTCAGGCCAATTCACGGTTCTGCATCGCAGCTACGCACTGGTCTGTGCTGGTCTGAGTATTCATAGCTGTTTCGTTAAAGAACTGCAACGAAGAAAAGAACGATGTCGGAGGAGATGGTTTATAGGACTGTGGAGGTGAGGGGGCTGGGAGTCTCTCCAGAGTCTCTGAGGTCCGAGTCCTCCTTCAGGACCAATCAGCTAACAGCTCTCCCAGCCCCCTCACCTCCACAACGACCGTTAAACCCAGTGAGGTGAAGCAGGAGATTCCAGAAATACTGTCTGCTGGAAATGTGAGTCTACAATGTGGACCAATCATAGCTCTTGTGGTCTGACTTGCCTCGATGTGTGGTTACATTTTTGGGGAGGTGCACGTCAGGGTTCTGCGTGGGGTGCAGCGTAGGGTTCTGCGTGGGGTTCTGCGTAGGGTTCTGCGTAGGGTTCTGCGTAGGGTTCTGCGTGGGGTGCGGCGTAGGGTTCTGCGTGGGGTGCGGCGTAGGGTTCTGCGTGGGGTTCTGCGTGGGGTTCACGTCTACGCGGAGGCTGCGCCTGAGCTACGGTGTAGATTGGACCACAAACACCACCTGGACTCCAGCAGGTCCTTGTGAAAGTGTATACAGTACAATGCATTTCACAAAGCTCTGATTCCGGCCTTGAAGGTGTGTGTCTGTTCCTCATTTCAATCTCCAGGGCTCTTTACAAAAGCCTTTGAAGCCTGTGAAATAACAGAGCAATCATGCAGAGCACTTGAGCTGCAGTCAGTCAGGCCGCTGTCTTCATGGAACCACACTGCAGAACAGGAAGAGGAGGGAGCGGAGGGACGGCGCTGACCTTTCACTTGTGATATAACGGAGCAGGAAGTCAATCTTTAAATGACGGTTTGAAAGGAAACAAAAGCAACGCCCTCACTACTCTTCTGTGACTTCTCATCCCACCTGTGACTGGATTTAACTGGTAGATCTTCTCCTGGATGTGAACCTGACCGTGAACGGTTGTTTGTCTTGTATCTCACTCGCCTCTCACCCAATGTCAGCTGGGATTCGAACCCTCAGAGGATGAGCGGCAGAGTTAATGGTTGAATGTTTCTTAAACAAGGTTTCAGCTTCTTAGCTTTGAACTCGCTCACAAAACCTGCCTCTAAAACATGTCCTCGTGTGTGTGACAGCTGTGAAACTAAACTCCACCGAACAGCGATAACTTCATCCTGTAGAATTTGTCTTTGCAGCTCATCCAGTTTCCTGTTTCCAGCTGTGAAGAAGCTGATCTTTGTCTTTTTCATCCCGTGGAACCAGTGTTTGTCTTTTACTGCGACAGGAAAATAACCGTTTGTCTTGATTCTGTGAAAGTGTCCCGTTGGCTGTGTGCGACCCGGAGGCTGCGGTGTCCAGACCCTGTTTGGAGATAAATGAGTATCTCGGATTACAGTGGACACTCACATCTGTTAGAGCTTTTCACTTTAAACAAGATGAAAAGCTCCTGGACAACCTGTGTACGGCTTCTTTGATAAAGAAAAGCCTCCATGACAAATTACCCCTGAATATCTTAATTTATACCAGCACGCACCTTTTAGGACTTCACTGTGGTGCCATCAATCAAAGTCAGTTTATTTACACACGTTCCATGTCCACTGAATCTAAAACTGAAGTGTGCTCGAGCTGCACGCTTTTAAATCTCCAGCTTAATCCGCTGGTAAATTCTGTTTTCATGAGATATGTGTGGTTCCGTGTGTGGTTAAAGCTGTTTGCTTCAGATGAAACTGAACATATTCTGTAATTCCACACATCATGGCTGAAAAGGGCCTTTTGGACGGAACCTCAGTGGAGACATTTGAATGCATCCATTGTTTCCGGGTTTACATTCGATGAAGGTGTAAACGACATGTGCTTTCACTCTCCGTCCTCCGGCTCCGACCTCAGGCCTTGTTTCTTCCAACCTTGAAAGTGTCTCTGGAGCTCCGTGCCAACGCGTCTTTATGCCTCATCGTTAAACAGAAGGCAAACAGCGAGGGTGCACAGTGGACTCCATATAACCCAGATCCGACTCGGTGTGTTTAAAGATCACCGCCCCCTCTCTCTGCCGGGCCCGTCCCGCTCCGCTTTTAGCCCTCGGTGGGTTTATTTTGGGAGAGTAAATCGAAAGCAGAAAATCGAGTCTCAGCGCGTTTCCTCGTCTCCTCCCCGTCAGTTTTATAGAGCTGCAGACTAATAAAACACAGAGGGCGCTGTGGGCCGACGCCTGGAACGCACTCTGCTGCAAGGCGTCTGCGTGGGAGGATGCTAATGCTGAAGAGACTTCACATCCCAGGAAACAGGACACGATGCTCCTTTAGTGAATCTAAACCACAGCCTGCGTCCCGGCTGCAGACTGTGGTGTGAGGCTCGGGAGGACGACTGGTTTGTGGAGTTGAAGTCAAAGATTCTTCTTTATGTGTAAAATAATAACATTTAATGCTGCAGCTGTGAAACTGAGGGAAACAGCCCCGGACTGTTAACGCTGCTCTTCTCTGCTTATTCTTTGTTTTCTAACAGTAAATTGTTAATTTTTGTAATAATCAACATCGTAAAATGTTGGATTCCGCTCTCAATTTCTTTCAGATTTAGGGTTTTCTCCCATTTATCACTTTGTTGTGCACAAGTTTTGTTTGGTGTTTCCAAAGTACCAAACTACGATATCGACCAAGAGAAGTTATTATAAATAACTAGCGTAACAATCTCTGCGCCGCACAACAAAAACATTTTAACATGAATACTTTTCTAAATGTTTCTAACGGACAAACTTACATAAAGCACCTTAACCTGTGTGTGAAGCGTTGTGGCGAGAGGAGCGAGAGCTCGGCTGCAGGTCCGTCACACAGAGGGCGTCGCAGGCCGCCACAGCTCTGGCCAATCACAGGCCTCTGTCAGCGGAGGCGACAGGCCTCGCCTGCAGGAGTAAACGTGAGTGAGTCATTAGCTGCACGTCCAGAACAATCTATCAAGACCCGCGTCACTAACGGGCTGAACAGACGCACACACACCAGCAGCACCTGAACACGCTGCTGCTCTTCTGCATCAGTGCAGAAGAAGATCTCCAGGATTCAGTCTCGTTCATCAGAGGAAACCGAAGAGTCGCTGCATCACGTGGGATCAACAAGCAGAAACAAGTCCTTCTACTGCAGCGCAGGAACGAGTGAAGGAGGAGGAGGAGGAAAGGAAAGAGGAGCTGAAGAGAAGATGGAGGCGAGTCCCCCCCCCCCCCCCTTCATCATCTCGTCCTCTGACTCTCACAGACCTCCTGTAATAAAGAGCTTCACACACACACACGTACTGATGATCTCCCATCATGAGGCCATAAAGCCTAAGTGGGTGATGAATATTAGCTGAGTGATGCTTAACCCACACCGCCTCGCTGTTTAGCCTGTTGCCATGGTGACGGACCAGTCGCTCAAAGGGGAGGAGGGAGGAGGCAGGAGGGAGGAGGCAGGAGGAGGAGGCAGGAGGCAGGAGGCAGGAGGCAGGAGGCAGGAGGGAGGAGGGAGGAGGAGGAGGCAGGAGGGAGGAGGCAGGAGGAGGAGGGAGGAGGCAGGAGGCAGGAGGCAGGAGGCAGGAGGCAGGAGGCAGGAGGCAGAGGAGGGCAGGGGAGGAGGAGGGCAGGGGGAGGAGGGGAGGCAGGAGGGAGGAGGAGGAGGCAGGGAGGAGGAGGCAGGAGGCAGGAGGGGAGAGGCAGGAGGCAGGAGGCAGGAGGCAGGAGGAGGCAGGAGGCAGGAGGAGGAGGGAGGAGAGGAGGAGGAGGAGGAGGCAGGAGGGAGGAGGAGGAGGCAGGAGGCAGGAGGAGGAGGGAGAGGCAGGAGGCAGGAGGGAGAGGCAGGAGGCAGGAGGGGAGGAGGGCAGGAGGAGGAGGCAGAGGCAGGAGGCAGGAGGCAGGAGGCGGAGAGGAGAGGAGCAAGCAGAGGCAGGAGGCAGGAGGTAGGGCAGGAGGCAGGAGGAGGAGGCAGGAGAGGATTCTTGAACTCTGGGAACATCCCGTTTAAAGGAGCTGAACTTTCAGCTCATTCTCGTTTAGTCTCACGTTTGTTTCTTGGAGAAGAAACTAAACTCCCGACACTTTGCTTCCATCTGTTCAAACATAAAAACATAAAGACGTTAAATGAAACACAAGGCGTCAGAATATTTATTTTGATGTTCATCTTCCCTCCAGCTGTTCAGTTGTACTTTCTCATGTGGGTTTTATGTTTTAAGTTTTATCTCTGGAACATGGAAGTTATGTTTGTGTGTTTGTTTGTCTTCAGGATTAAGAAACAATTATCTCACACATTCCACTGAAAGAAAGAAGTCATCTGTTTCATTTTTAACTGATTTCAAACAATGTTTACACTCATAACAATATGAGAGATCACTAAATAGTTGTGTTCTGCTTCGTGGCTGCATTGTACAGCTGAACTATTTGCTCCATCATGTTTTTACCGTCCTTGCAGACACTCAGAACTCATAGCTTCAGCTGCAGTTGAACATGAACCGTACGTGCACGTGCATACGCGTCCTTACTGCCGCCATAGATTGAACGAAGTCTGTGGGAAATGGTGACTGATATGTGAGTGTGTAGTTGTAGTGTTGTTGCTTTGTGACTTTGTGACAGTGGAACAAAGTGAGACGTGTTCTCTGGGCGTTTCGGTTGCTATAGAGACGACCACTGCCTCAGCTGGTCCAAATCCAGATTCTAATGTAATGTGGTCGAGTTGTGTCCCGTCCCGTCACACAGAGTCTGGTTGTCATCACGTCAGATGTCTGAGATGATCGGAGCAGACGAAACGTCTCCTGCAGATCGGTGTGAGAAACACAGGAGCCTCTGGGGGATGAATCTGAAGATATAGAGCAAAGTGCTGGGACGCCAGGATAACAGATGTGTTCCTCCTCCGGAGCAGCGGAGCCACAAGCTCAGAGAATCAATCCCTCCTCCTAAAGGTCAACAATAATTGCAAAAGCTGTGGAGGCACGAAGGCCTAATGAATGCTTAGAGAGCTTCATAACACATCACAGCGATTATACATCAAACCAGTGCCGGCCCAGGAGCCGCTTATCTGCCCCTCGCTGCACACTCCCCGTGCTCCGCCGCCGAGCCACCAGATCATGGTAATTTTAACATTTACCGACGCCTCCTCCCTCCTAACTCCTCTTCTTCTTCTTCTTCTAAAGGTTGCATGACGTGGCTTCTAATTCCTACATGAAACTGGATGTGTGGCTGCAGCGTCACCGCTTTCAGGCATGTCTCAGTCATGTCTCATTGTCTCATTGTCTCAGTCATGTCTCATTGTCTCAGTCATGTCTCAGTCATGTCTCAGTCATGTCTCCTTCATGTCTCAGTCACATCAGTGCAGGAGTTTACCTGCAGCTGCAGCAGAGTCTGTCTGAGCCACTGATGAATGTTAGAGAGACTGTAGCGTGTAGCGTGTAGCGTGTAGCATGTAGCGTGTAGCGTGTGGAATGTGTATGTAGCTTGTGGCGTTGGCAGCACTGCGTAGTCATGGCAACACACACACAACTGGATGTGTGTGTTCGCTAACGCCGCGCAACAAACTGTGTGGGGAAGAAAAAGTGACAACAGACACACACACTTATATCTGCTCTTACAGGAGCAGTGAAAAGAGATGTTGTGGTTTGTGTGTGTGTGTGTGTGTGTGTGTGTGTGTGTGCGTGTGTGTGTGCGTGTGCGTGTGTGTGTGTCATAAGTTTCCCTCCCGTGTTTGTCAGAACTGTCACTCACGTCTTTAGTGTCTTCTCTTTTTCCCGGAGGACGATGAACGAAGTGGAAGTGAAACAGGGAATCAGCCTCAGAACCGAGACGTTGGGATGTTTTATGTTTTCTAGAAGACGTCGTGATCTCAGACATTTGTCACTTTTGATTCGTGTGAATCATCGATCGCTCTGGACCATAAACAGTTCCTCACTCAGCCTCTGATGGGAGTCAGAGACTGACAGACGGCTGCTCTTCTTTGTTTGTGTTAAAAAGTCTACAATTTAAATTGAAAGAAGTTTTTTATTGAACAGTTTGAGGAACTGAACTCCTGAAGATTCAGGTTTTAAATTAAACATCGTACAAAACCGAATAAATATGAATATGATTATTGGTTTTCTTCCTTTCCCTCTGGTTTTCTTTGCTCTTGTTCTTTTCAGTCTCCAACAGGAAAATTAATGTTTGGTGCTAAATAAATACAACTAATTAGAATTTAATTATAAAACAGACTGAGGGTTTTTCCCTGTGACACATTTTACAAGTTCACGTGTTGTTTGGTTATGAAGAACTTGAAATGAGCGAGTTGTTGGATTTTTTAAACGCTGCCTAAAGGATTTTTTATTTGTCTCCTACTGAATAAAATCAAATTAATAACTTTAACAACACAAACGAACACAATGTTCCTCCTGGTACACGCTGTGTGTCTGTGTTCACGTCGGAGTCATTCATCGTGATCTGCTAATGAATCTCTCAAGGGTAGAAGAGAGGCCAACACACGCACACACACACACACACACACACACACACACACACACACACACACACACACACACACACACACACACACACATTTTTCTGCTAGCGTCAGCAAAGCCAGTCAATGCTAATGGACAACATCATCACACTTAAGTGTGATTGGATAAAGGGTGAGGCGAGAGAGGGGTGTGTGTACTTCACCTTCTGTGTGTGTGTGAGTCTGTGTGTGTGTGTGTGTGTGAGTGAGAGAGATACTACAGAAAGTAACCAGGCCTTGAGTATCTCACAGACACACGCAGACACACACAGACACACGCAGACACACACAGACACACACAGACACACACACCGGGCGCCCCCCTCCTGAATGCTTAATGCAGTGTGCAGTGGGAGGCTGCTCGCTGAGCCTGAGTCTGGTTCAGACTCAGAAACACCCCCCCCCCCCCCCCCCCCCCCCATCACTAATAAAGAGCCGTGGTTGTGGATCACTTAGCGTCCGTCAGACACGAGAGCTTCGGCTGCTCCTCTCACAGCCAAGGGCTCAGTTCTCAGAAGCTGATCCCGGAGCAGTTTCCACTGTTCCACACCTGAACTTTACACAATGATGTTACAGGACGTTAGTGGGTTTACACAGTTCAGGCTCAAACTTATTATGTACCCTGACCACTGGACCCAGCTGGACCCGACTTGTTCTGATGGAGCAGCTTTATATCAATATGGTTAAAACCATATTATGATAAAATATATTTAGTTTGACATAGATCAGCAAGATTCATCCTGAGATTCTTTTCCTCAGTCTCACGGTTTCCTCGTAACGTGACTGTGAAGCTTGGCAGCAAACAGACGTTGGATATTGAACTGAATGTGAAGTATTGATGGCGCCTGCGGCCGCGGGTCTGTGGCTGCAGATCCTGTTTCTCCTCCTTCTCCTCACTGAGTCACTGAAACGGATCAAAACCAAACCACGTTATCGCCACATCTGTGTTCACAGCTGCAGAGAGGCGATCCGCCGGGCCCGGCGCCGCCGCCCTGACGCCCGGGGTGACGGTGGCAGTCACTGCTCAGCGGTCCTTCACGACACCTCAATTAACCTCCGTGGATCAGAGGGGCTTGTATGTCTTTGAGGGCCGTGCTCCCCGAGGCGGAGGTTATGGAAACTGAATCTGCTGTCGTTATTAATGAGAAGACGAGGGAGGAAGGAGGGGATGAAGTCATGGACATGGAGCGATAGGAGGGGGGAGGCGGCATCGACAGTAATGATGGAGGCGTTCAGATCCTCCTCTTCCTCGCTGTGAAGAGAACTCGCCTGTGAGCGTGTCATCGTGCCGTCAGCTGCGTTCCCTGTTCTCCTCCAAGAGAAGCACACGCTCCTCCATTTGGGTGTCAGTCAGTTTGAAAGGCAGTCGCCAGGATTTCTAAACGCTGGAGATTCTCATTTCCTCTGAAGGACGGCCTATAATACACTTAGTGTTCACACTGACACCTACGTGGAATTATGAATTTCCATTTGAATACGGGACTGTGCCGTGAGTCGGCCCATGAATCTGAGCACAGACGAGTCGTCCTCTTGTGACCTCGGCAGCGGGAAATGCAGAGTTGTGTTGTTTTCAGGCCTCGTGAAGTTCAAACTCCACGTTCCAGGTTGAATCCTGCGTCTCTGCGTCAACATCCTGGTGTTTCTACCTGTAAATCTCTCCCACTCTTCAGCTCCGGGCTCTGATTGCTCGTATCTTTGTTGGGGCAGAACGTGTTTCCCCTGATTCACTGTCACTAGACTCTGGCCGTCGCTGCTCATCAAAGCAAACGTGATTGACAAGCGGCTCAACGTGTCGCGTGGGAACCGGCTGAGCGGCCGCTGCTGACGGTTAACTTACAGAGACGGTGACACATATAGTGTGAGGCTGAAGGATCGGTCTCCTCCAGGTCACATCAGCTGATTCTCTAAAGCAAAGAACCAAACAGGCTTCTGTCTTCAACCTGCGATATTTAAATCAACCAGGAGATTCACATGTTTCTGAGACGTGATGTTGATGCAGAAAGAGAAGCTGGTTTCTGGGAGGAACTACAAAGCTCCTCTCTCTCTCCACTCGAGTCCTGAAACCCTCAGTCAGAAGATAACGCAGCTCAAACTCAACGTGTGGCTAAATGAGAACTCACTGTTCTCACAGGGAAATTGGTTCTTTTCTGGTTTCCGACGGCTCCACAGAGACAATCGCACTCGTGAGTTTCCTTTATCTAAAGGTCGAGCTCTGAGCTGGAGGAGGAAGGAGTTTCATTTGGCTCTGTTCTGTTTGGCCCAGTGATGCAGATATCTCTCAGAAAGGTTTTATATTGCATAATTAACAGTCTCACACCTGAGTGACTGTGAGCAGCCTCCTGGTGCAGGGGGGGGGGATTGGGACCTGCTGTACTGAACATAGTTTAACTGACTAACTTACGTGTGGATTCAATATTCACATTGTTAATGTGTGTGAGGAAAACCACTCAGATCATATTCCAAGTTATAGGATCAAGTTAGGATTCATCCTGCGGGAGCAGAGATGTCTGACTGAGGGAGATCGACCAATATTCATATTTTAAACATTATCTAAAAGTTCTCTAAGGTTTTAAAGAAGGTCATCATAATAAATCATAAATCATAACATTGGAATAATTAAATCCAGACCTGTTACTACAGATATTCTTCTTCATTACCTATAAATGACTTTACTGGTATGTATTTAGTTTGATTGCAGATATCAAACATACACGTAGAGTTTGAACCCGCAGCTCAGTTTGAATCCAGAAGTTTAAACCTCTGTTGTGATCTGGAACAATCAACCACACGTTAACAGTTTGTTATCTTCAGGAACAACAGATTTAAGTTTCTTTAAATCCACAGTTTCTCTCAGACTGCGTCGGGGGGGCTCAGGTGTGGGCAGCAGGTGGAACCCAGCGTGTCCCGGGTCCTGTTCTCCGTCATGTTCCGTCTCAGCAGGACGGCTGAAGGACGGCCGACTGCGTCACTGGTTCAAACCCAGGGCACCTGGGCAGGATAAGGACTGTGTTGTGGGTAATGGAGCGAGATGATGGCTACTTACCGTCCATAAATACGCTGCTAGAGACAAAACACAGATGTTGTGGCCGAGTCGAGGGTCGGTGAAACCGCTCGGTGTGAACGGACCGGGCATAAACCTTGATGGAGTTCTCCTTCTGACCTGCTGCTGATTTCACCAATAAAACCTGCAGCTAGTTGGCTCTCATCATAACTTTATAAAACCCTGTTTGTCACCAGAGGCAGTTAAACACTGTACTTACTGTACTTGTTGTTATTGTAAAGGAGCATGTGGTGGAGTCAGTGACGTCATGTTGGTTTGGGAGCTGCTGCTGGAAGATGAACTTTGACATCTTGGTTTGTTGAAACCAGAAGTTACCACATTTAGTGGAGAGTTCATTTACAACAGGAAAACATTTCCCAGTTACGTCATGATCTGGCATTAGTTTACACTGTCACACACAGACACACACACACACACACACACACACACACACACACACACACACACACACACACACACACACACACACGGTCGGTCCTCTCCTTGTGTGTCCTCCTGAGGAGACGATTTACGAGCAGCAGCAGCAGCAACGTCTCAGGCCATCGGATCATGAAGGTTTACTTTCTGTCAGGACACAGCTGCCCACACACACACACACACACACACACACACACACACACACACACACACACACACACACACACACACACACACACACACACACACACACACACACACACACTCAGTGCGAGCTACTTGTGTCAGGAGCAGCTTTTATTTGACTCTCGAGGGTTGTTTGATAGAAGTCATTGTCGATTCCTGCTGCAGCCTGATGGAACTGGATGTTATAGCTGTGTGTGTCTGTGTGTGTGTGTGTGTGTTGTGTGTGTGTGTGTGTGTGTGTGTGTGTGTGTGTGTGTGCGTGTGTATCTGTATGTGCAGATGTGTGCAGAGGGACATGACGATGCATGCACACATCTGTTCTGCTGCAGGTGAGAGGTTGCTCTTTCTTCTTCTGGTGTTCCGTCCCAGTGGAGTGAGAGAACACCGGCGACGAGCTCCGAGGACGTTTGTGAACTTTGTGGTTGTGACGAAGTCGGTGACTGTGTCTCGTGGGCGATGGTGAAGCTCGACAGTCAGAACTAACAGAACCTTCCTGAGTCCGGAACCAGTTTCTGTTTGGTCCGTGCGAAATATTCTTATATTTTCTTTTAATTGTTATGTTTGCTGCGTAGACAGCCAGAAGGAATCTTATATTTCATTTTCTATCGATTTAATATGACCACGTTACAAGATACTGAACGTCCCTGCAGCGGCTGTGGCTCAGGGGGTAGAGCGGGTGGACCACCAGACAGAAGGTTGGCGGTTAGCACATCCCAAAGTTTGTGGGATGTGTTTCTATAGTTTGACTTCATGTCGGGGGGGGGGGGGAGAGCTCAGCACCAGACGACACATAAATCCTGGAAATCCACAAACAACTGCAGCAGCATCGAGAGGATAGAGACACTTTACAGATTTAATTCATACTCTCCAGACTCTCTCTCTCTCTCTCTCTCCCTCTCCTCTCCTCTCTCTCTCCTCCTCTCTCTCTCTCTCCCCCCCCCCCTCTCCGTCATGCTCTCTCCAGCATTCAGCGAACAGTATGTCCGCTGAATGCTGGAGAGCTGTTCAGGGAGAAGCTGAAGCTGAGGCGAGCTGAGGTCAAGATGCTGTGAGATGCTCTAAGTTCTCTCCGGGGACTCGTGTTGTGGCTGCGCAGGAACCCGACTGAAACACAGAACCTGGAGCTCAGTGGTTTCAAGCCTCGGAGGAAGAGGAAGACGAGGCCGAGCATCACCTGGTCTGACCCGTTAGTCTGACCCGTCTGTGGGTAAAGAATCCCTGAGAGGAGAGGCTCGGCCCTTTGTGTTCCTCCACAGCTCTGGTTTGCATAATGATAAACTTTCTTAATCTGCTCAACAAAAGCTTCTGAGCGCGTCGAGCTGCAGCGTCGCGGCCGCTGAGCTGCAGCTCGCTCGGAGAGATCATCATTACTGGGAGCTGCATGTTTATCTTTGGATTTGGGAGGATTTAATAACCGGGGAGGTGTGTCGCTCCTCCAGGAGAGCGCCTCCATTAGTTCTACTGTTGTCAGTGTTGAATGCTGCTCTACTCGTCTGTGTATTCACTCTTATCTCTGAGCAGGTGAACTCAGGCACCGCAGGAACATTAAACATGTTTCCTGGAGTGGAGCTGGAATGAAAATGATCTCCAGGTGATCCTGTGCTTCACCCACAGCTTCAGCAGGAGTCACATGGAGAGAGAGGTCACAGGTCACATGCTTCTCATCTTTAATCAAGTGTCACGGCTCCAGATCTGTTTCTGTCACTAATCAGATTCTGGATCAGGAACAACAATGACATTCAGTAGAAAACTAAATCTCTGTTGAACTTCTGACTGACGTTAATCATAAATAATGACGACACATTGTTCTTGTTTTAATTTTCACCACTCATCAGCGTTATCTTTTAATTAATTTCATTCCATCAGCACCAATAGATTCAGATGCATAACGCTCCCTGTTCACTGGATGTTCTGCTGTCGAGCAGCTGATGAAATCTATTCTTCCATAGTTATTGTCTGAAACCTCCATTTTGAATCCTCCTCCCTGGTAATATATTCTCTGCATGGACACGGAAACAATAACACTAACGGGTTCAAGCCTCGCCGACTCCTCGGCGTCTGAATATCTAAATAAAAGTTCTTTGTAAAATGAGATTTTGATGGTCCTGTGGAAGCCGTGGTTTAGTGAGTGAGCTGTGACCTTTGTTTTATTACTGCTGCTCCTCTTGTAAGTCACTCCGAGTGCACTCGCTGCAGAACAACACAAATGTCATGTCTGCCAGTGTAACACATCGGTTCAGGTCTGCTGAGACGAAGGAACACAAACACAACCAGCCGATCCCAGAACACAGATGAAGACGCATAAGGTCATTTTCACAGTTTGGAATGATTCAGAATCACAGACTTCCTGAAGGATTGTAACTTTCTGTTTGACTGATTGTTCCGTGGGGCAGCGGAGGAGGACGGGTTCACGTGGAGGACAGATTGTCCCTCGTCTGAGATGAGATGTCCTCTCGCACACGAGTGTCGGGGGAGTCGTCTGAACTCGGCCTGTCGAGGAGCGGCCGGCTGGTCGTCTGCCGATAAGCCGACGAGGAGGAGACGCGGAGCTTCACTGCTCCTTTCAGCTCGTTCTCCTGCGTCTCTCCATTTCAGCTCCGTCTTTATCCTCCACCATCTTCACGTCTGTCTTTCACTCAGACTGATCAGAAACAAGAGTTTCCTGAAAGCTGAAAAGCTGCATTTAAAAAATAAATAAAGCCTTTACTACATTATTTGTTTCATTTAAATTCACAAGGACCTAGTGTAAGCAATCAGTGCTGCATCCAGGGACACTTGTTAATTATGTTTTACACTTACTCCTGAGAACAAACTGTGGAAACAGCTTCAATCGCGAGACAATATTTAATCAGCGTGATTCTTCCTCTGCTTCCTTTGTGTCCCAAACCGGACGGATGGGTTTCAGGCTGCAGAGCGACGCTGGTCACGACCTGCAGCTGCAGATGTTCTTCTCCGTGAAGCCGTCTCTGTCTTTTCTTTACCTGCTGATTGTCTCTATTCTGTCAGGAGACGCGAACATCTAGCAACAACACTCCGGCTCCTGAAAGGACACCTGTCCCGATCAGTGAAGACAGATCCTCTCTGCAGCTGCGTCACAAACACTCCTGATGTGTGATTGTCTTCAGGAGACGTCGTGTCCCCCCCCCCCCCCCCCCCCCCCCCCCCTGTCTCTGGAGAGAAGGACACGCCCCCTCACTTCCCTCTGGTAGTTCACTCACACTGAAGGAACAACTCGTCTCTAACTTCTTATTTCAGTAACACACACACAGAGATCTTTACAGAGGCTGGTGCGTGTTGACTGAGGAACAGATATTAATAATTAATAAGTATGAGGAGTGACTGTCACTGTTTTATGTCTGTTTGGCAAAAAAATCAAACTGAATCACAATGAAGTCGGTTTTTATACCTTAAGTCGAAAAATATACCTCTGCTCAGTGTGTGTGTGAGTACACACACACACACACCACACACACACAGACACACAGACACAGACAGACACACACACACACACACACACACACACACACACACACACACAGACACACACACACACACACACACACACAGACAGACACACACACACACACAGACAGACACACACCTCTGACTCCTGTATAAAACATTCAGGCATCATCAGTTTTGTCTTCAAAGGGAAGACGAGGCTGGAGGAGTGTGTGTGTGTGTGTGTGTGTGTGTGTGTGTGTGTGTGCGTGTGTGTGTGTGGTCTATAAATAGCCCCCTGCTGACTGGATGGAGCTGTCACTCTGTCTCTGTGACGGACAGGAGCAGCACTTCCTCGTTTGTCTCACGATGACTCGTATGTACGAACATTTCAAATTAAATAATCTTCTGAAACATGACAACAATCAGCTCCATCACTTTCTGATTCACCGTGTTTGAAGAATCAAATCAGTCGTTAACAACATGTTCGTCTTTCCTGGTTTAACTTCAGATCTGATCCTTCACGAGTCCAAATGGAATCAACTCATCTTGTCTTACGAACATTATGCAAATATACAAGTTTATTAATTTCCATTCAAATCAAGTTAATATTTACATTTTCTTTTCGACCCAGTCCATCGTAGATTCCAGCTCCAGTCTGAACCCGACATGTGTCAGAAATCAGCCCCGATGGGCGACGTGAACCAGAATATGTTTTAAAATCTGTGTGAACCTGTCGTGAATCCATACAGAGACATAATTATCATACAACAGATTAATACACAGCTCCTGATTTGAGGTTTTAAATTTAAAACACACGTTAAAAAGAATTTATGAAACTCTTTACTGAGCGTTATTTAACTCATATTTCCTGTCGGGTTCTTTCTGTCCCTTCTCACAGATTACAAACATTATGACCTTTGACCTTTGACCTTTGCACCGTATATTGTGTGGCGTGTTGAAGCTGCTGTGCTAACGTGTCATAACAGAGGTCAGCGCACAGTGGAGAGGAACTGAGGGGGGGGGGGGGGTCTATAGACGGAGAAGAGATGAGAAGGTTTCAATGACATCCTCCATCATCCTCTGCTCCCCCCCCCCCCTCCTGTTTGGTGTGTGTGTGTGTGTGTGTGTGTGTGTGTGTGTGTGTGTGTGTGTGTGTGTGTGTGTGTGTGTGTGTGTGTGTCTGTGTTGTGTGTGTGTGAGCCCGTGTCAGGATGTATGTTGGAGTCGGAGTCGGAGCAAGAGGCTAATTAAAGCTAATCCTTCCTCTGAGACGGCCGAGCTCCGAGAGGAAGCAGCATTATCCCGGGATAATCACCTTCACGCTGGGGCTGCTGGGAGCTCGCACGCCGCTGTCACTCAACGCCCGGCGCCCATTCATCTTTAATAACGCTCTCACTTCTACACCTCCACGTGCTCCCACAGCTTTAATCTCCTCGCTCCTTATCGGCAGGATTTCTTTTCATTATTCAGACAACACATCATTTGCCGTAAACCCTTGAGAAAGTCACATTATGTCTTCATGGAGTTTAGATAATATGAGTTTTTCTAGTTTCCAGATGTTTGAGGCAGAAAAGCTTTTCTTTACTCTGATGTTCAACAGTTCAGCTGCAGAAGAGAAAAACCATGAAAGGAAATCAAAGAAAAACTTTTTCCACAGAGATGAAACATTTCTGTTTTGAATAGAAATGCAGGAAAGTAGATGAAGTCTGAGAGGTTGAAGAAGTCATTTGTTGCATCAGTGGATGAAAAGAGGTGAAATGGTTGAGTTGGTCTAAGTGTCTCGTCTCGTCGGAGTCGAGAGGACGAAGCTTGTGTTGTTATCGTGTTGGTCTGAGTCGGAGCTGCGATCCAGCTGCTGGTTCACACTTCATCATATCTGTGTTTATCTGACGGGTCAGGGAAGTAGAACCTCTGGTTCAGAGTCCGGAGAGTTTGATGAAGTCCAGATTCAAAAGTCTCCAGTGTCAGAATCAGGGAGAAGATGATTTTATTAATCTGAACCAAATATTCCTTCGACCTCTCGCTCTTCATTTTGTAGTTTTCCATTTCAAACAGCTGATATCCGGCGTCAGAACAAAGCTGCTGAACGTTTATTCAAACTCCAGCGACGGAAATAGACCCGAGGCTGAAAGCGAAGAATCGTCATCTCACTTGTTTCCTTCTTTTTAAAACC
Organism: Reinhardtius hippoglossoides; assembly: GCA_006182925.3. Taxonomy (NCBI): domain Eukaryota; kingdom Metazoa; phylum Chordata; class Actinopteri; order Pleuronectiformes; family Pleuronectidae; genus Reinhardtius; species Reinhardtius hippoglossoides. The sequence goes on along the minus strand of CM031690.1, from coordinate 474,564 downwards.
TGATGCTGTCGAACTTCTCGGCGTCGGACCCGTGAGCTTTTCTGCTCGAGCTCCTGAAATTAGTCTTTTGTTCTCGTCTCTCGTCCTCCGCTTATCTGTCACTCTTCCTCTTCCTCTTCCTCCTCTCCTCCTCCTCCTCTTCCTCTTCCTCTTCCTCTTCCTCCTCTTCCTCTTCCTCTTCCTCTTCCTCCCCTCTCCTCCTCCTCCTCCTCCTCCTCCTCCTCCTCCTCCTCTTCCTCATCCTCCTCCTCCTTCCTCCTTCCTCCTCCTCCTCCTCTCTCTCCTCCTCTCCTCCTCTCTCCTCTCCTCCTCCTCCTCCTCCTCCTCCTCTCCTCTCCTCCTCCTCCTCCTCCTCTCCTCCTCTCCTCTCCTCTCCTCTCTCTCCTCCTCTCCTCCTCTCCTCCCTCCTCTTCCTCCTCCTCTCTCCTCTCTCCTCTCCTCTTCCTCTTCCTTTCCTCACTCCTCTTCCTTCCTCTTTATTACTCCTCCTCCTCCGTCCACCTCGTCTCTGATACACTCGGTCCACTCTCTGCCATTTGCTTGTAAATAATCCTCATTCTGTCTCGTTCGTGAATATTATTTCAAATGATCAAACTTTCCATATTGTAATAATTTCCATGTTATGAATTATTTTGGCCATAATATTCGTTTGTTGTTTTTCGGCAGCAAACACAACAGCAAGTAAATAAGTAAATAAAGAATAATGAGATTTAAAGATGAGGGAATTATCATCACGGAGATGAGAGATGATTGTGATCTAGTGGTCAGAGATGGAACTACAGGTCACACAGTTACCACTGGTCCTTCAGTGCAAAATAAAACTAAATGTTCCAAAGTTTTGTATATAAAACAATTTTCAGTTTTTTCATGATGTGCAATTAAAATCAGATAACAGACGATTCATGATGAATCTATAATCATAATTTAGTTTAAACAAATAGACTGTGATGTTAGATTCTTGTCAAACAGATTACCTGCATGTACATCGCACGTTATACTATATCGAACTTTTATATATTTATTATTGTAAATAATTATTCTTATCATTTTATTCTCGTTATCAGCCTCTGCTCGTTTTATTGTTTAATTCATTCTGTTCTGCTTTATTGATTTTAATTATTTTTGATTGATTAACTCTGTCAGCTTATCAGTGTGTGTGTGTGTGTGTGTGTGTGTGTGTGTGTGTGTGTGTTGTGTGTGTGTGTGTGTGTGTGTGTCTGTGTGTGTGTCTGTGTGTGGTGTTAGCCTGAGGTTGTTCAGTGGGCGTGTTGAACTGTCAACAGCACTGAGTTAACATAATGGATTTACTGTGTTGAAGGTATTGTCACTGTGAGGTGTGTGTGTGTGTGTGTGTGTGTGTGTGTGTGTGTGTGTGTGTGTGTGTGTGTGTGTGTGGGTCTGTGTGTGTTTAATGTGTCTTCTTTTCTCCATTAAATCCGGGGTACCTGTTCATTGAGAATCTATTGTTTCCTCACTTCGTCCTTCTTGACTTTTAGCCTCCATCCATCTGCTGCCATTCTCTCCTCCTCCTCCTCCTCCTCCCTCCTCTCCTCCTCCTCCTCCCTCCTCCTCCTCCTCCCTCCTCCTCCTCCTCCTCCTCCTCCCTCCTCCTCCTCTCCTCTCTCCTCTCCTCTCCTCCTCCTCCTCCTCCTCCTCCTCCTCCTCCTCCTCCTGAACCGAGGCCACGATCGAGCTTCAGTTTCTTTAATGAGCCGACGACTCTTCTTCTCCTTCTCGAGTGAGGAGGAACGTGAATCTGCGTCACGGCTGTTTCATTGGCCACCCTCGTCCTGATAGCTCCACCCACAGTGACAGATCACACACACGTCATACCCACTCTGACCAGATGATGGCAGCGATGTGTCCTGACCTTGGTCTCCGACCTGTCAGTCCCAGCAGCCGGACGTCCCAACACAAAGTGTCGTGTGGCGTCCGGCTGCGATCGAGGAGCACGGCGGGCGCTTCGAGGTCGATGCTCGAGCACGTTCCAGAATCACTTGTTTGTTTGAGTCTGTGGCTGAAAACTCTAATTATGCTCTGCATGGAAAATAAGACTAAATGATTATTTTTGTTTTGGTCTCGTCAGTAAATAAATGCAGCGAGAACTCGGCTGTGGATTTATGAAGTTGCTGTGAACTGCTCTATAATTTATTTCCCCGAGGCTGGTAACAAGCAGATTAAAATGGATCTCTAAATTATTTGAGAGAACAAATCAATATCAAAAGTTAACGGCTGGGTTATTGTTTCCGCAGAACTTTCCTGACTTCCTGCAAAGTAAATTAGACTCGGAGAGAATCAGCAGCAGACGGAATAATGAGCTTCGGGCTTCGAGGAAAGTTCTGTTTTAAAAGGTTTGTTTTTCCTCAGAGAAGAAACGTGAGATGAATATCAGCAGGTTCAGCGACTTCCTGCCAGACGGCGCCGAAGCAGGTTCAGCGACTTCCTGCCAGACGGCGCCGAAGCAGGTTCAGCGACTTCCTGCCCGACGGCGCCGAAGCAGGTTCAGCGACTTCGCCGACGACGCCGAAGTCAGATTCAAGGATTCTCAGACGCGCGAGCCGGCAGAGGATGAGACGTATCGTCCAAGTAATAACGGCATTGATGTTATAGACCAGGAGAAGGTGTCAGTGAATCCTGCCTCTCGTCTTCGACAGGTGGCCTGATGGTACCTGCCGCCCCGCTGTCCTCGAGACCGCCAGTACTCGGGTCGGGTCGGGTCGGGTCGGGTCGGGTTCAGGGGACGAGTCACTTAAACAATGTGACGTGTTCATGGTTTGATTATTAAAAACAGGAATCTGTGTTTTTATACATTTTCACTTGGCAGGTTTTATTTCACATTTTTAATTATTACAAACTCTCTGAAATGATTCGGTTTTGTTTCTGTAATAACGTTACAGTGAACACACACACACACACACACACACACACACACACACACACACACACACACACACACACACACACAGACACACACCACACACACACACACACACACACACACACACACACACACACACACACACACACACACACACACACACACACACACACTTTGAACTTTGTAAACTCGTGGGTTAGTTTATCGCCTGCGGTCGCTCACATGCAGATTTCTGCTTCAGCCAATCAGCTCGCAGCATGTCGGCTAATGGTCTTGATAAACAATTTGTAGTTTTTTTCTAATTTCAAATCCAATTATCTAGTGGGGGGGGGCGGGGGGGGGGGCTATTGATGGTGTCTGTGTGTGTGAGAGAGAGTGCTGTATGCATGTGTGTGTGTGTGTGTGTGTATGCATGTGTGTGTGTGTGTGTGTGTGTGTGTGTGTGTGTGTGTACTGTTCCAGTGAGTTGACAGAACAATTTGTTTTTGTACTTGTGGACGGCCTCAGATTGGAAAAGAAAAAATTTCTTTCATTCCCTGAGCAACACACACGTGCACACAGTAACCACACACACACACACACACACACACACACACACAAACTCAGATAAGGTCATTTTCCGTATCAGTGTTTCTGGATAATCTGGTAACAAGACAAATAGCCAGGAAATACTTAATCACAAAAATGAAAACAACTTTTCATGTATATATATATATCTTGAACATGATCTATGTCATGCACCTCACAGGTGACCAGTGTATCTGCAGCTTGAAACCAATCAGAGTCCTGCTCAGTAACAGGCAGACGACTGATTGGTAGATTCTCTCTGTACAAACAGTGAAATCCCGTTTCCCGGTGCATCTGCTGGTGTCAGTGGAAGCAGCCATAAACCCCAGGGAAAGACATTTGTCCTGTTTAGTCAGAGACGATAAGAGTCTGCGATTCGCCTCAGAGGCTTTTAAATCAGATTTTCTCTCCCCGTGCAGATGCAGCTTGAAAACAATTTGGATATGATGCACTCGGAGATGTCAGATCTCAGCTGCTTATGGACAAACAGCTGCTGCTGTTCTCCAAAGCATCAACGTGCTGCTTAGTCTTCATCTGTGTGTGTTCTCTGCTTTCTTATTCCACTGACTCTCCCTCCCTCTCTTTGTCTGGGGATTGATTCACTGATCTGTGCATTGGTTTCTCTCTCTTCCTGCTGGAAACGTTGTTTACTTCAAACTCTCCGTTTGTGTTTTTCTTTGTGGCTCAGTGAAATGGCTGCAGGGGCCAAAACCTCTCAGGGGCCAAACCTCTCAGGGGCCAAACCTCTCAGGGGCCAGACCTCTCAGGGGCCAAACCTCTCAGGGGCCAAAACCTCTCAGGGGCCAAACCTCTCAGGGGCCAAACCTCAGTGTGACCTGCAGCTCTGACCACTGCCCCTTCAGGTGTGGCTTCATCCCAGGAGCTGAATGAGGACAGTCAGTGTTGATCAGGGAAACAGAGCCACAGTCGAGATAGTTCATGGAAACACTGACGACACAACAACAAAGGTTTTATTATTTACCATCGTTCGTATTGACTTCAATTTAAAAAGTCAATATTAAAGATGTCAGTGTAAAACTTTATAATTGTACTTCAAGTTGTTTACTAAGTAGAAAGCAAAGTCATTTTCGTCTCCGTCTCTTTGCTGATTTGAAAAGTGTTTTGATCGGTTCCATCGATGTTTCGGTGGCTCGGCGTTAAACGTGTTTGAGTCGTAAACCTGGCGTCGGAGTGTTTCTCGTCCTGTGACAGCGCCGGAGGATTCCGAGTCAGCCGTGTGTGTCTGTGCAGCCGAGCTCGTGTGCGTGACGTTGTTTCACAGCTAAACGCCGTAGAAGAGTCGTGCTGCTTCATTCCTCTGTCAGTAAATCACATGGAAGTGTGAAGAGCAGCAGCTCAGGTTCGTGATTAACGTCTTTTCAGTGACTGAATAATGAAATGTTTTCACCGGGTCGATTTACAGGCTTCGTCCAGCTCTCAGCAAAACAGCTCGAGTCGTCACAGACGTGAAACTCTTCTCAGAAAGAGACGGCTGCATTTCTTCAAAGAGTCATTTTGTTTTTGTCACTGAGTATTTTTAGTTTTAAGATTTGATGATGTGCAGGAGTCAGTCATCGGAGATTCGTGTTTGATTCCAGAACAATTCTCCATTAACTGATGAGTCTAAAAACTCTCACGTCCTCAGAGGATTTGTTATTTTCACCGACCTCCTGAAACCAATGAGATTCAGTCTGGACAGAAACACAGAGTCACAGCTGAGAGGCAGAGACCACACGTTTTGTTTAATGATTCAATTATCGTGTCATTAATTATTCATTCATCTGAATTGTTGGGGATTGAAGTTCTAATTGTTTCGGCTCTATAGCAACGAGGTTCATTTGGAACCAGAATCCGCAGAAGAGCCGGAACCGAGAGAAACCAGATCGTGACTCATCGGGTTTTCACTGCGGACATTTAGGAACTCGTGCCACAGAGTGAAATTATAATCACATTATAGATCTTATGTAAAGAAATGAATCATGACGTCATCGACCCGGTGGCGTCTCTGCTGCCGCTCTCACTGAAGGAGGCGGGGTCTAATGTGACCTGTCCTGTGATTGGGTCAGTGGACAGCAGCTTCAATGTGTTAGAGGATGTTGGTGTGAATTTGTTTATCTCCCCTCGTTTTGTGTTAACTGACTAAAAGCCTCTGGGCAAGGCACTGAACCTCCGGAATCATTTAGAAACGTCATGTCTCCAGCTCTGAAAGCGCTGCTGCAAAGTGCCGTGTCATTGGCTGAGGTGAAATCCTGCAGGTGCACGTGACTTCACAGCTCCGCTCCACCCTTGACTCTCCTTCACCTTCTCCGACGGCAGCTCCTCCATCAGCAGCAGGAGACGCTTCAGTCTCTGCACACGAGCGACACGGGGAACATGGACACGAGCGTCTGAGCAGAGACACGTGTCCAAACTCAAACACAGGAACAAGAGACCGAGCAGAAAAGACCGGTCATGTGATCAGCACACGGAGGACACGGAGTAAATCACATCTAAAGAAATGAATCGACTCTAAGAAACCTTGAAAGGATGAGTTCTGAAAGACGAGTCCGACCCGGACCGTCTCCTGCTGCTGCCTCACATGTCCACAGCCGGTCCAGCTTGAATAGCACGAAGCCTAAGAACCTAATAAACCTGAAATGGGAGGATTCCTGAAAGCGTGTTTATAAACTGGAAAGAGAAAGACGAGGGTGTAATTAGGACGAGGAGGAAACAGAACTGAAGGATAGGAAACCTTGGAAAAGCAAAGATCTGGGATTCTTCAGTGGGACGTGACCACGTGACCACGAGACGGAGAAGTGGAGAATAACAATCTCCTCCATCAGCAGTAAATGTTTGAGGGTAAAACCTGAGAGGCAGCGACTAAATGAGCAACAGCACAGACACCACGGCAGTTTGAGACGAGCCTTCATCCTCAAAGACACCAGGTCCTTCTCAGGCTCCATTGTTTCTGCTCGGGTGGCTTCTCTAACGCAAGAAGCTGCAACCGCACGGCAACACACAGGAGGACACACAACACACAGGAGGACACACAGGAAGACACACAACACACAGGAGGACACACAACACACAGGAGGACACACAACACACAGGAGGACACACAACACACAGGAAGACACACAACACACAGGAAGACACACAACACACAGGAGGACACACAGGAAGACACACAACACACAGGAGGACACACAACACACAGGAGGACACACAACACACAGGAGGACACACAACACACAGGAACACAAAGGAACACACAGGAGGACACACAGGAGGACACACAACACACAGGAAGACACACACAGGAGGACACACAACACACAGGAGGACACACAACACACAGGAAGACACACAACACACAGGAACACACAGGAACACACAGGAGGACACACAGGAGGACACACAGGAGGACACACAGGAGGACACACAACACAATTCAGAACAGAAACAACTCCACCACAGGTTCATTCCTCCACCACAGGTTCATTCCTCCATCACAGATCATTCCTCCACCACAGGTTCATTCCTCCATCACAGATCATTCCTCCACCACAGGTTCATTCCTCCACCACAGGTTCATTCCTCCACCACAGGTTCATTCCTCCACCACAGGTTCATTCCTCCACCACAGGTTCATTCCTCCATCACAGGTTCATTCCTCCACCACAGGTTCATTCCTCCATCACAGATCATTCCTCCACCACAGGTTCATTCCTCCATCACAGGTTCATTCCTCCACCACAGGTTCATTCCTCCATCACAGGTTCATTCCTCCACCACAGGTTCATTCCTCCATCACAGATCATTCCTCCACACAGGTTCATTCCTCCACCACAGGTTCATTCCTCCATCACAGGTTCATTCCCCACCACAGGTCATCCTCCACCACAGGTTCATCCTCCATCACAGGTCATCCCACCACAGGTTCATTCCTCCACCACAGGTTCATTCCTCCACCACAGGTTCATTCCTCCATCACAGGTTCATTCCTCCATCACAGGTTCATTCCTCCACCACAGGTTCATTCCTCCATCACAGGTTCATTCCTCCACCACAGGTTCATTCCTCCACCACAGGTTCATTCCTCCATCACAGGTTCATTCCTCCACCCAGGTTCATTCCTCCACCGCAGGTTCATTCCTCCATCACAGGTTCATTCCTCCACCACAGAGCTTATGGAGTTTTATGAGCCCAAATAACTGTTGTTATGAGAAGATATGAACTTATACAATGAAGCACAGATCTGATCAGTTCAAGGTTTAAAGCTCTTCAGTAAAATGTTCAGCAGCAAAGAGTCTGAGAAGAAGCAGTGAAATGACACACGTCTTTATTTGATGATATAAAAACTGGGTGAGACGTCATGATTGACAGCTGAAACTGACTTGTGATTGGTCCGATGGGTGTGTGGGCGGGATCACGACAGACTCTGACTCCAGATGACGTCATCACCCCCGAGTGGCGTCCGTACCCGCCATGTTTGAGAGGAAGTGGAGGCGTGTTATCTTTGTTCGCTTGAGTTTGACCTCTCAACCTTTTATTGTATTTCTTACAGATAGAAAAATATTATTCTCCTGTAAGAAAGTGAGTGAAGCAGTGTTTTGAGTGGACAGGCCCTTTAATGCACTGCCAACAAAACATGGCTCTAGTTTGTGACGGTGAGTGTGTGTGTGTCTCTGTGTGTGTGTGTGTGTGTGTGTTGTGTGTGTGTGTCTCTGTGTGTGTGTGTGTGTGTGTGTGAGTGTGTGTAAGTGTGTGAGTGTGTGAGTGTGTTTAGCTGGTAAATGATGAGAGTCCTCTCCAAGCTCGAGATGAGCGTTATCACCGTAAACTGCTGTGGTGCATTTCATGAATACATCTGCATTCATCTGCCAGAAGCGACTCAGCATGACACACACACACACACACACACACACACACACACACACACACACACACACACACACACACACACACACACACACACACACACACACACACACACACACACACACAATAGCCAATAAATACCCACGGTGAGATGGATAATGTTTCCTAAAGTGTGTTTACTGCACGAGTCGGACAAAAGCACCATCGATCCATCCATTAGCTTCACTGCTGATCCTTTTAGGGCTGCAGGGGTGTGTGTGTGTGGGGGGGGGGGGTCAGGTGGTAACATCGTGGTCAGGTCGTCAGTCCATCACAGGTCTGACATATACACACACACACACACAACACACACACACACACACACACACCACACACACACACACACACACTGATGGTATTTGGCCGTGTGAAATTTCTGGTTGTGCAGGCCAAGAGCATAATGATGTGAGGCACTGTGTGTGTGTGTGTGTGTGTGTGTGTGTGTGTGTGTGTGTGTGTGTGTGTGTGTGTGTGTGTGTGTGTGGTGTGTGTGTGTGTGTGTGTGTGTGTGTGTGTGTGTGGTGTGTTGTGGTGTGTGTGTGTGTGTGTGTGTGTGTGTGTGTGTGTGTGTGTGTGTGTGTGTGTGTGTGTGTGTGTGTGTGTGTGTGTGTGTGTGTGTGTTTACGCTCTTTGGATGACGACTCTCTTAAAGCTTCTGGCGTCTGACTCGTCTGAGAGTGAGCGAGCGAGGTTTGCCAACACTGGGGCAAAAGGAGAGAGAGAGAGAGAGAGAGAGAGAGAAGAGAGAGAGAGAGAGGAGAGAGAGAGAGGAGAGAGGAGGGGGGGGGGGAGAGAGAGTATGAGTGAGGAGAGTAGAGAGAGCGGTGGGGGGAGAGGCGAGAAGGGAGGAGAGGAGTTGGGTGGGTTGGGATTGGTTATTGTTATGTTAGAGTGTAGATGTGTGGTGTTGGGATTGATGATCTCGTCTGTTTGAGGACGGCCCTCACATTCTGTGTAATTAACTTCCAGGGCTCCAGACGTTTAATAGAAGGAAATTAGAATATGACGAGATCATTTGAAATCCAGTCACAGGCCGAGCTGCTCCGTCCATGTGAACGCCGCCCTGCTCCCCTCACCTCCATCTCCCCTCTCCTCGTCTTCCTCGTCTTCCTCGTCTTCCTCGTCTCCTCTTCCTCCTCCTTCGTCCTTCCGCCCTCTCTCCATCCTGTAATTACTCCTCCTCACATGTTCTTATCTTCTTTTGTTTTCTGGTGCTTTACTGCACATTTATTCTCTTAACCCTCCGACCCTCACATTTTCTTCTTCTTTTGAATTGGGATTAAATATAATTCATGCTTTTATCAGGGAGTTCACTTCGCCTGCGCCTCCGTCTCCACAATTAAACCATAATCATAGTTTCTGTGTGTTTTACATTCAAGCTGGAAGGATAGTTTTCTGCCACACGTACACGCAGGATGTGCACGTGCTTCTTTTGGTTTTATAACATGTGATGAATGGAAACTTCAGGCTGGAGAAAAGAATCTTGATTTGTGTTAGTTTGTGTTGATAATCACACACAAGACGTGCACGTCGTGGGGGAATGAATTCAGTGGCTCGTGCACGAGTGTGTTTTCATCTGAGTTCTTCTAAACTCTCTCTCTCTTCCTCTCCTCCTTCCGGCTGCATTAAATTCATTCCTCCGGTTATTTCTACCCTCCATCCACCTACAATGATTAAATGGGGTGGTGGTTTTCTCATTATACTGTAATGAGCCTGCACCACCTGCTGTGTGTGTGTGTGTGTGTGTGTGTGTGTGTGTGTGTGTGTGTGTGTGTGTGTGTGTGTGTGTGTGTGTGAGAGACTTTTCAAAGACACACTAAAGGGATGGAGCTGGAAGATAATCCAGATAATCCAGATGTGCTCGTCACTCCTCTGTGTTACCTGTGTTTTATAAGAACATCTGGATTCAATCATAACGAGGAGGAGGACGAAGATCAGTCACATTAAAACAACGTCTCGTGGTTTTATCTGAAACATTTTCCTATAATGCATCAAACTAATGTAACATATATTCTCACTGTAGATGAATTTAAATCTCCTCCTCCTCCTCCTCCCTCCTCTTCATCCTCCTCCTCCTCTTCATCTTCATCCTCTGACCTTTCCTTCTCTTTTCTTTCCTCCTCACTTTCAACTTTCTCCACGTCCTGTCTCCTCCACCTCTGACCCCCCCCCCCTCCTGCTCGCCGGCCGCCACCTGTTTGAGGCTCATAAATAACCCAACAAAAGGATAAAAGGCCAAATAAATAATGAAGCAGGGCCGAGGCGCTGGCCTTTCACTCTTCCAGCGCTCAGGCTGACAGCAGCAGCAGAGCACAGGGTGTTGGGCCTGCCCCCCCGGCCGGCTCTCTGGAAGACGGCAGCGTTAACGCATTTAAATGACCTAGAAAAGAAGCAGCTTCGTGTCTCTCTTCTCTTTCCTCTCTTCATTTAACGGCAGCATGAAACCGGCAGCGGTTATGTAAGCGCAGGGGGCACGAGGTATCTGAGAGATCTCAACAGGAGACAGAAATAACCTGCTTTAACTTCCCTGCTGTCATCCGGAAGAAGACAGAGACGGTATTTTAAGGCTCCTTTCAGGAAGACAAAAAACAGAAAGACAAGGCCCGGGAGTGAAAGTGGGTCGTTCAGTTTCTTTTATCACCTTTTTTAATGTGGAGCCACAGAAAGGAGCCGGCAGAGGAAGTGAGGGAGTGATTTTGATCTGGGGATGAAACGGGAAGACGCCACGATGCCTCGCGGTCAGCGTCTCTCCACACTCGCCACATGAAAGCACCGATCATTCAAGCACCAGCACTTGGTTTATATATAGCTGCTGGACACACACGCACACAGTGTGTCTGTGTGTGTGTGTGTGTTGTGTGTGTGTGGGGGGGGGGGGTCAGTGATGATGTAACTGTCACAGCAGAGAGACAGCAGTAGTGACCTCATAGATCAGGTGGTGCTCAGGTTGTTTAACTACAGGCTCTGATGTGCTTTTAGCCGTTAGCTGCTAAAGTGTCAAGTCCACTTCACGTGTGGTATTCAAATATAAAAAGAGAAGCTGAATGGAGAAAATAACGACAAATACTTTCTGCATTCTTTATTCTTTATTCTTTAAAATGAGAGTTTTCATCCGCTGCCACTGAAATGTGAAAAGACTTGAATGCTGAGCATGGACGTTACAGAAGAAAAGACAAACACGTCAAGTTGAGATTCTTTTAATGTTCAAGCGATATTTAGAAATATATAAATGAGCCTTTATGTGATTTAATAAGAGACCATGAACATCAGGGACATATCTTCAGCCTGGATGAAGAAGAGCTGAGTCGTAGCAGAGCTGCAGTGGTTCCACATGTGGAGATCAGAACCTGATCGTCTCCAGGTCCAGACTCTGGGGACGTGAAGCGTCCCCGACGACCGGAGGCCGTCTGCAGTTTGTCCCCGAGACATCCACAGCTTCACTGTTTCAAACTGTTTCCCCAGAACGAGATTTAATCCACAACTGAATGACACAAGTTAAATATCTTCATGTGAAAAACCCACTGAGGAGGTGTTTCTATTATTCTGTCCACACACGGACACCAGCTGAGTTGTTATCAGGTCATCAGAGGCCACAGTGTGTGTGTGTGTGTGTGTGTGTGTGTGTGTGTGTGTGTGTGTGTGTGTGTGTGTGTGTGTGTGTGTTGGCAGCTAGCCAGGTGTGTGTGTGTGTGCGTGTGTGGTGTGTGTGTGTGTGTGTGTGTTCTTGCAGTTAACGTTGAGGAGATTAAATAAGTATTTTATCTTTGATATGGATTAGACCGAGTCCAGGATCATGATTAAATCGACGTTCACAGATTGCATGAAGGAGCCGTGTTAACAGTAGTGTGTGTGTGTGTGTGTGTGTGTGTGTGTGTGTGTGTGTGTGTGTGTGTGTGTGTGTGTGTGTGTGTGTGTGTGTGTGTGTGTGTGTGTGTGCGTTAGAACCTCCATGTACCTGATTGTTTGTCCCCTGGTGTCATTTATTATCAGACGCCAATCAACCCTTCATCACAGAAACGACAAGAACAGAGTGTGTGAGAGGTTGAATGAATGAAGTGTGTGTGTGTGTGTGTGGTGTGTGTGTGTGTGTGTGTGTGTGTGTGTGGTGTGTGTGTGTGTGTGTGTGTAGTGGGTGAGCAGGTGTAAGTAGATTACATTCCCCCCCCACTCTGTGGTAATATCCAGCAGCAGTTGAATTGATTTCTCCTCATATTGATTTAATTGTTTCAAATTAAAAAATCTCTTAATGTCCCAAAGGATCAGAACCGAGGTTCAGTTCGATCCAGACCCAGAACTCCTCTTCTGGTCTGAGGAACCTTCACACCTGATGTTTAGAGGTGGGTCTGGACCACACCAGGTGTGAACGAGTCCTGAGTGTGAAACCCAGCGAGGTGTCCTCACAGAGATAGAAACAGGTTCATCAGAAGATCAGAGCTGAGCCGTCCGATCAGTCACCTGCTCGTCCGTAGTTTGTCGGCTTCATCTCCGATGTGCAATGCATGCTGGGATATCGGCCTGAGAAGGCTCCGCCCCCTGAGCCCCGTGTGGAGGATGTGGCGGCTGATGTGTCTCTATGATACAGAAGAAGAAGATTCTTGTAGTAATATCAGCAGAGACACGTCGGTCTGTGTCGCTATATTTCTGAATTGTTTTTTATTTTCCTCCTCTCTTCCTCTGACTGATATTCATGTCCTCACCCTCATCTCCCTCATCCATCCACCCCCCCCCCCCCCCCCCCCCCCGGCGACTGAGAGGTCTCCAGTTTCATCTGATATCAAAGCTTGATCCTCCTCATCAGCAGACAAATGAGTGGCGAGGGCGAGGAGGAGGGCGAGGAGGAGGGCGAGGAGGAGGGCGAGCGGAGCGGCAGGTAAACACGGGGATCACAGGCAGGAGATTGAAATGCAAATGAGGAAGCTGGCGAGCGAGCGGATGAAGAGCGGTGTTGTTTACCAGCGGTAATACATTCATGACCATCAAACCAAGAGTTTACCTCCAAGACGAGAACAGACATTTATTTTAAATATAGTTGCTCCCCTGCTTTAAAGAGGCTGATCGACAGAGTGAGATTAATATTTATGGAGTTTTGACTTTAAAAAGGTTTCTTTGATGTGAAGTTATGACGACAAAGAGTTTATATTCTTCTTCAAACGGACGATGAACCTTTTCAACATCCAGTGTTAATGTGTAAATTCACTGTGGATGAATCATTAATGATCCTCGGGGGGGAAACAAGGAAGCCCAAAATAAAAAGAACGGAAACAGGAAAAGTCTAATTTAAGCATTTAAGGAATAAACAGTTTAAACAGTGACATGGAAATGTTTGAATGAAACTTTGACCAACTCACAAACACTCGTGATGGTCGGTTACACAACTTTCCACTGGTTGAGCTCCATGTTCCTCACGTGTTCCTCACGTGTTCCTCACGTGTTCCTCACGTGTTCCTCACGTGTTCCTCACGCGTTCCTCACGTGTTCCTCACGTGTTCCTCACGTGTTCCTCACGTGTTCCTCACGTGTTCCTCACATGTTCCTCACACGTTCCTCACGTGTTCCTCACATGTTCCGCACGTGTTCCTCACATGTTCCTCACTCGTTCCTCACACGTTCCTCACATGTTCCTGACACGTTCTTCACATGTTCTGCAGGTTCTGTATGTGAGATCAAATGCCTGAGTCAGTGTCTCTGGACATGTTCTGGAACTTTTCCCGCAGCCTCCAGATGGTTCAGAGTGAATAACGACCTGATCAGCTGAGGTTCAGCTCATGTGACGAGCTCCTCAGCTCCAGGCTGCGTTCACAACACTCATCTGAACAACGCTGCAAATGAACCAAACAAACAGGCAGAGAAGTCAATTAAGACGCCGACACACCGACTGAGCGCCGTGCACACGTCCGCCTGCGCCGGGATCGAGCATCGAGCTCCTCTCCTCTCGGAGGTCGGGCAGGGAAACGCACGCTGGCGTTCTCCGCTCACAGATTCCACTCAGCGATGAATGAGTCCTTTATGGAGCATCTGAATGATTTTACATATTTTACTCAGCTGCTCCACATGCAAACACTCTGAGGACGGCAATTAACTCCAGTGATGTCCAATCGCTAGTTTGCATTTCTGTTAAAGGGTTTTATTTCCAATTGAGTCCGGAAACTTGTTCTTTTACATCAGGGATGAAAGAGGATGAAGTGATGTCGAACAAGAGAGGAACATGAATGTGTTTCTCTCTTGGAGTGAGGTCACAGCTGCCTGGTGGCGCTCATGTGGATCCATCCGAGACAAAGTATGGTAAATTAAATGTTGTTTGTTTCAAAATAAAGGTCTTCCGTGGACATTTGGACGAATGTTGGACTCACAGATAAACTGATTCGATTTCAAAGGTCAAAGGTCAAAGGTCAAAGGTCACAGTGGCCTCTTGAACTATCTCAGATCTGCCTTCTGGGAATTTTTTCACATTTTGACCAGTTTTTACTTGGACTCAAAAATGAACTGATAAGATTTCATATTATTGTGAAATGTCAGGAACACGTAGAAACCGCAGTGAGTCATCCAGCTGCGGTGACCTCTGGTGCCTACATTACCCACAATGCAACTGGCCTGCTCTGTGTTCATTTGCAGTTCCAGCTGTGTTTTCTAGCAGCTAACGTAGCCGTTAACATAGCAGCTAACATAGCCGTTAACATAGCAGCTAACGTAGCCGCTGCCGTCGCCCTGGAGCCTCGGCAGCAGGCTTCAGATGTTCAGCTCCAGTTGAAGCTCAGGGACAGAAACACATGTCCTCTGTGCCGTGTCAGTTGCTGCCTCACAAATTGCATTTTCAAATTCATTCATTCCACAAAGAAATTATTATTTTTTCAGATTCAGCGTTTCAGCACGAGCGTGACAAATTCAAATTTATGCCATTCAAATCCAATCTCTGCTGGCACTGATCTCCCTCTCGACAAATCGGTGTGTGTGTGTGTGTGTGTGTGTGTGTGTGTGTGTGTGTGTGTGTGTGTGCGTGTGCGTGTGCGTGTGCGTGTGCGTGTGTGTGTGTGTGTGTGTGTGTGTGTGTGCGTGTGCGTGTGCGTGTGTGTGTGTGTTGGACGAGGTGTAAACGGCTCCAGCTTCTCTCAGCTTCCTCTCGTGCATCAGGGCCACGGACGTCCTGGATCCAGTGTCAACCTGGTTTTCCCTGAACCTCATGAATCCTCATGAATGTTTCATTACAGTCGAGATATTACAGACTCACAAACTGTATGCGCTCATATTTATTCATGTCTATACGTCCACATTTACCTCTTGTTATGTCGCAGCCTCTCCACTTAAGGAGAGACACACTCGCTGTGTCTAGACACGAGCTTCACTTCTCCACAGAATCATCCTCTGCTGAATATAGAAAATATTCAGATGCCGGATCTTGTTCTGTTTTCACTGCATCATGAAATCCTGCAGCTGTAGAAACAACACAAACATCATTTATTCATCGAAAGTATATTCTCATGTATGTATATACAAAAGCTGAATCTTCACTGAGTATCTGTCTGTTGACTGTTTGTCTCCTTCTTCTTCTTCTTTGGTGTTGACTCAACAGGAAGTTCACACTGTGGAGTAGAGAAGGTGTTGAGCCTCGTTTACCTGGATGGAGGAGGAACTCTGAGGTTTATTCTCCAGTAACTGATGAAACATCTCAGACAGTAGAGTTCAGGTGGTGAGATGATGAGAAACTGAGGAGCTGAAACTGTTTCAGTCCAAACCACAGAACAGAGGATTCAGGGCAGAAAAGCAGCTTCAACGTCACCAGGGGACAGAACTTCCTGCTGAGCTTATTTTAGGCTTCGAGCCTTTTTGTGAAGTCGATCATTGTTTGATGCAAAAACATTTTCCTCCGTCGCACTGAAGCAAATGAACGCATCAGACGGTTGAGTTGGTCCGAGAGAAGAGCGTCTGGATCTGAAAGCTCTGGCAGAAAATACATACATCCAGACGGCAGGATAATGTTATTTACATCATTAGTCAGGTACAGACACTCACACACATGCACACACACACACACACACACACACACACACACACACACACACACACACACACACACACACACACACACACACAGAGAGAGAGAGAAACCAATAGCAGCCTGAGGAGCAGTCGGGCGAGTGGATGAAAAATGAGCTTGTGAAGAAGAAGCGAGAGTCAGAGATGGAGTCTCTTGCTTAATAGCCGTTCTCTCTCCCTGGGAGTGTGTGTGTGTGTGTGGTGTGTGGTGTGTGTGTGTGTGTGGTGTGTGTGTGTGTGTGTGTGTGTGTGTGTGTGTGTGTGTGCGTTGGTTGTGTACATATACGAACTGAGGTTAGTTTTCTGGGCTCAGCTGCAGGGACAGGGTGAGGAGATCAGGATCCTGGGAGCCCTCTGTTGGAGGTTTACTGGGTTTACTGGGTTTACTGGGGCCCAACACGGAGACGACACTGTGGTCGACCCAGAACTCACTGGAGGGACCACATGTCCCATCAGGCCCGGGAACGACTGGTGATCCTCCAGGAAGAGCTGGTGTGAAAAGCCTCTTATTGGCTGATCTGTTTCAGGAAACCATTAATCAGTCGGACTTAACTTTGCATTTCAGAATTCATCCTCATTGTGTCTTCCGAGCGAGTAACTCAAAGAAAACTTTACACGGACCGAGCTGAGTGATCTGCCCTGAGAGCTGCCGTGGCTCCGCCTCTGAGCCGCCGCAGCCTCGGAGCCTGTTGAATAGTTCATGAAGCGTTGGACACTTTGTGTTCTGCGTCTGGACTTTATTAAGTTTTGTTCTTTCTATTTTGGTTTTTGACTTGGTCAGCTTCTGAAACTCTGAGCTCGGCAGACTTTCCTGGAGATAATTGAGTTTTGGCTCAGCAATAAAAGGAAATATTCACTCGGAAGGAAACTGTGTGTGTGTGCGTGTGTGTGTGTGTGTGTTTGTGTGTGTGTGTGTGTGTGTGTGTGTGTTTGTGTGTGTGCGTGTGTTTGTGTGTGTGTGTGTGTGACATTTTACTTCCCTCTCACCTTTCAGGTGTGGGAACTCGATCTCTCTCTTCGTCCGCTCTAATGGAAAAGACAGAGAGAAAAAGAAATGAGCCTCTCGCTCCTCGTTGGCGTCCCCTCGCTCGCTCCCCCCCGCTCCTCGCTCGGCCCGCCGGTTATTTCCCTCTGGCATTCGGTGGCAGGTCTCATCTCGTCGCGCGCGGCAGCGAGAGGTCGTGATAATTCTGTTCAGGCACCTGAGGCGTCGGTGAATTCACTGCACCACAGAGACGATTAAACATTTGTCGCTTAATAGGAGAAGCTGCACTGAGGAGTTTTACATCTTCTAAATGTTCTGCCGTTCGTGTTCGCTGTGGTTTTCATTAACGACGATGTCAGAGTTGTGTTCTTGTTACGACTCACAGACGCCCCCTGCTGGTTTGTGGGTTTCTGTTCTGAAGCCTCAGTTTCACATCTTGTTCAGCGCCATTTGGTTTTTTGAAACCAGAAGTAACCATATATGGAGGAGCAGGGGGTGGAGCCTGACTGAGAGCTAAAGGACACGCCCAATTGCACCCATTGGACAGTACTAGCTGTCAATCACACTGTGGTATCCCCCCTGATACATCCGGTGCTTTATGGTCTATTTGACTCTAAATGATCATAATTTACTAAATGAACGTCAGCTGTTTGAACAAGACTTGATATATAGTTAGCCAATGACAGAGGAGGAGGAGGTCATGTGACAGTGATGAAGTTGTTTGTGTGTGTGGGGGGGGGGGGGGGGGGGTATATGGACGAGATTCTCACAGCCATTGTTCGTTTCCTGTGACGTGATGTGTGTGTGTGTGTGTGTGTGTGTGTGTGTGTGTGTGTGTGTGTGTGTGTGTGTGTGTGTGTGTGTGTGTTTCTACTACAGAGCATTCACTGCTGTTTGTGGATCTACACACTGTAACTCACACACACTCAAACACAGCAACATCGTTTATGACACAAAGACACTTAATGTGCTGTCAGAGGTTGTCTGTGTGTGTGTGTGTGTGTGTGTGTGTGTGTGTGTGTGTGTGTGTGTGTGTGTGTGTGTGTGTGAGACAACAAAGCTGTAGAATGTGTTGCTTTTCGTATCGAGGACAGTTAAACTTCAGAGCGACGGGAACAAAGAGAAGTTTGACACGTTCAGGAAGCAGCTGCAGAAAATAGACTGTTTAACATATTTGTGTAAACACAGTGTGTGTGTGTGTGTGTGTGTGTGTGTGTGTGTGTGTGTGTGTGTGTGTGTGTGTGTCTGTGTGTGTCTGTGTGTCTGTGTGTGTGTGTGTGTCTGTGTGTGTCAGACAGTAGGGAGGAGATGAAATAAAGCTTCTTTATAAAGAATAAAGTGTCACGTTATATCTGCAGTCTTTAAAAAAAGAGGATAAAATCAGAATTGAACATTTGACGTTTGAATCAGTTTATTTTTGACTCATTCTAATCCCGTCAGCATCAGATCCTGAAACTCTCACGTCTCTGAGGGAAGTGATTCCACGACCTGGTGGCGTTTACACACTGGAAAGCAGTAAAAGCTTTTTTCTCTCCGGCTGTGAATTAAAAGTGAAGCTCTGTTGTTTTACGGTGATGAGGTCTCGCTCCTGCGTTCAGGCTTCACTGACCTTTCCTCATTATTCCCAGTGATAAAAGTGAAATCGCTCACTTAAGGCTACGAGAAGAACCAGGACTCACAACCACAACTCCTCAGACCTGCTGATAAACATAAAACCTTTTATAGGAAATCAAATCCCAGAAATGAGCATTTCACACCTGGAAGCTTTAGACAGAATCTCTTCCCTGTGAAATTTGCTTTGTATGTTTCTTTTATTTTGCAGATATTTCAGATTTTGGTTGAGCTTGAAAATAAAAAGCCACCTATTGATAAGAGGAAGTTAAAATCGTGGAAATATGGTTGTTTCTCGTGTAGTTGACTGGACGGAGGAACGTAGGAATCACATGGTCAGTAAACAAGTGTTCACAGGATAAATATATATATATAATAACTGTTTATTGATGCAATAACCTGCAGGAACTTTTAGTTTTAGTCAAATATACAAAGTGAAGTGTTTAAATAATGAATCGATTCAGGTTTTTCTCAACATTGATTATAAGACAAATATATTTAAACACTCAAACTGTAAAATGGGATAAATTCCTCTCAACCATTTGTTGCCAATCATATCAATCAGCTGTCATAAATCAGCAGCAGAGATTTTAGTATTTACAGAGTTTGTGTGAAATCGTCCGTCGGCAGATTAAAGTCGCGGCTGCTCGGCTCATCGGGGACGTTTCAAACCAAACTCCAACTTTTCCACTGAAGTTCTGTCGCACTCTGCATGACTGAGCAGACCTGATTACCTTTTCACTTAGTGTTATCTCTGCCGCTTCAGCTGTGTGTGTCTGTGTGTCTGTGTGTGTCTGTGTGTGTGTCTCTGTGTGTGTGGCTGGCTGCAGAGATCTGCCTCACACTGTACAAATGTCCCACAGCTCTTTGCACTTCTAATGGCAGCTAGCCAGGTGTGTGTGTGTGTGTGTGTGTGTGTGTGTGTGTGTGTGTGTGTGTGTGTGTGTGTGTGTGTGTGTGTGTGTGTGTGTGTGTGTGAGCTCCCATTAACAGAAAGGTGCTTATGTTTCAGCCGATTGGTTCCAGTGCCGCCTGGAGACTGGTTCCTCTTTTCTATTCAACAAACAGACGGAAATCGTTTTTGAGAAAAGCCATATTTTCATGCTCGGGGTTGTGTTGTGTTGTTGGAATAGAAACTGGGCCGAGCGGGGGGGGGGGGGAGCCACACTGCAGAGGTGTGAGGCTTGGACTCGCACCAACAAAGGAAGTGAACTTTCTAACACAAACAAACACAAACACACACACACTCTGCGAATTCAGTCGTAAATCCTCCTCCTGCGTCTCAACAATCCAATCTTCACCCTGCAGACGTTTATTAGCAGGGAGCGTTTCAGGGGAATCCGGGTTGGACTTATTCTGGATTTGCAGGAGCAGATTTATTTGGGACAAGTTTGCAGTTTAAAACTTTTTTGTGTTAATAAAAAAAAACATTACATCCACAGGACAAAAGTGTCTGAAAGGAAAATGTTTGAAGAAGCAGCGACGGAAACGTTCACGTCCGGTGAATTAAAACCTTCATCAGATTCAAATATAGAGAACAAACACCAAGAAGTGAGAAGTGAGTCGGAACCACGTGATTTCAAACTGGATGTTAGGACCAGCATGCATCGTGTTAGGACCAGCATGCATCATGTTAGGACCAGCATGCATCGTGTTAGGACCAGCATGCATCGTGTTAGGACCAGGATGCATCAGTTAGGACCAGCATGCATCAGTTAGGACCAGGATGCATCGTGTTAGGACCAGCATGCATCGTGTTAGGACCAGCATGCATTGTGTTAGGACCAGCATGCATCATGTTAGGACCAGCATGCATCGTGTTAGGACCAGCATGCATCGTGTTAGGACCAGCATGCATCATGTTAGGACCAGCATGCATCGTGTTAGGACCAGCATGCATCGTGTTAGGACCAGCATGCATCGTGTTAGGACCAGCATGCATCGTGTTAGGACCAGCATGCATCGTGTTAGGACCAGCATGCATCAGTTAGGACCAGCATGCATCATGTTAGGACCAGCATGCATCAGTTAGGACCAGCATGCATCAGTTAGGACCAGCATGCATCGTGTTAGGACCAGCATGCATCGTGTTAGGACCAGCATGCATCGTGTTAGGACCAGCATGCATCGTGTTAGGACCAGCATGCATCGTGTTAGGACCAGCATGCATCAGTTAGGACCAGCATGCATCAGTTAGGACCAGCATGCATCATGTTAGGACCAGCATGCATCGTGTTAGGACCAGCATGCATCGTGTTAGGACCAGCATGCATCGTGTTAGGACCAGCATGCATCGTGTTAGGACCAGCATGCATCGTGTTAGGACCAGCATGCATCGTGTTAGGACCAGCATGCATCGTGTTAGGACCAGCATGCATCGTGTTAGGACCAGCATGCATCATGTTAGGACCAGCATGCATCAGTTAGGACCACATGCATCTGTTAGACCAGGGTGCATCGTGTTAGGACCAGCATGCATCGTTAGGACCAGCATGCATCTGTTAGGACCAGCATGCATCGTGTTAGGACCAGTGCATCATGTTAGGACCAGCATGCATCGTGTTAGGACCAGCATGCATCGTGGACCAGATGCATCTGTTAGGACCAGCATGCATCGTGTTAGGACCAGATGCATCGTGTTAGGACCAGCATCATCGGGTTAGGACCAGCATGCATCACGTTAAGTTGGCGCTGTCGCATCGTCTATCACCACACTCGTTGTTTTGGAGACCCCTAGTGGCAGAAGCTCACGCGTGGTGCGTTCATGCACGTGAGCCACGCGTGGAAACATCTGTTCTGCAGCTCAATCCAACGTGAGGAGTGAAAGTGAGAGAAGCTGGAGTTTCTCAGAACTCGCACTTAATCACTGCAGCTAATTTTACCGATCCCTGATTGACTGAGCTTCTCGATGCCTGATTACGCCTGAGCAGGGAACAGAGAGGGGGGGGGGGGGGGGGGGGGGGGGGGGGGCTCATATGGATCATTTAAATCTTCTCACCTCTGCTCTGTTGCAGCCTAATTACACAGACGATGAATGGAGCTGAAATTAAAGCAGCTGATTCAACAACAAAGCTTTTGTTTAGAGACATAAATTCTGATTATATAAGAGGGAGCACTGCTTCTCTCATGATCTAACTTCATGTACTACAACTCTAATTCATCTACACAGCACATACACTCAAACGCTGTGGGGGAAAAAACAATTACTTGAAGCTGTTTAATATCCATAAAAGTCTATATCTGTATTTTACGAGTTTCATGGAGCCAAAGGAAAGTGTCTGCGTTAGCGTCTCTGCAGCGGAGGAGTCTCTCCGACAGAATGTGGAGGTTTCTGCAGCTGGAGAGAATCCTGTTCATTCAGGAAAACATATTCAGATTCATGGAAGCTGGAGCTAAACGAAAGATTAGTAAACACAAATAAAACAGATTTTTACTTTACTTGCAGCCGTTGAGCAGTTTTGCAGATTAAAGAACTTTTAACTTTATATGCAAATGTTAAAGTAGATTAACATAGATTCAAAATAAATGTGTGAGAGTTTTTAATTTGCAGCAGAATTCACTAAATGATGCAGAGTCATGAAAAAACAGATTAAATTTCCTCTTTTTTCAAGAAGTAACTATTTACAAAGTTAAGAAAACTTGGATCCAAACCAGACGATCAGCTGCTTCCTGTGCACAGGTGCATTATGGGACAGGAGTCGTCCTCTGGGCCAACACGTGACTGAAGTGACTCTTCTCTGAGGAGGGAGAAGCCTCCATGGGTTGGGTTAGCCTCTGTGAGTGTGAGTGTGTGTGTGTGCGTGTGCGTGTGCGTGTGCGTGTGTGTGTGTGTGTGTGTGTGTGTGTGTGTGTGTGTGTGTGTGTGTGTGTGTGTGTGTGTGTGTGTGTGTGTGTGTGTGTGTGTGTGTGTGTGTGTGTGTGTGTGTTAGAGAGGTTCCTGATGTAACCTATATGATGGAGGGTTTGTAAGAGGTCTGCGGATAAAGATTGTCAACCAGGATTAGAGTTTGAGTGAGTGTGTGTGTGTGTGTGTGTGTGTGTGTGTGTGTGTGTGTGTGTGTGTGTGTGTGTGTGTGTGTGTGTGTGTGTGTGTGTGTGTGTGTGTGTGTGTGTGTGTGTGTGTGTGTGTGTGTGTGTGTGTGTGCGTGCAGCTTATTATCAGCCTGTGACACTCGTCCTCTGTCTCCTTCTTTCATCCTCTTCCCTTGTTCTCTCTCGGTCTTTGCTGCAGTTTATTTATAGATCTGTTAACAAGGAGCGTCAGTGTGTTTTACACAAAACACTGAAGCAGCTTAAAATGGACTCGAGAGAACGGGACAGAGCAAATGTGTGTGTAGTTTAAGTTTGAGGCATTAAACAGTTTTACATTGAAGACACAGCAGCTCAGTGACTCCAGCCACAAAGGGACAGTCAGCAGAATCCTATATAAAGACTGGAGTCGGATATAATGAGAGTACGGAGAGGAAGATATCGATGTCCAACCCGAGGGACGTCCCAGTCGAGGTCAAACAAAGATCAACATCCACTAAGACAGAGATCTGTCCTCACACCTCTGGAATCTTCTTCATTATATTTTAATATTCTAATGATTATCAACATATCTCTTATCATTTACATCTCAGTAAATATGAGCCAACCTGTGAATCTTCTAACCAACCAGACGGTTTTGGTAAATTTGTCTTTAAAACCAATCATCAAAACGATTGTTTTGATGATTGTTTTTTTTCTGTTGATTGACTAATAAATGAATTGCCTTTGAAAATATGAAAGGACGACGCTCTGTGGCCTGAAGTCATTGTTCAAACACTCTGACACGAGGTGGGGAATATGAAAAATGCAAATGATTAGATTCCCCATGATTGAACCCTGAGGGACGCCACAGTAAACGTGATGCAGAGTGCTGGTGGTGTGGAGTTCCAACAGCTGCAGGTAATGGAGGTGGAGTAATGAGTTTCAGCTCGTTACCTGTTGGATCAGCCGCGCTGCGAGCGACGGACTCTGAACCCTCGTCTCTAACAATTCAAATATTTAACTCCGCTCATGAATATTGGCCGAGAGCTTCCACCAGCGCACTTCTTCTCTAACTGAATTAAATCCGCGAGTGGCCGGGTGGTTTCTCGTCGTCATCACAAAGTCGTCTCTGATAAGCTACATTGGTATAATATGCAGAAGAGTGTTGTATTGTCACGGCAGCGCACAATAAACAACAATGGATAACAATGACAATAATACGAATTCAGCTCATACTCTCGCTTTGTCTCTTTTCCTTCTCACACAATGTCAGACTCATTTCAACTCTCTCTCTCTCTCTCTCTCTCCTCCTCCTCTCCTCTCCTCTCTCTCTCCTTCCTCTCTCTCCTCTCTCTCTCTCTCTCTCTCCTCTCTCTCTCCTCTCTCTCTCTCTCTCTCTCTCTCTCTCTTCCTCTCTTTTCCAAAGCCAATTATTCTCCATCTCTCTTTTTCTCAGTCCCCCCCCCCCCCCCCCCCCCCCCCCTCCTCCACGCTGCCACCAATCTGAGGGAACAGGATCTATTGTAATAGGCTTACAGTCCTGACAGCCTTATGACTTGGCTGTTGGTTATTGTAATTGGATTAGTTTGGAGATAAGCTTGTTGCCAGTAAGACTCTTAAAGTCTCAATCCGTAGTCCATAGTCGGCGCCCGCCGCTCGCACTCTTCTTCCTCGTGGCGAGCAGAAGCGGCTCTCGGCTGCGTAGAGAGGGAGGACGTGTGATTATGAGTCTGACACATACGAGGTAACACCACAGTGATCCGTGGATTTCAACACTGAAACATTCAAATGGACCAAATCAGCTCAGTGCTGATTTAAAGGGTTTGGAGGAAACAGAATATAAAGTATCCTGCTGACGTGTTCTGTCTTTCTCCAGTGGAACGACAGAATCACCTTCTCTGCAAAGTAAAAGCACAATGTTAGATTTGTTGCTGCAATACAGAGCTTTTATTTTGAAAGTTGTGAACTTGTGTCTGAAGACGTTTCTAAACAGGTTCAGAACAGGAACTGCACGAGTCCAAGGAACAAGTCTTTGTCCCCAGCAGCAACGACACATTACACCTCAGAGTTGTACTTCAGTTAGTTTCTATAAAATAAGATTGATAAGATTGTGTTGGTTTCTTCTTTGTGTTGTGAGCGTCACTGTCTCTGGAGCGGAGGGTTACTTCTGTCTGGAGCCTGATGACTGTTACATGACATCCCCGGCTGAGGGTTTGGTTCCTGCTGCGACCCCCCCACCACGTAAACACTTCCCCTCCTGCTGCTCAGCAGTGATTTGGATGAAAGGGACGTGTCGGTGTGGGAACTCCTCCGGAGGGAACCTTTCACTGAGCCTCAGGTTGCGATTGTCAAAATCCCACAGCGTGAACCGAGAGATTAATGTTCCCGTGACCCGGGGGGGGCGGGGGGATTGGAACGCCAATCATCGACTCTGTCTTTTATTGGATTTCCACTTTGATTATTCAGCAGCAGCTTCGTGACACCATCAGCTAATCACATTCACAGATTTGAACAGATGATTGATGAGTAATTGCGTGAATGACATGATGAGAATCGTTGGCTGAGGCTTGATTCATCGAGGAGGAAACAGTGGATCTGTCCCTCGAGGTGTCGAGGCGCTCTGACAGCAGCTGGTTCAAGTCATGTTTTCACACCTTTCATTTGATCTGACAGACAGTTTGACCAAAACAAGTGTGACACGTGCAGTCTGTGAAGATCCCCCCCCCCACAGGAGGTTCAGAGGCAGAGACTGAGACTTCACAGCGGATAAAGGGTTAGAGCACAAACCCAACAGTCTCCTTCTGAGGCCACGTCTGAATCTGGTAGATCCAGATTTTGATTTGCACCTAATTTCACACACAGATAACAGGTTATCCCCCCCCCCCCCCCCCCCCCCCCCTCATCATGTTGGGCTGCACATGATGAATTTTGGAACAGAATCTATTCATCTTCACATCCATCAAACCGCCGGTCGTTCCAAACATGCTTTTACACCCAGAATCATTTTGCATCAACTGAACCAAACAGATAATTCATCACTGTTCAGCTCAGTAAAATCACAAATTAGACACTGACACCGGCTCATTTTTGGCAGGTGGCTCGCTGGTAATTTCCCAGCATGCTCTTGGGTTTTCCCCTCAACGTTGGGAGATAAACACCGGGCGTGATGATAAGTGGAGCAGCTGTGTCTGGTTTCCAGGAAACCACTGCACCACAGAGCTGCCACGCTGCACTGAAACCTCCATTTAACACACGGCTCCAACACCTAAATTACTCTGTTCTCCTTCTGTCGGGGCAGCTCCTCATCGCACTGAGCGACAAGTCCCATTTATCCTGGTGCATCCTGGGAGGTGAACTGCACCATGGGAACCGTCACAAACTATTAGCTCCTCCCACGATCCACCTGCCCACGCAGCCATCATTTACTGCTCCAGCACGTTCTCCCTGAGCCGGTCGGGGCGACCTGACGGCGATCTGAAAATCAATCCATCTGAAAATCAATCCAGAGCCAGAGAGAGAGAGGGGGCGAGAGACAGAGAGAGAGAGGGAGGGAGAGAGAGAGAGAGAGAGTGATGACCTGATGGTGGCGGCTCTGATGGAACCCCCCCCCCCTGTGAGCTGAAGCATCCTTCACTCTCTCTCTCATATTTCTTATTTGACCCTGATTGGCTCCTTTCATCCTCACCGGGCGTCTTCAGAAACCCTCTCTCTTCTCCTTCCTGTGATTGAACCTCCTCCTCGGCTGCTTCTCCGGAGTCTGAGAGTAAAATGGAAAATAAAAACAAAATGTTACCAAAACGTAAATGATCTCCGAACTCCGAATGGTGTCGTCCATCTTTATTAACAGTCTACGATCTGAACAGAGCTTCAGTCCTGCTCACCCGCAGAATCCAGAGTTCTTCTTCTGGTTCCTTTAAATGGGAGGAACCAGTGAAACCAGTCAGATGCAGCGTCGCTCTTTCAAACCATAGCATGAAGTTCTGCACCGAGGTTCGTGTTCGTGAGGTTCAGTTGCTTTCACCCGGTTGGTTCTTCCCTCCTGACCAGTTACACTGAAAGCTCCTCCACACCAGTTGGATGTTGTGACATTTCCCACAGACGCTCCTGGTCCCCGGGGGATGAACCCACTGACTCTGCTGATCCCCTGACATTCGCTCCAGCTCAACCATGAAGTTGACTTTTTTGATTTTTCATTATTCCCTGTGAAAGCGTCGATGTGCAGCCGTGACATTTGCTGCAGCCGCTCGTGCTCTCGGATGATTTCTCCTCTTCTAACTTTGCACCTTTGTCAGAGCAAAGTTTATTTTTCATTACACTGCAGCACATCTCGTTCCAAATACCTTGAACTCTAATAATGTTTAATCTGTACAAAACTGTCAACCAGGGCCGTTCACTTCATTGTGATTAACCGGAGCCTAAATGTTCAGGGTTAAGTTCCCTTCATCGTTCTGTCTCGTCTCACAGACGCAGGTTCAGAACTTTACAGAACCCAACATTCACTTCTGACTTTCACTAACTTCACTCCTCGACTGTTTCTTTACCTCGAGCGTCTCAAGCGTCTCAGAGCTGCTTCATGGATCCTCACCACAGTTTGTCACACGTGGTCCATCTCCGTGATTTAACCGGGGAGTCAGTAATTATTAAACCTTCACCTGTAGGTCTGTAATTTGCAGGTCACTCACTGGAATGATTATTGATCGATATGATATGAGGCATCACGATAGATATGTGTTGTTGTGTAAATCAAACACATGGATATTGATCCCTCCCGTCGCTGTAAGGGCCCGTGTGATGCATGGCCTCTGATTTATCCTCCGCGCTCAGCGAGCGAGATGAAGAACCTGTCGCTGGTGAACTCTAACAAGCCGCGTGAGACCGGCCCTGGAGACGGTTTCATAATCATAAACGAGGTCGATTCGAGTGTGTGTTCTTAGGTCACTAAACCGCAGCTGCTTAGTCTGGTCGTCGGTGGCGAGCGCCTTCCTCCGGCTCCTCCTCTTTGTCCTCTGAGCTGCAGCATCGTTTCTCTGCATCCAGACGGAGTCGTGTCTTTTATCTGCAGCTTGTATCTTCTGGAAATATCCTCGAGCGTGTCAGTGAACAGGATTCCACTCTCTGCTGGTGATCGGGGAGAAGGTCCAACACTCGGGATCTGAGCCACTTGACTCCTGGCAAACGAAAGTTCACATTCAGTCTTTTACTTCTGCAGGAAGAAGGATTTTAAGTTTTAATGGTTGGACTGAAATAAATGATAATATGTTGGGCTGACATTTACATTCTTCAATATGTCAGATAATATCACGCTTCCAGGCCTTATCCAGACTTTTATGGCTGAGATAAAGGAAAACCGGTGTCTGATGAAGTGGATATGGATTCTAAAGATGGCAGCTCAGAGCGAACGCTGGAATATTAAAGAGATGGAGCTGCTCAGCGGAGTCGTTCTGTTATTAAATGCAAAGGAGAACAGAACAGCAGCTCTCTCACACGTTTCACGGTAGGGTGCTTTCAAATGGAGTCAGTGGTTTAACCAGTTGTGTTTAATAATTGGATTTGACCAAGAACAAAACGCACAATTTATTTAAGAAGCAATTTAGTAATTGAACCTGCCGGGCCTCCGTGTGTTCGGAGTGCAGAGGAGGGGCCTGTGACGTGAGGACACGTTCATCACGACTCACCAGCAGATGTTGCCTCCTGTTCACTGAGCTGCCACTGACATGCTCCGGGTCGGATGGCACTTTGTGCTTTCTGAATGAAAACAGATCGAGGCAGGAGATGAGTCGACATGACTCCGCGTTCTGAGGCATGACAGGCATGACTTGGCCTGTTTGGTAGCGTGGGGCGACGGATGGAGGGATCAGCGGCGCCACCAGGTGAGACTCAGAGGAACCGAGTCGTCAGGAGGCTGGAGTCAGACACACACACCTACGTTGGGTTTTATGTTAGTCATCTTTGCATATACATGTTTGAAAATGTACAAGACTCCCATTGTAAGCAGCAGTTTACCATCTGTCTGAACCAGGGTTGATCTGAACCCAGATCACCCTCCGCGGACACACTGGTTCCAGCAGAGGCCATTAACCAGTTTAACGGCAGCACTTTGAATAATTCATTGCTGGCAGACACTGGTCATGACTTGTGTCGTGTGCCGTCGGGTCTGATCGCCAGAAGCAGAAACTTATTCTTCATAGAACTGTGCGTCACAGAACTTTACTCTGACAGAACCCGACTCTCACTTCTGTTAAACCCAGTTTCTTCATATCCAGCATCACAGAGCAGTTTGCTGCGTCTTTACAGAACCTGACGACAAATTATTTAAATCAGACATTATAATTTCTAACACGTGATCCATCTCCATGAACCAGTAATTATTAAACCTCCCGCTGTAGGTTGGGGGGGGGGGGGGGGTCTGTAGGTCACTCAATGCATTAAAAACCTTCTAAATATGTAATTTTAATGAGCAGAGGTGAGGCCAGATGAACTTTATGCTAATCTCTATTGTTGAAACACACGTCAGTCACTTGGACAGTGACCTGTTTGTAACCTCTGCCCTTCACAGCCCAGACGCCTGCGGAGCCGCCGCCGCACAGTTAACAACTCTATTAACCCGCAGGTCCAGACTCATATTGTTCTTGTAATACTCGTGTTTTAGTGCGTCTCAGATGTGAAAACATTCTTCCACAGGTCACATTTATAGAAGCGTCGTAAATGAGGGCCTCCTGTTAGCAGGACGGGAGGAAATCATAAAGTTAAAGTCCTAATTTGTTGAGCGTGTGTTTAATAAGACATCCGGCGTGTTACAGGCGTCAGACGAGGTTTAAAGGGACGGGGGCTGCGACCTGTGATCAACAGCTGCTCTCGGAGAGCTGGCAGGTGTCAGTCTGCTGCCGTGGGAAAGATTATGCACCTGATTGTTTTGAAGCATCATTTCTTCAGCATGTTAATAATATCACGCAGCAGAACAAGCAGGAGGCTCTGATACGTGAATGCACTCGTACAGATTGAGTCTTCAGGCGTAAACGAGGCTGCGGAGGAGCCTTCAGGGTCCTGCACCTCTTTTACAGACCCACTTCTCAATAGAAGTGAATAATCACCCACTGCAGTGAACTAACACAGAGTGTGCACAGAGGAGCTGGTGCAGGTTGGGAGCTCGTCCCCAGTTACTGTCTCTGATAAACTCCTTCACAGCCAGTTTGTCTTCATAGAGCGACAGGAATCAGTTTAACTTACAGACACGATAGAGTAAGTTCTACTGAACTCATTTACATCCGAATGAAACTGTTTGTGTGGAAAGTGTTTTCCTGTTGAATGAAACTGGTTCAGTCCGACGGCTGCAGACTTTCTTCTCTTGATTAAAGGTCGTGTTCACAACCCATCAGTTTGTTTGTTAGTGAGCAAGACGACGAGAAGACTGCTTGACTGAGAGGATTCTCCTGGAGAACGACTCAGACGTCTGAGTTCTCACATCTGTGGATAAATGTGGACGATTATCTGGAGTTTAGTTCAGGTCTGAAACAAACTGATGGATTTAAGAGACATTCTGGTGCTCTAGAGACATTCTGGTGCTCTAGAGACATTCTGGTGATCTAGAGACATTCTGGTCATCTAGAGACATTCTGGTGCTCTAGAGACATTCTGGTGATCTCGAGACATTCTGGTGATCTCGAGACATTCTGGTGATCTAGAGACATTCTGGTGCTCTAGAGACATTCTGGTGCTCTAGAGACATTCTGGTCATCTAGAGACATTCTGGTGCTCTAGAGACATTCTGGTGATCTAGAGACATTCTGGTGCTCTAGAGACATTCTGGTGATCTCGAGACATTCTGGTGATCTCGAGACATTCTGGTGATCTAGAGACATTCTGGTGCTCTAGAGACATTCTGGTGCTCTAGAGACATTCTGGTCATCTAGAGACATTCTGGTGCTCTAGAGACATTCTGGTGATCTAGAGACATTCTGGTGATCTCGAGACATTCTGGTGATCTAGAGACATTCTGGTGCTCTAGAGACATTCTGGTGATCTCGAGACATTCTGGTGTTCTAGAGACATTCTGGTCATCTAGAGACATTCTGGTGCTCTAGAGACATTCTGGTGCTCTAGAGACATTCTGGTGCTCTAGAGACATTCTGGTGATCTAGAGACATTCTGGTGCTCTAGAGACATTCTGGTGATCTAGAGACATTCTGGTGCTCTAGAGACATTCTGGTGTTCTAGAGACATTCTGGTGTTCTAGAGACATTCTGGTGCTCTAGAGACATTCTGGTGTTCTAGAGACATTCTGGTGCTCTAGAGACATTCTGGTGATCTAGAGCAGATTCCAGCCTCAAACCCAGTGTATGACCTGTAGCTCATGTCTCCAGATCACGTCCTGTGCTGAAGAGGATTCTGGTTCTTCTGGCTCAGGACAGCTTGAAGGTCACGGCCGCTCCTCCACGCTTCAGTACTTCTGATTCCAGAACCTTTGAGGCATTAATCCGGAGGCTTAGTGCTGATGTCACCAGAGCGCTGAGATTGAGGCCGAAGCTCGGAGCTGAAAAGCTTTAAGGAACGATTCAGCAGATAAACGTCCAGAGAGGAGAGGACCTTACCGTCGCCATGGAGACAGCATCCAAACAGGGGGAGGGGGGGGGGGGGGGGGGGGGACAGTTAAAGAAAACACTGTTCCTGACGAATCACAGCTGTTTGAAACCTATTGATTTCCCATAGCACGTAGCACAGGGTTAGGAAACCGTCCTGATGATGGAGTCAGAGTCCGTTTGTTATCAGAGCGTCTGGACCACCTGACGTCTGGACCACCTGACGTCTGGACCACCTGACGTCTCGACCACCTGACGTCTCGCCTGTGATTGGATCAGAGCCTCGGAGCCTCGGAGCCTCGGGGGCGTGACGCAGATTTACAGTAAATCTTTATTTGACAGGTTTGATGAGGATTGACTCAGCGGCTCTTTCTCTCGTTATTCTAAACGTTGCACATCCCTGATGTACAGTCCTACTGATATCGGGCCTTTCTCTTATTGTTTTTGTAATAAGGAAAATTCTAAAAAAATTGATGTTCATTAACGTTAACTGTCCTAATCACACTAATTCAAATTCATTGCATATATTTAAAATATCATCAGCAAATCCTCACAATTTAAGAATCCAGAACCAGAGAATGATTAATTTCTGATAAAGAATTAATAGATTATTAAAATATTTCTGGGTTTAAATGAATCATTTAAAAATCATCACGTATCTCTTAGTCAAGTACAGATCAACGTGTTTTCTATAGACTGAGAGTCTGTTTCCTCCTCTGCTGTGAGAAGTGAGATCTGCTCTTCACCGCTCGTCTTCACCGCTCGTCTTCACCGCTCGTCTTCACCGCTCGTCTTCACCGCTCGTCTTCACGGCTCGTCTTCACCGCTCGTCTTCACGGCTCGTCTTCACCGCTCGTCTTCACCGCTCGTCTTCACCGCTCGTCTTCACCGCTCGTCTTCACCGCTCGTCTTCAGCTCTAATGTCTGTCCTCTCGGCCTCAGTCGGTCTCCGCTGAACGAGACATTA
This sequence comes from Reinhardtius hippoglossoides, assembly GCA_006182925.3. NCBI lineage: Eukaryota > Metazoa > Chordata > Actinopteri > Pleuronectiformes > Pleuronectidae > Reinhardtius > Reinhardtius hippoglossoides. The sequence continues at coordinate 442,039 of CM031690.1, read as the reverse complement.
ATCTCAGCAGGACGAGCCAGTTAAATAAAGGTTAAGTAGGTAAAACAAATGTGTAACGTGTCCTTGGTGACATCTTTACCCATTAAATGTAAATGGAGAATCAGCAACTCCTCCTCAGCTCCTCCTCCTCCTCCTCCTCCTCCTCCTCCTCTTCGTCTCTAACTGGGCGACGCCGCAGTGACTCTCTTAAGAGACGCTCAGGATCATTTTACTGTGTAATTAAAACCAACCGCCCCCCCCGACCTCAGGCTCTGACTCTAATTGCTCTGGCAGCGGCTCATGAGTGACACTGCCAGACCTCTGCTGAGGCCGCTGGACCCTGGACGCTCAATCTCGCCCCTAATTCGAATCCCTGTGGACTTCCACTGCAGCGCCGTCATGTCTGTGACTTCTCAGAGTCCGAGAGCGGATCAACAAAGTCACGTGCTTCAAGTGATCCAGGTAGAGATCTATAAAGTTCCTCGTTTCAGATTCCTGACCACAGTCGATTGTTTCCTGCCTCGTTCACGTTACTCAGCTTGTTAGTTCACATCCTGTGGATCGTCTCTATCTGTTCGTTTTCTAATCTTTTCAAACCTCACATCGTGATGATCCTGTGTTTCTCACATGATGAAGGACATTAGGTTCAGTCTGAGTTCTTCAGACTGACGCCTCCACACGTGTGCATCTCTCCGGGTGTCCTCCTCCTCCTCAGTCTGCAGGAGCCCGGATGCTGCTGGTGCAGAGTTATGGCTGTGGTGGCTCCTCGGCACAGAACCCCGTGGTACCGCTGGTGTATTGGAAATCTCTAAATCAGCCCGGCCGACACGTGGTGCTGCCGTGGCAGCGGTCCAGAACTGGTGCTGCTACAGAGACGCTGAACCCAGCGACCTCTCCACGGCCGGTTTAGAACCTGGCACCAATTTAATCCCCATTGATTTCAACAGTTGTTCCATTATATTAAAAAGAGTGTGGTGCTGAATAAAGAGGAGCTGCAGATTAAAACCGGGTTCATTTCTCACCAGAGTCTTTAGCAGCAGCTTTAATAAGCGAGGTCACTAATTAGATTCTCCCTCAGTTATTAGAACAGTAAAATATTAATTCAGAACAAAGAGCAACATGAGACTTTCACAGACACAGTATCTGCTGTTGGTTGCTGCTTGGAAAACTTATATTTTACAACATAAAGAATGTTTAAATTTTACAATAAAATATATTCATTTTCATAAAGGTTTGATAACGACATCTTCATAGACAAGTCATATTTAATATATGTTGCAAGACAAATTCAGCATCTGTCCACTAATGACCTGAAACGTGTTCATAGATTTCAACAAAGTTTATTCCTTTAAAAATATTTGCTAAATGAAACGGCTTCACTTTTTACTGAACTATGAAAGATTCAAACGAACAGGATGAATTTCCCTTGATGGATTGTTTCAGTCTGAAGTTTGACTTTGTTGTGGAAGATGTTCTTTGAATCTATTGGACTTTATGGTTTATGATTTATGAGACTTGAGGATCTTAAACCTTTAGATTTCTGTTCAAACCAGGAATCTCCAGCAGAGGTTTGAGGTCAAGTTGATCCAGGATCTGTTTGGAAGTGTGTGAAACCTTCAGAAGCAAGTCAGTGAAGTCTGAATCTGATTGTGGGAGTGGAATGTGGAGCGAATGGAGAAGTGACGGAGGCAGAGGAGGACACAGAAGAGGAGGACACAGAAGAGGAGACACAGAAGAGGAGGGTGGTTGTCTCGGGGGCCTCAGCCGCTCTGCATGGCCCTCAGCAGTGTTTCTGTGGCCTCATTCACTTGCCCCGGGCGGGGGGGTCCTGAGTGACAGCGGCGGAGGAGGCCTGCTGTTCAGGGGAGAGCGGGTTCAGCTTTAGTGGCATTTCATTTACAGCCCTCCAACACAAATCAATAGGGACAATCAGGCCTGAGAGCAGGGTGGGTTTTTATCAGGGCCGGGGATACCATTACCCATTACCTGAGTGGTCCACTACCCAGACGGGGGGGGGGGCACTGCAGACACACAGGACGTGATGCTGCAGCCGTGATGCATGTTGTCAGGGCGCCGCACAGGAGCCAATTTTCCCTTCAGTGATAAGAAACAGCTGAGGTCAGGGAACTCACGGGACTTTCACCTTCTCCCCACCAGGTGTACTTTCCTCCGGGAGCCGCCCGGCTGGCTTCCTGCCACGGCCTCTGGGAAGGAACTGTAATTTATTACCCTTATTTCTCTCTGCTGCTCCGACACGAGTGCTGACCCAGGACCAGCCAGTGGAATTGGGTTGTAGCCTTGTAGCAGACGCTGACACTTTCACAGAGTAATTCTGTGTTTCAGCGTGTTAACTTTTAAAGTTATTAGAAATAACCCGTGTCCGAACTTCAGTGGAGCTAATGAAGCAGTTCAGTTGGTGGACCCGGTTTCAGACGGAGGTTCTGCACCAGCTACATGAGCTGGTGTTTCTGTCCCATGAGAGAATCCCAATAAACAGCTGCATCTCTTCAGTGTCTAGTTAATTGAGCGGCTCCTGGTCACAAGTGAAAGTGTAATTAAGGCTTTATTAAGAGCCGCCGCACGGCGAAGGTCAAACGGGTTAACAGGTGCAGGAGTGGACAGCGCCGGCTTCTCATCCCGAGCCCAGCCGCTCAATCTAGAACCTTCTGAGGAGGAGGATGCAAACTGCCTCCAGCCGGATGGTGAAACCTTTTCACGCGTGTCCTGCTGAAGGTGTGTAATCACCGTGGGTTCCCGGCGCCTCTCGTTCAGAGCTCTTCATGAGGCCACAAAGCATGAATTAGAATTTACCACCAACGTATACTGAATAATTTATCCACTTGTCCAGCATAATGTTTTTCAAGAGCTCCATTGACTGCTGCACTGTGGCTCTGATCTGTATTCACCTCAGCCTGGGCTCTTCTCACCTTCAGCGGCTGCTGACGGACGGCTCTTTGCTTTTTAATTGCACTTTTTAAACCTGGACGACGTCGTTGGCCTGTGTTGACACATCCAGCGGATTTTAATAATTTGCCTCCTCTCCCAGCAGCCAGCTCCTCTGTGTTGTGGATTCCCATCAGATGAAATGAATATTCGGCTGATGAAGCAGAAGGAGTCGACAGGTGGTCGTGGGAACGATCCGCCTGCGTCTCCCTCTCTGAGCCGATCGGCCGCTGCCTGGTGATGAGCGCCGGCAGCTCCCCGCGCAGCCTCTTCTGGGCCAAATGAACCGTGACGCCGCCACCAAATAATTAATTTCTCATCCTCGCTCCTCGTCTCGCGCCTCCTCGTCGTCCCCCCCCCCCCCGCTCCCCGGCTCTGAACTCTTGGCCGGTGGATTTCACAGTTCAGGGAGGTTGTGGGGAATGGAACTGTAATGGGCTTCTTGTTGCAGCTTGTTTTCCCAGAATAAGGGAATGAGATGGAATCAGAAAGTGAGCAGCGCCCCTCGGTCTCTCTCCTCCTCGGCTCCTCATGCACTGCAGTAATCAGATGCTCAGGCAGGGTAAATAAAATCAGGGGTGCACTCTGGCTGAACATTAGATTGGACTGGGACGAGGCGGCGGCGGCTGCGATGGCGGCGGTGGGGTGGAGGTGGGGGTGGGGGGGGTATTGTTGTAGCCGTCCGGCTGCTTTGCTCTTTAGCCGCGGCGTCCCGCTGCAGATACTTACCCTGTGACACGGGTGGCGTCGCAGCTCAGAACCACCCAGCGGGAAATTACATTTAAACATTTAAGTGACAGTTTGAGTCAAAGAGCTGATCGCAGCCCCCGGAGGAAACTCCCCCCCCCCCCCCCCCCCCCCCCCCCCCGCTCAGAGAGGAACTGTGGGTCCAGTGGAAAACCACATAGAGAAGAACAAGAACAAGAACTTTTACCTTTAGCTGGAGAACATAGTTGATATTTATCAGAAATACATTTAAGAACAAAGTGGATCATGTGCAATCATCACTTTACTCAACACTTTAGCTTCTCATGCGTCAGTCGGACTCGACGGCACGAACCTTCATCAGACTGTAATAAACTACGTCCCCCTTGAGATCCATCAACTCTTTTTATAGACCGACCAGACCAAGATGGCCGCTCCGTCACATAAAACTACACATTAACGATTCACAGCGATCCCTCCAGCAAATATAAAACAGGACCTGGGAGACGTGAGAAAGTTCCTGTTTATGTTCTGAATTATTCAAAGTCCAGAAGGGATGATGATGCACTTTCACACTTTGAGTTCCGGAGCCACTGAAGCTTATCGATGCAGATTCCAGGCGTCGTAAAAAGTGACTGAGCCGAGGGAATGGGTCACGTGACTTTAGACCTGTCCAGCTCCTGGTGAGGATCAGTGATCACTGCAGTTCTCACAGTGGCAGAGTCCAGGTCAGGAGTGTGAACACGATGAAACACTCCCCCCCCCCCCCCCAGGGTCGAACTGGGTCACGATGGTCATGAAGTCAAATTCAAGCTGCTGCTTTCTGACACAGCGGAGAACATCCAGCCTGCGTCCCACAACGAGCTTCACAGACTTAGCAGGACGTCCAGGAAGTGTTCTCTGCAAACTGGGATGTCCTGCACAGATCACACTATCATAATAATCAATATAATAATAACAGGAAGCTGATGCTAATGAGAACTGGAGCCACAGATAAAACACCTGTAGCTCATCCTGGTAACACGTTGATTAGTCCTGAAGCTTCCTCCAAGCAGAAGCTCTGTGAGCAGCTTCAGGTGAAACACACTGAGTTTGCTCTGTGGTTGAACTGAAGAAAGTTCTGTTGCTCTGAACGCTGCAGTGATGAACTCTGGCTCCTTGTTAGAAATCCTGATCTAAACTGGATCTGATCCGTTTCATTCAAATCGCTTCCCACCTCTGACGGATCCGACCTGAACCACACGTCTCACTTCTCAGGACTTTGTCTTCACTTGGAACTTTACTCTTCTGGTGACACGTTCCTGAAAGTCTGCTTTTCTACTTCTGCTCCAGTTAGTGATTCACTACATTTCCCACAATGCCTTGGGACAGCCTGCTGAGAACGTGTCCCAACGTGTTCCACTCGTTTGTATTTAAGGTGAAAGAGTAAAATTGTTCTTTTATTTGTATTTACAGTAAAGTAAAGTTCAGTCCAGTGCAGCTGCAATGCATTGTGGTCTCTGTGGTTCCTCCGGTGTACCCTAACCCCTTCACAGACACAGAATCATACGAGTTTTAATAGAAGCTGAAAGACGTCGACTCATTAAAGTAACGACCGTCCCCTCGCGATGACCTCATCAAACGCTCCGCCTGCTGGAGAGTTTACAAGCAGCCGCCACGCGAAGGACATCGCTGGTTCATCTGCGATCGGGACAATTTACAGGTCGACTTTATTGTCGTAGCTGGTTAGCGAGAGACAGGAGAGATAGAGGAGGGAGATGGAGAGAGAGATGAGACAAGGTTACGGAGTTCGGAGCGAAGGTGAAAAGGACGAGAGAGATTGATGAGGAGGAAATTGTCCTGAGAGACGGCGTCCGAGGAATAAAGGATTCGCCCGAAGAGGCTGAAAGGTCGAAAGTAAATCTTTAACAGCTCCAGATGTTCGTCTGTGTGACTCAAACACATCGAGAGGACAAATCCTCACACGGCTTCTTTTGTCTAATCACAATATCACATTATCACATGTGATAAAAATCCTTCATTACATCACATTTAAGAACCAGACGCAGCTTTTCTTTGATATTTTAGCGAAATTATTCAATCATCAAAATAGATTAAAATCAACTAATTGACCAACTCTTGCAGATGAAGGCAGATTTAAAATGAATTAGATGGAAAGAAATCCCGGATGTGGGAGTTCAGTCCTTTATGCATCGGTTTGCTTGGATATTAAAAGCTGCTGCGTTCTTCAGTCCGTCAGCGGCGGCAGCTCCGACTCGTGTTCACTGCAAACAGAAACACGGGGGATGATAAAGCAATCAGGTTTGAGGAGGAACAAGTTGGTCAGAGAAGAAGTGATTATCTCCTCCTGCAACACGTCTCCAGCTCCTGGGCTCCAGCTCCTGGGCTCCAGCTCCTGGGCTCCAGCTCCTGGCTCCAGCTCCTGGGCTCCAGCTCCTGGGCTCCAGCTCCTGGGCTCCAGCTCCTGGGCTCCAGCTCCTGGGCTCCAGCTCCGCTCCACTCCGCTCCACTCTGGCTCACCCTGGCTCCCCTACTCCTGGTCCGCTCCTGGCCAGCTCTGGGCTCCGCCACGAGAGAATCTCCTCACGTGTCAACAATCACACGTCCCCAGAGGCGCCGCGCACAGGGAGTGTGTGGTGTGTGTGTGTGTGTGTGTGTGTGTGTGTGTGTGTGTGTGTGTGTGTGTGTGTGTGTGTGTGTGTGTGTGTGTGTGTGTGTGTGTGTGTGTGTTTGTGTGTGTGTGTGTGTGGTGTTGATTGCAGCACCGTGGAGGTCGGGGGGGTCGGTCGGCGTTTCTGTGGCGGTGCACAAACAAACAGATACAAACACCAACAGGCTCAACACCGAATTTCATTTGAGTTCATTTTCCAGGTTTCACACAGACATGAAAGGGTTAATCCTAACCCGCTTCCTCCTCCTCTTCCTCCTCCTCTTCCTCCACCTCCTGCCACCTTCCTCCTCCTCTTCCTCCTCCTCCTCCTCTTCCTCCACCTGCTGCACCTTCCTCTTCCTCTTCCTCCTCCTCTTCTTCCTCCTCCTCTTCCTCCACCTCTTCCTCCCCTGCTGCCACCTCCTCTCCTCTTCCTCCCTGCTGCACTTCCTCCTCCTCTCCTCCCCTCTCACCTTCTCCTCTTTGCTCCCTACTCCTCCTTCCTCCTCCTCTTGCTCCTCTACTTTCTGAACTTCCTCCTCCTGCTGCCACCTTCCTCCTCCTCTTCCTCCTCCTATTGCTCCTCTACCTCCTCGACTTCTTCCTCCTCCTGCTGCCACCTTCCTCCTCCTCCTCTTCCTCCTCTTCCTCCTCTTCCTCCTCCTCTTCCTCCTCCTCTTCCTCCTCCCTGCTCCTGAAGTCCTTCCAGCTCCTCTGTATAAATAGCAGCGTTCGAGGCATTTTGAAATGAGCCCAGCTCGGCCTGTTCAGTGAATTCATCCATAATGTAGAGACCTGAGACGTGTGGAGACAGGCACACACACACACACACACACACACACACACACACACACACACACACACACACACACACACACCATATATGAAATACATTCATAAAACACACACACCTAGTAAGCTACATCCATACATACAATCATACAGTTAGTATGATCAGTGTTGAATACCAAAATATTTTTCTCTGCTAGATTCTGTTTCACACACACGCTCACACACACACACACACACACACACACACACACACACACACACACACACACACACACACACACACACACACACACACACACACACTGTCCAGTCCTGTGTTTTTGTTTCGGTCAGTAACAAATGATTTATTTACTGTTTGTGTGTTCAGAGCGTTGTAGCAGCTCCACTGTTTAAAATGCACAACACACACACACACACACACACACACACACACACACACACACACACACACACACACAGACACACACACACACACACACAACCAGCGGCAGACATATTAGTATTTCCTCCACAAACCGCTCCACCTCCTCCCGTCTCTGTGGAGCGACGAGGCCTCGGAGCTGATCCTGGCGTCTGGATCACATGTTTCACCAACACCATGAATATTTGAACTGCTCTGAGATCAGAGTTCAGAATTCACTTACTCACAAATATGAGAAAACAAACCCTGCGAGGGGGAAGAGCAAATAAGCAGCTCTGACGGAGGCTGAACAGGAGCCTCCGACCTCTGAGGAGTCAAGAGGAGGAGACGGCCCAGCGATGTTTACAGAGGGAGGATTCCCAGGGTGCACCTGGAGAATGAGTGGACCTCCTGTTCTCCCTGGAGCTGATCTGCTGAGCGTCCATCTGGGGCTCCAACCCGTGGTGCTCCAGGCTTCGTGGAGAAGATGGAGAAGTTTGTTCTGTGAGCGTTTAATACGGAGCCGGGTCAATGTTTATCAACTCTATTTATAAAGCAGCTTCCAAACCAGCCAGTGGCCGATCAACGTTCTTTACCAGCGATTGACACCAGGCACCAAAGCACTTGTTGTAAATTACATTCCAAAGTAAATTATATTCAATAGTTTTAATAAAACAAGACAGAATAAATAATAAGAATTAAATAATAAAATAGCTCAGCTCTAATGTTGAGATCAGGACAGAAGAAGGTCAGACACATCAAGTCCTTTCTGTTCCTGAGGACGTTCACATGTGAATATTACATCTTACAAACACGTGTTCGTTCCCGAGGACGTGCACAACATACAGTTGAATACAGTGAAATACAGTTTATCATCATAACTCTGAGTTCATGAAGTGATAACCTGAATATGAGCAGCAGCTCCTTCCTGTGGCTCCGTGTCTCTGCTGCTCCTCACTTCCTGCTTCAGCTCTTTGTATGTTTAACATTCAAAGCAGCGAACTCTCACTGGATATTGTTCTTTATCGGCCTCACTATTGAATTAACATTTAAAACTTTCCGTTTGTGTGATGGTGTTTTACTCGGGGCGCCTCACGTTTAATGAGGGCAGCCGTGGTTAGCGCGGGGTTCCCGAACGCCGCTCCGCCGCCGCCGCCGCGCTCTCTTTATTGGACGACATCACATTAAGTTAAAACAGCGGCTGAATGAAAGGTTGACAGGAAGTCGCTGTTTGAATGTCACCGCCGTCATTACTGGATTCTGTTGAGCCTTTGGGAAAATGGTCTTTGTCCAAAGATATTAAAAACATAACGAGGTCACTTTCACTTTTAAACATGTAGATGATGTCACTTCGACCTTTGACCCCCGATGTCTGGTCTATTAAATCTCTAAAGTTTGAACACAAACTGATCCTGAGTCAGTTTAGTCTCTCAAGCAGATGTGAAGTAAACACCTCAACAACTAATATCTGAGCAGTACCTGTGTTTGAAGCTTTTCACCGAAACTAAAAATTTATAACAGAACAAAAAAGGTGGACGGTGGACGCCTCGTGTCTCAGATCGTCTCCGTCGGTCCCTCGACGTCTCGTTGAGGCTCCACCTTGAGGCCTGAAGCATCTCGGTCCTGCTGTGACCTGAGCAGGGATCGTTGTGTTTTTGTGAAAGTGTATTTTACTGTGAAGGGCCAGTCACTCCTCTGCTGCCTTGTGTTTTCTCCCGTGAGTTAAACACGGGATTAGGAAGTTGGCCAATTTGCATTTTGCTGCGTTTAGATTGAAAACAATGTGGAGAGAAGCTGGTTCTCATCTCTCTGCTGCTTCATCCTCGTCTCCACACGACCCCCCCCCCGGCACATATTACATCTACAGTAAATAGATTGTGTCAGCTGTTCCCCGCCGCCGCCGCCTCCACACCGAGGCTGTTACGAACCTGCAGCCATCATCACCTTCACTTCTTCACTCGGGAACAACATCCATTCTGAAAACAGCTGTTTTGATGAGACTCTATCGACGGATGATGATCTGAAAACAGTCACTTAGACTCTCGCTCTGCGATCTGTTTTCTCCCTGAGGGACTTTCAGAAAGTGAACGGAGCAGAACAATATTAAAAAACAATCTAGAAATGAAAAGGGGAGTTGTAGATGAGTGTTTGTGTGATTCATCAGCGCGAGCAGGACGATGTCACCTGGAAAACAAGTGGTGTGTTATGTTCTGCTTCTGTTCACTGGATATATTCTTCAGGGAACATGTGCTGTAATGTAATGTTTCCTTCTTCTTCATCACATGACCTCCTCGCAGTTCATCCAGGACATAGACACGTCCCAGATGATCGTATTACATCTGATCTATTCTCTAAACCTCTGTGTTGTTGCTTCGGGCAGAGTTTGAACCACCGGGGTCATTTTACTTCTCATGTGAGAACAGGAAGTCAGACTTTGAGTTCCTGGTCGTCTACGGTGGCCCACGAGGGACCACTTCCCTTCACATCCCATCAGGCGCCACTCGCCCCCTCAGTCGCTCTCACGTTCATTTCTGAAGTCGTTTTTATCTGTGAGGTTAATATGAGTGGTCCCTGCCTCGCTGTGCAACATGTGACCCCACGTGACCTCGACCCGCTCCGTGTTCTGTTCTCACGCTTTGCTGCTTCGCTCCGAGTCGACCTCTGACGCCTCACAGAGTTTGTTCAGCCCTTCACAATAAAAGCCTGTTTCAAAATGAAAGTCCTCTCTGCTTCCTGCTCCTGTTATTTCCCATCAGGGCCGAGTGGGACACACAATCACAAACAGTCATTACGGAGCTCAGCGCCGGCGAACGCCCCCGAGACGAGCGCCGCTCCGACTGCAGGAAGCAGGAAGTGGTTTCCATCAGGGAAATAAATCAAAAACAAATTCAACGTACAGACGAGAGAGTTTCTGCGAATATCTATAATAAACACTTTTAAACAGTTTTTATTCTCACAGCAGATCAGGTTAAAAAGTTTCCCGAACTAAACTTTTATATTCCGCAGCAGAATATTTCCTGTGTTACTTCCTGTCCCTCTGACTGACGCCGCTCCCCAGAGTCGAACCCAAATTTCCTCCGCACATCACGATGCTGCGGCGTAAACATCCCCCCCCCCCCCCCCAACGCCGCGCGATGACACGCCTGACACGCCTGACACGTCTGACACCGCTGACACCGTCTCTCTGCGACTCCAACGGGAACTAATAAAACTGTCAGGGTGAAAAAAACCTGTGACCCGCTCGCTCTGCTGAAACCTTTCACCTCGTTGAGAGAGAGGGGGGGGGGGGGTAGAGAGAGAGAGAGGGGGGGAGAGAGAGAGAGAGGGGGGGGGGGGTAGAGAGAGGGGTTCTGATGCTTTAACTCCTCCTGCAGCACTTTGTAACATCTCTGTTGAACTTATTGATTCATTAAATGCAAACGTGCAGAAATTAATGTAATTTCTTGAACGCACCTTGTTGGGATCTGTGCTTTAAGCAACATATCAGGAACATGTGTTTGCACTGGAACGATCTCACTGTACAACCTGTTAGCGAACGCACCTCCAGTTGATCTTTGCCTTTGCAACGTTCCTTCGAGTTTTTAACTCGCAGGATGAACTCTGATTGGTCCGTTCAGTTCCTTGAATGCAGCGTGAGTTCACCTCGGTTGATTTTACAACACGTTTAAACGCAGTCCCTCATCTCTCCTGTGTTTAGTGTGTGAATCTGCGTTCATGTTGCTGAACGTCCCTTCGGTTGATCTCTGACTCCTGAAAGCGTTTGATATAATAATCCAAAAGAAGTTTCACCTCTCGGTTGCTTCCTCTCCTCAGTTTGTTAAAGCAGCGTGAATCTGCTTCGCTCTGGTTGAACGTCGCTCCGTTGACCTGTGACATTAATGCTCTTGAACGCAGCTCTGTTTGCTGCCTTCCTGCTGATTTCTGTGGTTTGAACTCACCTGCGGTTCATCTCTGGATTTAGCAACACTCCTGTGTTTTAGCACAGTTCACTCCGGCAGCCATTAGTCCTGTTGAACGCACCATTGTCGGACCTCTGCCTGCTTCATTTCCATACCCAACAGTCCTGACCACATCACGGCTCTTGAACGCTCCGCGCATCGATCTGACCTGTAGCCTTTTAAAAAGCTGAATTTAGAAAGCGCTGCGTGTGAAACGTCCCGTGTGGCTGAACGCAGCCTGTGGAGGATGAGCACTGACCCGGGCTCGGCTCGGGCCTCGTCACCGAGGATTAGCTCTATTAGAGCTGAGTGCATAGATAGCCCATAATGCACCACAGGTGGCGTTTGGCTCCGTGGCTGAAGTGGATAGAAGCCAATTACGGGCACGTTCACACCGGCGGCGCGCTGGCGCGTGGGCGGCCGCCGCGTTCTGCTGCTTCCAGGGTGAGACGAGGACAGAGCTGAGACTCGGCTGCGAGCTGCTCTGATTGGTTGAGGCCTCGTCAGGACAATAAATCTGCTTCATTTGAAACTTCAATGTTTCCTTCACACGATGGTTTTGAATTTCCGGCCTGATGTGTTTTGATTTTACGGCCTGATGGAAACATCCATCTGAACCTTTCCATTGATTATTGAAACCATCGCTCACTGAGAATGATGGAGGTTTTATTCACTGGGATTTAAATCACCATCTGTCAAACGGCCACTTCACTGAACCTTCTACGTCTCAAACTTACTTTCTCTCTTTCTCAACGTCACGGGAACACTCAACTCAACTGATCACATTTCAGCCGAAAAAAGGATCTGTTGTTGATTTAGAATCAGTTTATGTGAAGGAATCGACAGGAACTGTTAGTTGTGATTTGATTAAGGTCATTTAATTCTAATTAATCTCTTGATAAAGTAAGAAATATTGACAGATTACTGGCATAAAACGTTTAGCTCTCACAATTATTTTCTATTTTTATAATTCTTTGCTTAATGATCACTGCGATTTGATTATTGTTCCAGCTGATTATTCATATTCTAAATGTAGTAAGATTCTGACGTTTGTTTCGAAGCACGAGTTGTACCGCAAACCTCTTCCACTCCTCTCGGATTCATCTGGATCCGTCTGGATCCGTCGGCTCCGTCTGCTCCGTAGGGATCGCTGACTCAGTGGATCTCATGCTCGTCAGTGGCTCCGTCAGTGGATCCGTCAGTGGATCCGTCAGTGGCTCCGTCAGTGGATCCATCGTCGTGGATCCCTCAGTGGATCCTCAGTGGATCCGTCAGTGGATCCCATCAGTGGATCCCTCAGTGGATCCCTCTCCTCAGGATCAGGGGACTGACGGTTCCTCAGTGAGGGCGTGCGACGCACTGAAGTGTCAGCGAAGAGAGAAAGTGCAGCGACGCTCCTGCAGACGTGTTTTTACCCGAGAGAAATTTCAAACTCAAAGACATTTACTCTTCTTTCTGCTTTGAATGCATCAGCGGCTGCGTTAGAGGGAAATGATTTCTGCTCCATCACATCTGATTGGACGGAAGGGAACAGGAAATAGACTCACTTTCACAATGTGGGGTCACTCAACTGCACGAGGAAGGAAAAGTCTCAGATTCATCATAGTTTGGTGAATCTCGCTCGAGGGAACGATCCCAGATCAGCTCTTTAAACTGCTCTGACATCCTCGGCTGCAGTGGAGCTGGAAACGCTCAGCGTCCGGCGGCGAGTGCACCGCTGGTAAACGAGAGGTCAGCGCTGCCTTCAGGGGTCATGTAGCGCTGACCGGACTGCAGGGGGCGGCGCAGAGGGCCGGCGGCTTCCTGTCGCAGCGAATTAGCGTTTCATCACGGAAACGCCGACTCCCCGGACCGACTCCCGGACCGCTCCCCGGACCGACTCCCCCGACCGACTCCCCGGACCGACCCCCCGGACCGACTCCCCGGACCGACTCCCGACCGACCCCCCGACCGACTCCCCGGACCGACTCCCCGACCGACCCCCCGACCGACTCCCCGGACCGACTCCCCGGACCGACTCCCCGGACCGACCCCCCGGACCGACTCCCCGGACCGACTCCCCGACCGACCCCCCGACCGACTCCCCGGACCGACTCCCCGGACCGACTCCCCGGACCGACTCCCCGACCGACTCCCCCGGACCGACTCCCCGACCGACTCCCCGACCGACTCTCCCGACCGACTCCCCGACCGCTCCCCGGACTCCGACCTCCCCGGACCGACTCCCCGGACCGACTCCCCGGACCGACTCCCGACATGCTCCCCGACCGTCTCCACGGACCGACTCCCCGGACCGGCTCCTCGGACCGACTCCCCGGACCGACTCCCCGGTACCGACTACCGAACCGACTCCACGGACCGACTCCCCGGACCGCTCCTCGGACCGACTCCCCGGACCGACTCCACGGACCGACTCCACGGACCGACTCCACGGACCGACTCCCCGGACCGGCTCCTCGGACCGACTCCCCGGACCGACTCCCCGGACCGACTCCCCGGACCGGCTCCTCGGACCGACTCCCCGGACCGACTCCACGGACCGACTCCCCGGACCGACTCCACGGACCGACTCCCCGGACCGACCCCCCGGACCGACTCCCCCGACCGACTCCCCGGACCGACTCCCCGGACCGGCTCCCCGGACCGACTCCCCGGACCGGCTCCCCGGACCGACTCCCCGGACCGACCCCCCGGACCGACTCCCCGGACCGACTCCTGCGAAGGTGGCGCCAGGCCACCAGGTGTCTCCAGAGAGTCGGACAGGTGGACTCACTGACGTGCATCAGCTTCGTCTGGGGAGAGAAGAAGAAACCGTTGACGCCTCCGGAGGGAAAAACAACGTCTCTGTTGTGTGAGAACTTCTGAAAATAAAAGTTTCAAAGTGCTTACGGGTAAAACAGAATAACTCCCCTCACTTCTTCGCTGTTCCGTGCGAACGCCTTGATTTAGTCTGAGCGCTCGGAGAGTTCACAAACAAAGAGGATTCTCTGCGGCTCCGCTCCACAACGTGAGGAAGGTGTGAACGCTGTGATGTAACCCGGGGGGGGGGGGGGGGGGGGGGGCGGCGATGTGTTTGTTCACTACACTTAAAGAAAGTTCCTCTTCATGTTTCCCTCAGTGAGATTCATCACCGGAAATTCAACCTGAGTGAAAAACACAAGTGTTGTTTCTAAAGTTTCTGATCTGGACTCGCAACACGATGACGAGACTTCAGGCCTCGGACGAGGCTGAAGGTCTCAGAGGAAACCGACACGACGGCATGAGAAGAAAACAAAGTTAGAACTAAAAACAAGAATCTAGAATAAATAAGATACAAATATTATACATGTCTTTTACTTAATGTGCAAAATAAAGACAGAGTTGAGTGATTGCACTTTACAATATGAGCAGCAGTTTGGATTCATTAGGCTCCTCAGACCAACATCATCAGGATTTATCTTCTGGCTTCACTGAGCCCAACGTTGTCATGACAACCTGAGCTATATACTTTATAGTATATAATTATATAGGATGAATAAAGTTCTTAATATGCAATGAGAGGAAACGCTGACACCTGCTGGATGAGTCGTTTACGTACAAGTGAAATATTGAACCACAAGACGGAAATCACTCCTCTCACTTGATGTTGCGCTCTGTCTCTCCTTTCATCCCCTCCTCCTCTCCTCCTCTCTCCTCCTCCTCCTCCTCCCCCTCCTCCTCCTCCTCCTCCCTCCTCCCCTCCTCTCCTCCTCCTCCTCCCTCCTCCCTCCTCCTCCTCCTCCTCCTCCTCCCCTCCTCCTCCTCCTCCTCCTCCTCCCCTCCCTCCTTCCCTCCCCTCCCTCCTCCTCCTCCTCCTCCTCCTCCTCCCCCTCCTCCTCTCCTCCTCCTCCCTCCTCCTCCTCCTCCTCCTCCTCCTCCTCCTCCTCCTCCTCCTCCTCCCTCCTCCCTCCTCCTCCCTCCTCCTCCTCCCCCTCCTCCCTCTCCTCCCCCCTCCTCCTCCTCTCCCCTTCCTCCTTCCTCCTCCCTCCTCCCCCTCCTCCTCCTCCCTCCTTCTCCGTTGGCGGCAGCCGAGCTGTTGACAGTAAAAGGAATAAATAAAAGCGGCAGCGGCAGCGAGAGACCCACAGAAGAGTCTCCTCAGAGTCGCTGGCAGCAGATCAATAGAGAGAGGGAGGAGGAGGAGGAGGGTGAGAGGTGAGGAAGAGGAGGGAGGTGATGAGGATGAAGACAGAGCTTGAACCGCTGTGTATTTAAATAAGTGACAGAGACTTGGAAGCAAGTCGACTGCTCCTGAGGTTTTCACATCAATCACAATAATCTAATAAAAATCCAACGTGATGCATTTCACAGATTTCAATGGTAAATAAATGTTTAAAATTACATCTTAAATTTGCCTCAATCTGATGAGGGGCGTGGGGCGAGGGGCGAGGGGCGAGGGGCGAGGGGCGTGGGGCGAGGGGCGAGAGGCGAGGGGCGTGGGGCGAGGGGCGAGGGGCGAGAGGCGAGGGCGAGGGGCGAGGGGCGTGGGGATGGAAGCGTCTCCATGGCGAATCATTTGTGATCGATTTGACCGACAGCTGTCGAGCTCTTCTCGAGCCTGCCAACGTGCACGCCACTCTGCCAACAGGCATTTGGCTCAAAACACGCCACAGCCCCCCCCCCCAACAGTGACCACAGTTGTTGACAGAGATGGACGCAGCATCTGCGATGCCACACGAGGGTTCAGGGACGAAGCGTCATCTCGTCTCCATCTGGAGCCAGAGGGAGGAGGGAGGATCAGAACCGACCAATGACGACGGCCGCAGGAGAGCGTGAGAGGCAGAGAGAGCTGTCAATCAAACGCCAACATTACCATGAATAAGCTGTTCGGTGTTAAAGCTCAGATCTCTGTAGATTCTCCTCAGGGTCCAATGGCTGCTTTGATTTTTTTTGGGTAATTCTGTTTCTTCTTTCTACAAAACTCACTCTTGACTTTCTCCTCGAGCTCCAGGAAATAAACGGCTTCATAAAGAAGCTGATCCTGGATCCACGAGCTCAGAGGAGCTGCAGCACTTTGTCCGACCCGTCGGGGACAGGGGGGGGGGGGGTTTAGGTTTCTGTGGTCAAACGTCACATCACAAGGTTTCGGTCCAAACTTCACCAACTCACTTCAAATACACTTTCTCTAGTTCAGTAAAAGTTTGTGAACTACGAGGTCTCGTCATCTGGAATTCATCGTAGAGGCGTCGACTGTCATCACGCTTTGTGTGGTGTGTGTGTGTGTGTGTGTGTGTGTGTGTGTGTGTGTGTTGTGTGTGTGTGTGTGTGTGTGTGTGTGTTCTCAGAGGTCGTTAACTTTAGTTAGCAGCTCATTAATAACAGTGGCCTGCAGCCGTCTGACAATTTTCACACCAGCATTTGCAATTATAAACGGTGCTGGACAGGCCTCTGGCTGTGTGTGTCTGTGTGTGTGTGTTTGTGTGTGTGTCTGTGTTGTGTGTGTGTGTGTGTGTGTGTGTGTGTGTGTGTGTGTGTGTGTGTGTACAGCACTGATTGTGCTCACACTGCAGTTGTAGTTTTCCTCATTAATTCTTTAAACTCAGATCTCGACCTCGCTCTTCACTTCACACACGTTCTGTCACAGCTGATCCTCTGCGTTTCAATGAGGTGTAAATATTAGAGGAAGTGATGTGTAAACTCTGAACACATAAACACAACACATGTTGTTTACAGCATGTGAACACACACACACACACGCACACACACACACACACACACACACACACACACACACACACACACACACACACACACCAGTGCTGCTGCTGAAGCCAGACTCTCAGATTGGCTGTTTAATGACGTTGAAGTTTATTGGCTTGATCCATTTTGGAGAGGTAATTCTGGTAATGTGTGTGTACGTGCATGCGTACGTGCACTGCTCAGGAGCCTTGTGACAGATCTTATCAATCCACCATAAAAGTCCCAGACGAAGTAAAGTCCTGCGTCAGGTGATCAGACATCGAGCGTCGTGACGGAACCAGAGTTTGTTAACGACTGAACCATCGAACAAACTAAATACGAGTCGTGATCAGACGAATCTGAGCCCGTCGAGGTTTCTACGATGCAGTGAGAAGACGCGGGTTTGAATCCTCTTTTTCAATCTCTTTCTGATCTTTTAATAACTGATCTGAACACGTGACGTCCTCCTGCGCCTCTCGTAGACAAACACGTGGCCCTGGTGTCCAATGCACATATAATCAGTCTGGATGTTTCCACGGTAACGAGGCTGCGTCCTCGCCAATATCCCTTCTCTTCTCTGATTCACATGCATTAATAGACGTACTCACACACACACACTCACACACACACACACGCACACGCACACACACACACGCACACACACACACACACACACACACACACACACACGAACACACACATATACACACTCCAGCCCTCTCCATTTACAGCCTGGTGAAAATGATTACGCTGCCATCTGGGCTTCAGTTTGTGTTCATGCCTGGGTGCCCCTGTGTGTGTGTGTGTGTGTGTGTGTGTGTGTGGTGTGTGTGTGTGTGCGTGTGTGTGCGCTGGTTGACCACCTCGTGCCGCAGCCACCAGCAGACGATCATTGTGCCCTTGACATCATCACCAGTGTAACTTCCTCCTGAACGGCGTCCTTGTGTTCTGACCGATGGTGTCGGGCTCGTGGGCGTCGGGCTCGGAGGCGTCGGTGGAACCGGTTTGCGAGCGGCTCGGCTCCCAGAGAACAAAGTGACGGAGAAAGAGAAGCAGGATGTTGAGATCGTGTATTTCTGAGGATTCAGAGGAGTCGTGAGTGAAGTCGTGAGTCGGTGGAAGGTGTGAAAGTGCGGAGGAATGAAGGAGACAATAAGAACAGTGATGTTTAATTCATCAAGTGTTGAATAGAATCTGAATTTAACCAGAATCCTGCAAAACTTATTTTAGTCATCGTTTGGGTCTGAAGAGTTTACAAATATACCAAATGTGTCAGAGTGGATTTTGCAGAAAAGTGAATAAAGATATGAAGACGAGCAGAATAAGAACACGACGTTCCGAGAGAAAGAAATCAGAGAAAACAAAAGACGATAAGTTTTACAAACTAAAAGACAAAATGAAATATCAATATTTACGTCAGGAGCAAAACCAAAGTCCAACCCGACTCAGCTTTAACGCCTGAACCCTCCGGACAGAGTTTGAATTCATAACTGTTCAGTTTGATCAGAAGATAAAATCGTCATCACGACATCCTCCCGCTCTGCTTCTCTTTGTTCCTCTCATCAATTATTGATCCTGGTATAATTTCTGGTTCTTTCGGTCGTTTCATTATGAATTCATGTGTTTTACTTCCTCAAGAATTCAAACCATCTCATGTTTGTATTTT
Source organism: Reinhardtius hippoglossoides (assembly GCA_006182925.3). NCBI lineage: Eukaryota > Metazoa > Chordata > Actinopteri > Pleuronectiformes > Pleuronectidae > Reinhardtius > Reinhardtius hippoglossoides. The sequence goes on along the minus strand of CM031690.1, from coordinate 423,269 downwards.
TCTGACTCAAACTAAATCCTTGAATGACCTCGTGTTCTTCACAACGTTGGCAGCGACTTTCAAGTGAAGCTCACTCGTCTTTTTCACTTCTGCATTTTAAATCCACGTAAACATCCGAGTGACGTCGATTCAGAGAGAAACATCTGAAGCTTCTTTACGTTGTGACTCCTCAGCTCCTCGGTCTCTGCTTCTCATCATCCATTCGCAGATTGAAGTGTGTCGCAGCGAATATCATTTCCATGTTTATGTAACGTCCATATTCCATCGTGCAGATGAGAAGATCTGAACCCATCTCAGTTAAAGCTCTGAGGCTGTGACTGGACCTCGTAACTCCATCCTGAGCTCAAGTTAAAGTGAGCGAGAGACGACATGAGGAGATAGAACTACTTCTACTTCTACTACTAATACCAGTACTAACACTAATACTACAACTTCTAATACTACTGCTAAAGCTACTACTACTACTTCTACTTCTACTTCTACTTCTAATACCAGTACTAACACTAATACTACAACTTCTAATACTACTGCTAAAGCTACTCAAGCTACTAATACTACTTCTACTTCTACTTCTACTTCTACTACTAATACCAGTACTAATGTAGCAGGTATTAAAGTTAATATTGCATTCCACCGAAAATCCCTCAGTTTTTGTTAATTATTGCTGTTTATTGTATTGGGTGTTTTACATGGGTTTGGCGCCCTCTATTGGTCGTGGGCGGACATTGTGTTTATTTCCCCGGCTCTCGCCAGAATGCACTGGAGCTGGCCGAGAGCGGTACGTATTTTGTACAGCGCAACACTAACGTGTACATTTCTTAGCTGAAGACATATGTAAGTGTTTAGGATTTATGATTCATTTGCTTGTAATATTATAGCAGTCGAGCCGTTTCATTTATTTTTGGTTCATTTTCATTTGTGAGTTAGTTCAGGGTGTTTTAGCGAGCTAGCCAACACGTGTTGTGTTTCTGTGCAGGTGCGTTAGCATGTGTTAGGCATGTGTTAGGCATGTGTTAGGCATGTGTTAGGCATGTACTGAAGGCAAATGACCAACGCTGTTTCCTTTCTTCTGCTGAAACCCTGAACAGCAATAAAAGTCCTGTGCCGAAAACCAAGTCCCGGTCTTCGACTTCATAAAGTGATACACAACGCAGAGCATACGACACAAAGGATAGACCGGTTACACTAACACTAATACTAGAACTTCTAATACTACTGCTACAGCTCAACATCGAGGTGAATCCCTGACCCTGTTTTCAGATCCAGAGTTTCTCTTTCACACATGAACCACACAGCAGGAGGTCTGTCTGCAGAAACCACGAAGCGTCTCACTCACACGTGCACGTTCGCACATGCACGTCCTCCTCGGGAGAAAATACAGAGGAGGACCTGCATGTGTGAAAGCAGCTTAATACACACACACTTACACACACACACTCTCGCATGCTTTAACCTGCTGTGCCTGTACGAGCTAGTTCATTAATGCTAATCAATTTTCCAAGATGTGTGTGTGCGCGTGTGCGTGTGTGTGTGTGTGTGCGTGTGTGTGTGAGATGGAAGCAAAGTGATCTGAATAATCTATGACGAGGGTCATCCATAAGTAATGCACGAGAGTGGAGGCCGAGGTTTTCAGAGCCAGGAGGAGAGGGATGGATGGAGAGACTGGAGAAAGGAGGAGGAGGAAGAGCAGGATGAGGGAATGTGAGGAAGAGGAGGTGAGGAGAGGACGAGAGACGGCTGAAGAGGTTTCAAGTGAAAGAGAGGAGGAGGAGAGGAACATTGGAAGAGGAGTGAAGGAGGTGAGGAGTCGAGGACACGAGACAGATGAGGCCATTCAAGAGGAGGAGGAAGAGCAGGATGAGGGAATGTGAGGAGGTGAGGAGAGGACGAGAGACAGATGAGGCCAAGAGGAGAAGGTCAGGATTCAAGAGGAGGAGGAGATGAAGGGAGGAGGAAGAAGTAAAGTTTCTTCTGCAGCTGACGACAAAGTGATAAATAGATGGAGTCTGATTATAACACAAACACACACTGCATCAACCCCCCCCCCCCCCCACACCCAGGAGCCGCATCATAAACCAAATGCTGTCGTTGCAGCTGAAGTTAATAATTCTCACAAAATTCTCCTTACTCTAAAAGATACGACTAACTGGTTCTCAGGGGCCCCCTTCAGCTCGGGGCCCCGGGCGACTGCCTGCTCCACGGCCCTGCAGCGGCGCCTCCTGTCTGCGGTGGAGTGCGGCGATCGGGGGGGGGGGGGGAGATTAGTTCTCTCCACGGGGAGCTCGGCATCACGACTTACACACACACATACATTATACATCATCTGCTCCTATATTCATGTCAAACAACATGTATATTTAATGGGCTGGAGTTCGGGGTCAACACGGAGTTAAAAGGACTGCACACACACACACACACAGACACACACACAGACACACACACACAGATGAGTGAGTGTGTGTCTGTCGCTCATGAACAGCGACGTGAGGAGAAATCTTCCACCGAGCGTTTCAGTTTCAGTCTCGTTCCTCAGATCCGATCTTTTAATAGAAAGCAGCTTTTATTAAAGGTGTCAGCTCAAGCAGCCAATCAGGAGCCTGGCTGGTGTCCTGTGATGGTGGATGTACGGTGGCCTGCAGGGACATTTGAGGACAGATCTCTGAACGTACTGCTGCAGTGAGGGGGACGACCTTTATTGATTCACCCACCGGAGACGGATCTTCCTGTCCCGTGTGCGCGTGGCCGGTGCGTTCTGATGACAGGACGCACATCGGCAGCTGCAGGACGCCAATTACACCTGCGACCTACAGGTGCGCAATTAAAATAAGGAATGGCCGCGGCGCTTGTTTTGCGGCGGAATGCAGCGAGAGATTTATGAACTCAGCGGGAGCGGCCTGAGACCAGGGCGGGCGCCGGCTAAATTTAAAATGCAGCCGCCTGGGGCCTCTTCCAAAACACGCTCCCTCGCCTGACCTCGGCTCCTCGGGCTGCAGCATCAGTATCAGCATCGCCGCACACCACACACACACACACACACACACACACACACAACACACACACACAGATGGAGGAGCTGGAGGATAACAAATGACCTTGGACATCACCGGACATCGTTCTCTGCGTCCGCCCGTGATGTCAGAGCTTCTGCTGAGCTGCAGGCCCGTCGGCCTCAGGGCCACACGTTCACCGCAGGCGCCACGGAGACGCAGGAAACTGTTCTGGAATCTGCCGCAGACCTTTAGCTCCGCGCTGCGCGTTTCGTTTAACTGCATCGAGCTCAGAGTTCACAGGCGAACACAGAAACATTCACCAATGCTGAACCATATATCTATAAATCTATACATACATATATATATGTCTGGAACGATACACGTCCACTTCCTCACGTTCAAGCGAAGAGCGAAGCTTGAGATCAGTAATAAAACATCCAGCCCACAGTTAGAGCACAGGCAGAGCAGGTTAGAGTTAGAGCGTTAAAAACTTAATCTGAAAATGCTTTGGCTGAACTCGTAGGAAGTTGAAGCTTCATCAGAAATTAGCTGAGTGTGTGTCTGTCGCTCATGAACAGCGACGTGAGCAGAGGAGAAATATTCCACCGAGCGTTTCCAGTCACTTTCAGTTTCTCAGTTTAAGTCTCGTTCCTCAGATCCGATCTTTTAATAGACACGTCAACCTCTCCAGCTCTTTGTCGGCGCTCGTCCTCGGCGCCGTCTCTTTGCTCTGTCACGCGTCAGATCCTCCTCCCCCGTCTCCCGCTCGGTTAAGACGACGTCCCGCTCTGTGTTTTTGGGACGTCTCATGATCAAACCCATCATCATTAAAGTGACGTGTGGAAGCGCTGGGAGTCATCAGCCGGGTGGAGTGATATCACCCCCGCTGTGCGTGAGACTGTCAGCTTCTGTTTTCTGTGCATGTCGTCTGAGCAGCCCCGAAATAGAGCGGCACGTTCTCCGGCTGACCTTTGGAAAAGGCTGCAGCGTCTCTTCGTCTCTGTTCTGTGGCTGTTGTCTGGAACGTGGGAGCGTGAGGACGGACGGGAGTTTACATTTAAAACAGGTGATTGGTTCAGAAACAGGAAGCTGAACTTTTGGTGCCAGAAAAGTAAATTAGCTGAACGAAAACTCTTTGTTTCCAGATTCTCTCCGTCTGTGTTCCTCCTACGTTTGTCTCTATTAAGCAACAATGAAAGTTGTGTCATCAGCAGCTGACTCGGACATTTGTGTTCTCACAGACTGAAGCTCCAGAACTTTCAGGAACCCGTTCAGAGCTTCCTCCGGTCGAAGTTCACTTCACTCTTCATCACGTTGTTCAGATCCTCCTGTGACGGACGTCTCTGTGAGCGGAGCTGCATCCGTTTCAAAGAAGTGACAGAAAAGCACTTTCACGTTGAGCTGTCGGCGGCTCCGAGACGACAGGTGTGATAAAGTCAGAGCCGAGGGAGGCGTCGGTTGTTTAGTCAAATGTCATAACTTGTCAAAGTTAATGTTTCGGAGCAAAGAGTTTCTGCTCTTTGCGGAGACAGTGACAGGCTCTGTTTAAAACAGACGAGTGATACCAGCCGACTGGGAGAGGAAGTTTGATGTTGAAGTGCGGCGGCGATGAAAGAGGCTGTCTGTGGTGTTGGTGTTTACAAAGTGTGGCGCTCGCTGCTTATTACTCGTGTGATTGAAGCTTCAGAGCAAACAGACGCTGCGCCCGTCAGACAACAGAGGAGCCTCTCAGCGCCGGCCTCTGATCGGCACAGCCACCTGCTCTTATCCTGTGTTTGCTGACATTTAACTTCCACTCGTCAGGGAGTTATCAGCAGATCCACCTTAAGACTCCTCACATGTAAACAAGACCTCAGCCGGCACGTCTCGGAATCACTTGAATTATTTAACAGAGCACGACTCAGCCGGAGCAAGAGGCTGCTCCTCCTGAGCTTCCTGTCTGACAGGACCGCGGAGGAGGGCGGCCATCGCCTCGAGGTTCCACAGAACCGGGCTCAAGATACAAAGAGTGAAGAGTCTGTTGGTATGAATCTGTTTTACCTTGAAATAACAGTTTCTGAATAATTCTACACTTGGTCTCATGGACGTATTAACAGAGTCTGAACTTTGAACTGCAAACGATGTTTTATCTTATTAAACATTTAAAGTCTAACGTGTACAAACCCTCTCAGTGAAGTCTGGTGGTGCTGGCGTCTTCTAACCAGTGTCCCTCAGCCCAGAATCCACCAAGCAGACGTCTCACTGCCGTCTGTGTCTCTGCCAGACACCAAATAAATTCATCTGTCCACTGACAGAGGAATATGTTGTTACCACAACTCGTACAGACAGAAAAGGTTCAGGCCGAGTGAATCTTTCCATCATAACAGAACCGGGAACGTGACGAACGGGATCAACAGACGGACGTTTCTACACACGTCTGTGATGAATGTGATAATAACAAGGATCTGTGATGAGGTTTAGATTCTGCTGCTTCTCCTTTTGTGCGGAGAGAAAAACTCAGCGACTGGTTTCGTCTCTTTAGAGACAAAGACTCAGCAGCGAGTCAGTGATTGACAGGCGATCGGTGACGGGCCAGAATCCAGACGCAGTGAAATCCATCATGAGAAAAGAAGCTGCGCCGGTGGAAGTCCACAACTCGTCTGTCTCCCATCAGCGGCGCCGCTGCTTCTCACTGTTAACCAGCAAACTGCAGCGTCACCTTCGGGTTCACCAGCCGAGGGGGGGGGGGGGGGGGGGCGTCCGGTACCACGACAGGGACGAGCACGAAGCATCAGCTGTGACAAATCACGGCTATTATGTCAACGCTACTTACACAGGTTATTAGGGTGTGTGTGTGTGTGTGTGTGTGCGTGTTATCATTTAACCAATTAGGAAGAGCTCCTCTGTTGTGCAGTTTAGTTTTTTCTCAGTAAATCATTTCTGGATCTTTTCTTTAATGTCTCTTGTTCATTTGTGGAAATTCGTTCGTTGTGTTTTGCTTCTAAACGTTTGAAAATTGAATCACAACATAATGAAGGTAGTTTGGATCTTTTACTGTGTGTGTGTGTGTGTGTGTGTGTGTGTGATTGTGAGTGTGTGTGTGTGTGTGTGTGTGTGTGTGTGTCTCGTAGCTTCACCCCTCAGGGACCCGGTCGCCCCCCCGATGATCACAGCCGTAACGTTTAGCTGCTCAAAGCGCTCGGCCTCGTCCGACTCGTCACATTGGAGCGTTAGCGGCGGCTGCGGCCACATGGTCACACTCTGACCCGTTATCACCGTCGTCCAGAGGCTCCGTCCTCCGGTGTCTCCGCCCCCCCCCCCCCCCCCCCACTCGGCCACGGAGCTTTCCTTCTGTGGCTGTCTTTATTTTTTACCTCTGAGTCAGAAACACTTTATTCAGCAACCTTAACAAATGTGCAGGGATTAGCCTCCGTGACATTGGACACACACCAGACTCCAGTTAATGCAGTGACACACACACACACACACACGCACACACACACACACACACACACACACACACACACACACACTTGGTATTCTGCTGTGTCATCCTTCAGGAAGCGCTGAGCTGCGTTCACATCTGCTCGCTGTTTGGCAGCGTTTCTGCTGAGTAAACAGATTGTGTGTGATGTAATGAACGCTCTTCAGGAATACTGATGTCGGCCTCACACCCTGAACTCTGCCCTCGGCGTTCAGACCGCGGGGGGGGGGGGGGGGGGGGGCAGTCATGGCTGATTACCTGCCAAACTAACTGAGCTACCAGCTGCTCTCGCTCTTCACGGCCAGTTGGTGCCACTCCAGATGCTGATTGGTTAAAAACTCCAGACGCCAGTCTTCTCACTCTAATGAAGATGTCTGTCTCTCTTTCTCTTCTCGCTCCTGTCCTGCCGGCTGATCCTCCCCCTCTTCCTCCTCCTCCTCCTCCTCTTCCTCCTGAAGGTAAGAAAACGAATGTCTGCTGGATTTGTTTGATGTGTCATGTCTGAGTCCGACTCGCTGGCCTGCTCAGGTCCTGATGGAGGTTGTCGGTTTGATTCCCTGGTTTGACATTGGCCCAGAGTCGGCTGGTTTTATTTATTTTAAACTTTCATGGAGCGTCTGTGGCTCAGGGGTAAAGTGGGTCGTCCACTGATCAGAAGCTGGTTTGATCCAGCTTGTTCCGGCTGAAATGTCGGATCACGCAGGAGATTTTAAAAAGTGACGACATCACCGCACAACGAAAACATTAATCTGGAAATTCACAAACTGAAGCTGAAGTAAACTTCAACACGTTATTCAACATAAATTCTTATTTGACGTATTTTATATTATATTATATGATATGATATTATATTCTTGGACGGCCGGATGTCGCCTGACGAGCGCTGGAGGAGACACTTGAGATTAACCTCTCGTTTTCTCCTTTTAGCTGCGAGTGATTGTTTCTGTGTGAATTATCCTTAAACCCTTTAATGGTGTGAACATTGATTAAGCAATTAGTGTGGATCCACTCTATTCAGATCAAAGCTGATCGTCACATTACGTTGGTGGGGGGGGGAATAACCACTGCCCGCGGCTACACTGGAAATAATGGCTTCAATAAGGCGTAACCACGGAAACGCCAGGATTCATTCACCTTCCTAATTGTAAACGATCCGAGTCTCACTTTCTGCTCAAACACTTTTTCAATAACTTTTTTCCTTACTGCAGATTATTGTGTAAAATTCACTTAACCTTAATCGTGTAGATATTTTAGGGACTTTTTCTTGGTTAGTTTCTCAGCGAGCCGTCGTCCATTCACCGTGGTGGTGGGGGGGGGGGGGGGGGGGGGATACCCTGGTCGCTCCACTGGAATGCTCAATAGGTGACCATCGAACCCAGCTCCTCCACACTTGTGCTCGGGCTCGATCCACTTCATCCAATATAATCCCCTGTCATGGGATATTTTCAGGCACTTTTCTTGGTTATCCATCTCTGAGCCTGCCCTGATGAATCTGATGAATCTGATGAATCTGATGAATCTGATGAACGCTTCTCACGCTCCGTCGATCTGTGTTTGTGCTGAACAGGTGTTTTTCAGCTGAACTCTTTCAAGAATCTGACGCTCGACCTTTCCAGGCTCGACTTTTTACACATCTCACAAACGAAGCTTTGGTAAAAAGTCACGTGGTCGCATGTTACTGTCCCATTATAATAATTATTATTATATCATAATAATTATTGACTAATTCCTATCCTGATTACAGATTGATTACGATTGCAGCTGAAGACTTTAAGATTCACATCCAGAAACAATGTGTTAATTTAATTAGAAATCCTGCAGCTTGTGTAAGAAAAGATCTCACACATCTGAACCTCTAATATCTAAAGATGATTTTTATTGCCCTGTAACGTGAATGTTGAGCTGCAGACAAAGTGAAAACAGCTGAAGCTTAAAAAGATGTTAAATGAAACAGCTGCAGAAAACAGATAGAGGAAGATGGAGAGAGCCACTGGACTGTTTTGTGTTTTCACCGTCCACCTGCTGCAGAGTGTGATATCCTCCTGGAAATATGATTTTTCACTCATCAGTCACGGAGGCTTAAACCCACCACTCTGCCCTTTGCACAGACACAGACACACACACACACACACACACACACCACACACACACTGCTGGTGGTCAGTCATGGACGAGCACCTTCACATCAGGAGCTTTCAGCTGGAATCTATTCACTAAATGCCAGCGGGGGGGGATTTCTCATACAAATATCATCTCATACAATGGAGTCAGACAACAGCGACACAATGCGCGGCGCCCGGAGGGGCAGCGATACCCGTCGGCCCTGATTACTATCCTTTGTGTGGGGATAACGGATTCTACCTCCACTCGGGTCCGACTCCCAGTGAAGTTAGAAACCAGGTGGAACCAACTGGTCCTGAGCTGCAGCAGCTGCTGGATCCAGACCAGCTTCACTCCACCTGATTCACGTGTCACCAGGATGGAAGTTTCATTACTGACGGGTCGTAGAGCGGACGTGGGCGTGGTGTCAGTTGGGGGGGGGGGGGGGGTGGTAGTCTTTCTGTTGGAATGGAAGAAATGATTGATGCGCTTCATGTGGTTGCCATGGTAACATCATGATGATATCACTACCTTCAGGCGCAGTCCTTCACACCAGGAGTAAATACAACCTGTAAATAATGAATGTACACAAACCTGTGTCAGTGAGGCGACCACATGAGAGCCGGGGGTTTGAGCCCCGTCGAGCCGCCGTGTGGTTTGAATCAGAGACGAGCGGTTAATTAAAGTAAAGGTCAGAGGGAGCAGGAGGTTGGAGAAGTTTGATGGACGAGACAACACGTGTGCTAACAAGCTCACACACACACACACACACACACACACACACACACACACACACAACACACCACACACACACACACACACACACACACACACAGTAATTACATATTACGTCTAATCCAGTGTGTGTCGGCGCTAATTCGCCACAGCACGTGTTTCTGTCTCCGATGGAAACGGTCTCGTCAGAGGGAAAATGTCCTCGGCACATTTTGTGCATTTCCTCCCATCACAGCTCAGATCTGTGGCTCAGGAGATTAAAAACAAGTTTGTCTTTTGTGATTCTGACAGTTCTGAGTGCGCTGTGAGCTGATACTGTTCCAGCTGTGACTGCGGGTGAATCGTCTGAGTCACGCTCGTCTTCACAGCGGAGATAAGACGATGTAAAGTGATGCAATGCTGAAGCGGAAAGAACAAGAGATGAAACAGCAGCTGAACAACGAACTGTACGACAGGCGGAGAACAAAGTGATCGCGTTGCTTCACCGTGGTGAGGAGGACGGAGAACCTAATGTACACGTTGGGCTGAACTGGAATCCCACTCGGAGCCGTGAAGCTCAGTGACAGCTTCACAGAGTTCAGCTCCTGAAGTCACGGAGCATGTCTCCTTGGAGAAGAGCTGAGGTTCAAACACTGACCTCCAGTTCCACTTCTGTTTCACTGGCGGAGTCACGAGAGACAAAAAGCAATAAAACAAACTGCAGGGGGACGTAACCTGAAAGGAAGCTTGTTTCACGTCTCCGCTGTTTGGCTTATCAGTCAGTCTGAACCAGGACATCAGCTGTGAAAGGCTCCTCGGACTCGGGCTGAGAGACAGAACTCAAAAAGAGACTTCGTGGATCTTAACTCCACAAATCAGGGACATTGAGACGACTCATATTCATGAGTTTGTGTGATTTGGATCCAAATTAAAATCTGGATCTAGTGGATTCACATTGTGATGTACAGTAACACAGAGAACTGCAAACCTGCACCAGTGTGTAGCAGAGATAGAATCCACAGTTTGAATATCAGTTGGATTCTGTGTCCGAAGGACCACGCCGGCTGCTGAGTGTCTGCTGAGTGTCTGCTGAGTGTCTGCAGAGTGTCTGCTGAGTGTCTGCTGGGCCTCGTCGGGATATGAGCTCCACTGACACCAGTTTGAACCGTTATGCTGATTTCTAGACAAATATGGGACGATGTCATCTCCTGAAATGAATCTGTGTGTTTTCTTCTCCATCATCTCGGGGCGACAGGATCCTCTGGTGTAAATGGGAGGAGGAGGAGGAGTAATGAAACGGTCTAACCTCGGTGTCACTCTCCTCCTCGACAGGAGAGCGGCTGTTTGAGCCGACGTTCAGATGCCTGTTCACGGAGGTGAGGCTGCTGGGTAATATTCACCTTAACAGCCTCATCTCGGCTGCGTCTCGCTCTTCAAAGCTCATTCTGCTGCTCTGCTGACAGGGTGGCGTTCATTGCCCCTCTTTGAACACAGCTTGTGTT
>CM031690.1:270000-407500 GCA_006182925.3 Reinhardtius hippoglossoides | reverse complement strand
AACCACCAGCTCCTCACAACTCAACCGCACAACATCACACCTCACAAGCACACACACAGCCTCACAACCGCACTCACAGCATCACAACCGCACACCTCACAACCTCACACCTCACAGCTCACAGCCTCACAACCTCACAACATCACAGCCTCACAACCTCACACTGACAACCGCACAACATCACAGCCTCACAACCTCACAACCTCACAACCTCACAACCTCACAGCCGCACAACCTCACCGCACAACCTCATAACCTCACACACTCACAACCGCACAGCCTCACAGTCTCACAACATCACAACCTCACAACATCACAACCTCACACACTCACAACGCACACCACTCACAACTCACACGCACAACATCACAACCTCCACACACAATCACAGCCTCACAACCGCACAACATCACAACCTCACAGCATCACAACATCACAACCGCACAACATCACAACCTCACAACCTCACACACTCACAACATCACAACATCACAACCTCACACACTCACACAACTCACTTCTGTGCAACACAACACTTCCTGTAACAACTTGTGTTACTACAGCTCATTTAAATACTGTCTTCTCCTCCCTAAGTAGATTCACTCCAGAATATTATATTATCATTAAACGTCGGACACGATGGCGTAGTGGACGTAATGACATGAGCCATAATCAGACTCTGCTCTCTAACGTGCGAACAGGAGGAATATTATATTAGTAACTCAGGTCTAATTCAAACTAAGCTCAAAGGTCAGTGTTCATGTAAACGTAGTGAGATGTGTGAACATGAACTGTGTCGACGGTGAAGCTGCTTTGTGTTTTATTTCAGTTTCATCTCGGGCTTTGAAACGAATATTTGTCAGATGAAAAAAAAGGAAAAAACAAACATGACCCTGGAAAAGATAAAGAGTTATTAATTCAAATGCAATAATGTGCAAGATGATTAAAAATCAAATCAAACAAACAAACAAGCCCTTCAGTGTGTGTGTGTGTGTGTGTGTGTGTGTGTCTGTGTGTGTGTGTGTGTTGTGTGTGTGTGTGTGTGTGTGTGTGTGTGTGTGTGTGTGTGTGTGTGTGTGTGTGTGTGTGTGTCTTCACAGTGACGACTCCAGAGCAGCACTGACTCAGCACTCAGGTTGCCAATAGGTTCAGATCTGGGTTAATACACTGGAATCAAACTGAAGTCAAGCGTTTCCTCTCGTCTGAGCTGGTTCGATAAGAAAATACTTTATTATATTTACAACTTTACATTCAGATCATAATCTGTGAGCGACTGGTTTCTAATGCGTCAGTAGATCCTGGATCTGTTCAGATCAAGAGCTTCGTGGTTTCCTGTGGTTCTTTGGACAAAAGATCCTGGACTAGTTTGTATTTAATGAGTTGGAAGAACTTTATGGTTTCGAGTTAGTTTTCAGTAACAATCTGAGACGACTTCTTTCTCTGCTGACAAACCTGTGGACGTCCGGACTCCTGCTGAGTCGTTGATGTTTCCTGTGACACGTTCCGGGTCTGGGTTCTGCTCTGACCCGTGAAGATCCAGACGTGTGGGAAACATTTCAGGCACATTTTCCTCTTTGTTCTCTGGTTGCTGGGTTTGTCTTAAAAAAAAAAAGAAAAGTTCTCAGTGGTGAGATGTGAAGATCTGACCTCGACACACACACAACACACACACACACACACACACACGCACACACACTCCCCTCTTCAACCTCTCCTCTCATTTCTTTGTCTTTTCCCTCGTTGAGTTTTCTGAACTCTCGATCTCCTCGAACGTCTCGAACCCGTCACAGTTTCTTCTCTTCAGTCGTCTCCGAGCTTTTCGCTCTCGCTCTGTTTTTGGCGGCGCCTCCTTTCACGAGAGGACGAGCAGATTGAAATGAACCCGAGCTGACGAGTCGAGTGACACGGGAGCTGAACGACAGCTGAACGGGCCCTAAGTGACATGCCAGAGATCTCTCTCACTAGACGTGTGGGTTTTGTGCTGATGTTCAGTTTCTCCGTGTTGTAGATCCTTGAAATGTTGTCATGAAAGTCTCGGGTCCCTGATGTTATAACTCTCGGCGCGAGGAAACCTGACGAGGCCGGAGACGAAGGTGAAACATGATGTTTTACCTCGTTAATACCAAACACTTCCACTTGCTGATGAATATTCAGCCGAACATCACAGTTCACTTCAATGTCTTAGAAAAATCTATTTCTCACGTCCGTGCTTTTGTGATTTTATACCAAATCGAATCCTCAGAATCAATCAGGATTAGTCTCCACTAACAAATACAGTGATTGATCATTGATCACGGTCACACACACGGAGACAGATCCTCTGACCTTTGACCTCCGACAGAAACAACAACAAGAAGAATACACGTGATGATGTCATCTGATCAGGACCACGAGGCCCGATGAGCCTCGTCAATGAGCCCAGATCGATATGATTATTGGTTTCTGTGCAGGCTATAAATGGGCTGTAGAGACCAGGGCTCCATATGGATGTGTGTGTGTGTGTGTGTGCGTGTGTGTGTGAGTGTGACGTTTACATGCATTATTCTAATTATCATCTCTAATGTTTTGATGTTCTCATTCATGTGTAATTATGATTCACGGACTGTTTGTGTCCTTGTGGTTTAACCACCATAATTGCACAGTTGTGTGTCTGTGTGTGTTTGCATGTTTCTCTCTGTTTTGTTTTTCTGTACATGTGCATCTATAATTACCTGAGTTAAGGTGTTGTGCGTTGCCGTGTGTGTGTGTGTGTGCGTGTGTGTGTGTGTGTGTGTGGACGTACTAACACGTGTGATTGGCTCTGGAGGCCCATCGATACTCGTGTAGCGGCGGCGTGCTGAGGACGCTCTGTGGATCCATACAGCTCCTCTGTCTCCGAGCGCCGTCCTCCGTCTGTTGGATAAACCAGGTAACGAGGTTGATAGGGACTGTGGCCGCTCACCCGTCACCTGGTCCTCTCCGCGCACTCTTCTCGGTTTTCGTTCCGGCTCGTTTCATCCGGGCTTTTTCTCTGGGTCTTTAAAAGTTCCATCGTGGAGGACACGGGGAAAAATGAACATCAGAGTTTTACACGGATGTTAGAAAAATCTGTATGCAGATAAAGCTGCGACGAAACGGCGTGAAAGCCTGTTTGTTCCATTTAGAGATGTGAGAGCTGCTGAGGGAGGACAGTGTGTTGTGTGTGTGTGTGTGTGTGTGTGTGTGTGTGTGTGTGTGTGTGTGTGTGTGTGTGTGTGTGTGTGTTTGCATTCTCACTGACAGACCACGAGCCAATCAGATGCTCTCTATCAGTCATGTGACATCTGGTCTGGAGGTTCACCAGGTTGTGTGCGTCTCTCCAGACGTTGTGTGTCTGTTTGATGAAAACTCAAAGGCTTTTTCTGGAGAAACGTTGGAATCACAAAAGACATCGTAACGTTGCAGCTGTGGCATCAACACATTTCTTCTGAATTAGAGATGTTGTCTTTGTAGGATGATTGTTTCTCCCGGAGGTTTGAGCTCCGCTGAGCTTCTTCTGTCTTCATGTGGTGAAGGAGTAAAAAGAAGCTCAGGCATGAAGAAATACATTTTGAACGTACTTTATAGTTACCTATAAATGAAGCTTTAACATGGATGAATTATTGGAACTGTGATTCCCACCGTGCTCTGCGTGGCCCATCCCTCACTCTTTGTTTTTAAGTCTTCTAGAGACAAAAGGTTTGTGCCATGAAAGTCGTTTGACTTGGAAACAGACGACCTCCCAACATTTGATGATGACAGACAGATTGTCAGTCCGTCCTCGTTGGACATGAACTCAGTCGATGATCCTGTGTGAACTGTACGTTCAGTGTTCATGTTCCGATGCACGAAGCAGTCGGACGTCGAGCTCTAACGTTTGTTCTCATCAGACGACGTGAATCTTAATTCTGAGCCAACGAAGGAAGCCTCACATGTGATGAGCAGGTTTACGACTCTGTCCTTGAATTAATGTCTGAAACACTGTGAGACACGTTGAGTGGAAACACTGATGCAACATCTTTACACGTTTCTCTGATAGATTTAATATTAATCCCCGAGCTCCCGCTGCAGTTTGCTCCTCGCCGTGCGCTCGACAAGGACGTTCACCTCCTCTCTCTGTACGTGTCTGTGGAAGAGTGCAGATCCTCAGCAATGTTCTCTGTGCATTGGTTTGCTCCCAGCGAGCGTCGGCTGCGTGCCGCCGGCGCCACAGGGCATCTCGGGCTGTAACAAGCCCCGCGGTGCCTCGACGTGAGAATAATGCATGTGGAAATTCACCCTTTCATTTGCCAGCGGGGCCCGCGTCCTCTCAAGCCTGCCAGCTATGAAATAAATATGAGAGCAGGGGGAAAGAGCATAATGAAGCCTCAGTGCCAGTCCACGAGGACTGAGTGATGCCGAAGAGACGGAGGGAGAGGGGAATGAAAAGAGAGAGGAGCAGCCAGGAGAGGAAGCAGATCAGGGAACGAGAAGAACAGACTAATGCAGGGAGGGAAGTGCTCTGACTGATTGATGAAGGTACGAATCAGTGGCCTGGAGGAAAGAAGGGCGGAGGAGCCGAGGAGGTGGAGGAGCGAGGAGGTGGAGGAAGAACGGAGAGAGAGGGGAGAAGAGAGGGAGAAGCGAGGAGGTGAGAAGGAAGCGAGGAGTGAGGAGGAGGAGGGGAGAAGAAGCCGAGAGAGAGGAGGTGAGACCGAGGAGGGGAGGATACAGACATTCAGACATTAGTAAGGTGGTGATTTGATCAGGAGAAGCTGATTGGATCATTTCTTCAAACTGTCAATTTACTAAATTAGTTTTTGACACCGTTTCTGTTCTCAAGAAATTAAGTCGCAGAATAGAAAAATGCTTGTGTGTGTGTGTGTGTGTGTGTGTGTGGTGTGTGTGGCGTGTGTGTGTGTTACATGATATGAAGTTGTTGTAAATGATAATTCAATAGAACAACAACAGTTATTTCTAAATGTATTTAGTTGAATTATTAACGTCTGCAGTAACTTGATATCATAACGACGTGCTCATAAGCTCTGAACTAATAATGCTGCAGTAATTAAACTGAATTCTCCGCTGCTCATTAACTCCGATCAGAGGCCGTTTCAATTTGAGATAAATAAAGTGAGGAAGAGGAAGACGAGGAAGACGAGGAGCAGCTCGGTTAGAACGTTTCAAACCAAACACAAACCAGATGAAATCAAATCAGATCAAATCAAATGGTCACGTCCCCCCCCCCCCCCCGAGCACGGGAGGTAGAGTGAACATTAGAGCAAGAAAACATTTTACAGCCATAACACTAATTATACATTTCAACCTGAAGAAGAACAGAACGTGTTTCCTTTAACTCCACGACTCAGTGTATGTTATTCATATTGTAGTGATTCATCCCAGGTTCAAACAAAGGCTGTAAGTTGAGCTTAAATATATATTTTTTAATGAAATATGCGATTTTTTTATCCGTTTTTTTCTGATTATGCAGAAAATAATGTACGAGCAGAAGGTGAAGGCAACGTGATGATAAATATTCATGGCCAAGTGGAATTATTCAGTTTCTCGGTGTCAAAGGAGCCGGTTCAGAGCCGGAGACGAGAAGAAGGGTTTACATGAAACACGTGTGGATCCAGATTCAGATCCGGTTTGACAGATTTTGTCAAATTAGATCAATTCAGATTTGTAGCTCACGTGTCGTTCTCCGCTCGCTTCCGGCCGACTCGCTCAGCAGCCGCACATCTCGGCGGTTCGAACCCTGCGGCTCCTACTCCACCAATTACACGGCAGAAGGTGGCGGCCGCTCCACCGCCGGAGATAAAGACGGATTTCACCGGATTTCAGAGCTGTAATCTTGACAGATTCACTTCCCCCGTCTTTCAATTTTACATTTTCTCCCCCTGTGCACTATCACGGGAATTATGGAAATGACGAGCGCGGGCTTCGCCAAAAACCAAGATTAAGGAAGTGAACACGAGCGAGAGTAATGTAGGAAGTTAGGTGTGTGTGTGTGTGTGTGTGTGTGTGTGTGTGTGTGTGTGTGTGTGTGTGTGTGTGTGTGTGTGTGTGTGTGTGTGTGTGTGTGAGTGGTGTGGAGCAGTTTAAAGATCAAGATAATATAAAAACACAGAAATACCATGATACTGAAAACCTGCCTCTCCTTTTCATCTCCTATACGGTTCCTCCTCTCCTCTCTCCTTCTCTCTCTCCTCCTCTCTCTCTCTCTCCTCTCTCTCCTCTCTCTCTCTCTTCTTCTCCTCCTCTCTTCTCTCTCTTCCTCCTCCCTCCTCCTCTTCTCCTCTCCTCCCTCTCTCCTCTCTCCTCTCCTCTCCTCCTCCTCCTCTCTCTCTCTCTCTTCTCTCCTCTCTCTCCTCCTCTCCTTCTCTCTCTCTCCCTCTTCCTCTCTCCTTCCTCCTCTCTCTCCTCTCTCTCCTCCTCTCTCCTCTCTCTCTCTCCTCCTCTCTCCTCTCTCTCCTCTCTCCTCCCTCTCCTCCTCTCCTCTCCCTCCTCCTCTCCTCCTCCTCCTCCTCCTCTCTCTCTCCTCTCTCCTCCTCTCCTCCTCCTCCTCTCCTCCTCCTCCTCTCCTCTTCTCTCCTCTCTCTCCTCTCTCTCCTCCTCTCTCCTCTCTCCTCTCCTCTCCTCTCCTCTCCTCCTCTCTCCTCTCCTCCTCTCCTCCTCTCTCCTCTCCTCCTCTCCTCTCTCCTCCTCTCCTCTCTCCTCCTCTCCTCTCTCTCTCCTCTCCTCTCCTCCTCCTCTCCTCCTCTCTCCTCCTCCTCTCTCTCTCCTCTCCTCCTCTCCTCCTCTCCTCTCTCTCTCCTCTCCTCTCTCCTCTCCTCTCCTCTCCTCTCTCTCCTCTCCTCTCTCCTCCTCTCTCCTCCCTCCTCTCTCCTCTCTCCTCTCCTCCCCTCCTCTCCTCCTCTCTCTCCTCCTCTCCTCTCTCTCCTCCTCTCCTCTCTCTCTCTCTCCTCTCTCTCCTCTCTCCTCCTCTCCTCCTCTCTCTCCTCCTCTCCTCCTCTCTCTCCTCCTCTCTCTCCTCTCCTCCTCCTCTCTCTCCTCTCCTCTCCTCTCTCTCTCCTCCTCTCCTCTCCTCCTCTCTCTCCCTCTCTCCCTCTCTCCTCTCTCCTCTCTCCCTTCTCTCCTCTCCTCTCTCTCCTCCTCTCCTCCTCTCCTCCTCCTCCTCCTCTCTCCTCCTCCTCTCTCTCTCTCCTCTCCTCCTCTCTCCTCTCTTTTCTCTCTCTTTTCCTCTCTCTCTCCTCCTCTTTCTTTCCTCCTTCTCCCTCCTCTCTCTTCTCTCCTCCTCTCCTCCTCTCTCCTCTCTCCTCTTCTCTCCTCCTCTCCTCCTCTCTCTCCTCCTCTCTCCTCCTCTCCTCCTCTCTTTGTCTCTGTGGCTGGAGGCGTTTTGTTTTCAGGTTCTTGGTCCGTCCGTCTTTTCCATTTCCATGAATACAGAAACGTGAGAAACGCCTCGAGGCTGTTTCATCACAAAGGTTCCTTCACACTGAGGGATGGAGAGACTATGATGTGCAGGTCAAAGGTCACTGTGACCTCAGGAAACACCTCAGGACTGAGAACAGTAATAAAGATAAAACACACCAGTCATTAGATGTCTTCTAAATGCACATTAGATTAGTTGGCAGCGGCGTGGAACCTTGAAGTGCTGATTCTGTTTGGTCTTTCTTCCTGTCACTCGTTTCATCTGAATCAATTTCCTCCTCACTTCATTCTCCCTCGTCCACTTGTTTAATTTCCTCCGCTCGGCTCCGCTCTCGTTCTGCTGCTTCACTTCAGCTCATTTAAATTGTACTTCCCTTCTCACTACTACATTATCTCAGGACCTTCCCCAGAGTGAGGTCGAGATGTCCGGGTGTTACAGAGACACACGTCAGGTCCAACACGACGGCAGAGATCTGTCAGTCCGTGTGAATCTGAAGGAAACCAATCCAACAGAGACGTAGAGGAAGCATCGCTCGAAGAACTAGACCAACGTCTGCAGCATATGACAAATATATTTACAGGGAAATATCATTATTTTGAGATAATAATAGGAGGTCGATCTCCTGGTTCCAGTTTCCCTCTGAGACGCTCACTAGATTTACTCAGACATCATATTTTACTCTCACGACCACGAGCAGCTCCGGGCTTTTTATTTTATCTGTGGGCAGAAACGTGACAGCCCCCCCGAGGCCCGAGTATTAGCGCTGACTCTTTGAGTCGATCCAGACCGAAGCTCAGCCCGTGACAGGCGCTGATATCTCAATGTGAGCTTCACAGCCGGAGACATGTCAGGAGATATAAACACATGGAGTCACGACACTTCAGCCTGATTCAGATCAGCTTCTCACGCTGCTGATCAGATTATATTCCAGATACTAAAGATGATGTGAGTGTGAAGTTTCCCTGGGTCCTCGGGGGATTAGAGTTGAAATGAAATGTGTGTTAACAGGATAATGGAAAGCTGGTTTACAGTTACAGCGCCGTGTTCTGCTGCGGAGTTTATTAACTGAGTCTAATTAGAAAACCAGAAGCCATTAACTCCACAAAGAGAATATCCACTGATTCAATTAGGAGGCGCTTTAATTTTACACAAATATAATCTGATCCTCTGCACTGCTCCTATTATCATTATCTGTCATTGATGAAATCCCACAGGGCGTCGCACACACACACACGCACACACACACACGCACACGCACACACGCACACACACACACACACACACACACACTTGTTTGTGTTCAGCTCCCCCCCCTCCCCTGAGATTAAACCCAGTATTTACGGCTCGTCACTCTCTTCACTTCATGTAGTTATGATGTAAAATGTCCAACAGAGACTTTGGAAGTTTGATGTCTCCGATCTGCTCAGAATCTAACGAAGCTCCGCCCACGAGTTCAAACCCAACGTGGGACCCGGGTCAGAAGAACCAGTTGTTCCCTGTGACTCCAGGAAGTGGAACGTGCCTCAGCTCACCTTCTCCCCACGGAGCCGTTCCCTGTGAATCGTCCACATCAACTCCACTTCGCTCATCATTTAAAAATTCCCTCCACCTTTTGCATATTTCATGTTTGTCGTCGTCCCGGCGGCTCGTTCTTCTCATGATCGTCTCGGGGACATCGTCGTTCAGATGTTCTCCGAGGAACCGGAGCTAACTTTGCCGTTGCACTTAAGTCACTGTGGAAACGAGCCGCGACTGAATGGCTGATGAAATAAAAGTTTTAAGCTTCAGGTTTTTTCGTGCCTCTGAGGAGAAGTTTTAAAGAAGTGATCCTGAACATGTTCACTTCTGGGGAATGTTAGCGACGCTTGTGTTGTTGCGTGTTTGTCTCCGGTGTGTGTCACACTCTCAGTTGCAGCTGGATGAACTTGTATTTCTCGTGGCTAACGCTGCTCGTGCTAATTCAACAGTTTCCTGCTCAAAGAATCAAAGTCAGAAAAGCTTGTGTGGATTCAAACCATCGATGCTTCTGCTGCATCGGTTTGAACTTAAACAATTAGCAACACAGCTTCTTCGGATGCAGATGTGTTGTTGTTAGCATGTTTTAGTATTAGTAGAGTATTGTACGCTACCACTAGTTAGTAGAGAAGTTAAAGCCCGGTCCAGTGAGTATCAAGTGTTTAACCTGGTTAACGTGTCCATAGATGTGAGCAAGCTAAATCAGAGCTGGTGATCAGGACCAAGAGTCAGGACAAGGCACAATATATAGTAAATAGATATATAGTTATATACTGTATGTAGTATATATATATATATACGTATATAGTAAATATAGTTTGAAGCTGTGCTTAAATCCATTTTGGGGCGAGGAGCATTAACCTGAAACTCAGCAGACGGTTTTTATTTTTAATAAGAGAACATCTTCAAATGATTCAGACAGACCTGGGATGGGATTTGATTTCACGCCAGCATCGCTGCACCAAAGCAAAACCCCCACGATTTTCATACGGTGGATTTTCTTTATTTTATTTCATTATATTTCTGTGGAACGTGACACTTTGTTAAATGATCCCCACAGAACGGGATCAGGAGGAAAAAGTTCCCAAGATATTAATGTTATTATCCTGCTGAGAGAGGAAAGTGTCAGTCAGTGTCCTCTGGATGGATGACAGCAACACACACACACACACACACACACACACACACACACACACACACACACACACAGCAACACACACTCACACACAAACACTCACACAGGCAAAAACACAATTTATCTCTTGAGGCTTTAATTTGAAGCGACCAAAAGAATCCAAGGTTGAATGTCTGTAGTTGGGCTGGAGCTGCCACACACAAAAACACACACACAGACACACACGTGCAGACACACACCAGTAACAGTGCATTTGTGCATCAGTGCACCCGTCACAAACGTGTGAAGTGGGGATATTATTGTCACATTGCTGGCAGGCCGGCAGCGCCTGTCCTTATAACTCTCCTTCTGCTCCAGCTCCAGGCGCTGCTGCTTTATCTGAGAGCTCTGCCAACCCGAGGTCTGCAAACTTTCTTCTCCTTCAAACTTTCCCTGCTCTGGATGCGACTCCTGGGCCACGGCTTGGATTCCATACGCACGAGTCCAACCCCCCAAATACAGCCGTGTTTCAGCGAGGAAGACGAGCTGAGTAGCAGCCCGGCCGAGAGGCTCTCAGCGAGGAAGGTCGGGAAACAGAGCGTAAAACCTCCAACACGCCCCGAGCTCCATCCGTGCTCTGCTAACTGTATTCTGTCATTTCACTGTCATGACACAGATATTACCACCAGCTGTGAAACACAGACATTCATCTTCTCAGGAGAGTGAATATCAAACTTCATGTTTGAATCCGCAGCAGCGACTGATTAAAAATAAAGTCAAAGGCACAAACCTGCAGCTGAAGTTTATTTTTTAATCAAAATCCAGTTGCGTTAAATTTTAAATTCAGATTCAAGCGTCTGTGAGACGTCAAAGTATTTTTCATTAAGTGCGGCTCTGATTGGTGCTTGTCACCGGCTTCTTCTCCATAGCAACAGCAGCCGAATCATATCCTCCAGAACCAACCGACGATGAAGAAGAACTTAATTAAAGCTGATGAACAGGAGGTGTCCCCGCAGCAGCAGTTTGTGTTGTCCCTCGAGTCCACAGCCCAAAAACTATTCAATTAAAAAACTTTATTAATATATGAGGGAGATTGGTTGTGTAGAAGCATCAGTGTGAATCGAAGTTGGTTTTCTCTTATTTCTCATATATTCCATCTCTCACTGGACGACGGGTCAGGATCTGAAAACGCACCGGTTGGTTTCCTGATTATAATTTTGTCGTAAACGCAGTTTCGTTTCAGTCGTTGTGTTTCTCCTGATTTCTCGCTGCGAACCCTCGACCTCAGAATGTGCCCGTACTGTAATTACACTGTGTCGAGGAACCCTGTTGTAAAAAGACCTTTTTTAAATGGAACTCTGCAGAAGAAGTAGTTTCTGTATTTGTACGAATCAGCAGCTTCTCTTTTGTGATGCCCTCATTATTTCTGGCACATTTTTTAAACACCTCCTTTCTTTCTAATCAAGCTCCGACTTGCTTATGGGAGAGTTGCACAATATCAGGTGTTACCCGGGCTTTCATCAGCCGGAGTGTTAACGTGAGCGATGGGGGGGGGGTGTCACACGTCTATGAGTTCTTAGCTGATTAGCTTAGCTTGTGGGTCGTCACCGTCACAACAGGACTTCACATGGCACAGGTACGAGGCGAGAAGATTCTTTGATCTGTGGGTCAGGAGTTCTGATCATGGGAGGAGAGCGAGGAGCAGTTGATGAGCAAGGCACTTCCTCTCTTTTCATCCTTCATACTCGTCTCTGTTCACTTCTGATCACATGTGAACGTTCTCATTGCTCATGAGCAGTCTGCTCGATTCATGTTGTGTCTAGACGTCCATCTGCTGTCTCTCACCATATGTCTCTCTGTCTCTGTCTCTGTTCCTTCTCTGTCTTCCTCTCTGTGCTCTCTTCTCTTCTCTCTGTCTCTGTCTCTCTGTCCTTTCATCGTTTCTCTCTCTGTCTTGTCTTGTCTCTGTCTCTTGTCCTCTTTCTTCTTTCTTCTGTCTTCTTCTGCTATCTTCTCTTCTCTCTTCTCTTTTCTTCTCTTCTATCTCTTCCTCTGTCTCTCTTTCTCTTGCTATCTCTCTCTTCTCTTCTCTCTATTCTCTTCTTCTGTCTCTCTTCTCTCTCTCTGTCTTGTCTCTCTCTGTCTCTCTCTGTCTCTTCTTCTTCTTTCCTTCTCGTCTCTTCTCTCTCTCTGCCTTCTCTGTCTATGCTCTCTCTCTTCGTCTCTCTCTCTTGTCTCTGTCTCTCTCTCTCTCTTCTCTGTCTCTCTCCTCTCTCTGTCTCTCTGTCTCTCTCTCTGTCTCTGTCTCTCTCCTCTCTCTTCTCTCTCTCTTGTCTCTGTCTCTCTCTTCTCTGTCTCTTCTCTCTCTCTGTCTCTGTCTCTGGCTCTCTCTCTCTCTCTCTGTCTCTGCTCTCTCGTGTCTCTCTCTGTCTCTCTGTCTCTCTCTTCTCTTCTCTCTCTTCTCTCTCTCTCTCTCTCTCGCCTCTCTCTGTCTCTTCTCTGTCCTCTCTTCTCTCTCTTCTCTCTCTGTCTCTCTCTCTCTCTCTGTCTCTGTCTCTGTGTCTCTCGCCCACTGGTTCTGACTCAGCAGTGTTTTATCAGGACCAATAAAAGCAGCAGCCAGTCGAACTAATTACTGCTGGTTTCACAACTGCAAAACACACACACAACACACACACACACACACACAACACACAACACACACACACACACACACACACACACAAACAACAATTGTCACACTCCGCCTCAGGCTGCATGTGCCCACGAGTCGTCCACCAACAGAGGGAATCCTCTCCCATCGGGCCCCGAGCAAACCGCTGCTTCCTGCTCTGAACGTGTTTGAATGGATATTTGACAAAGCAGGAGTCAGTGTCAGCTGTCAATCATCACGTCTCAGCCTGTTTTTATATCATCGAATCACTGATTCAAACCGAACTGATCAGAAACACCAACAGAACGAGCTGAAATGACAGAAACCATCCATAACCATAACCCCCTCGTCCTCCTCGTCAGAGAAGAGCCCCCCTCTCTTCCTCCGACTCGTGTCCTGTATGAACGCTCACTTCCTTCACGCCGTCACTTACGCTCGACTCTGCTCGACGGAGTTCTTCCTCCTGACGCTGCTCTGCTCTCCCGTAAACTGACAAACTGTGAAGTGTGAATCTGACAAAGCGGAGCTGCCGCCGTGAGGCCGAGTGCAGGTTGAGGGTTAGAAACCAGCAACACGTCACTTTGACCAGGAGGAACCAGGATAACCCTCCACACCCCCCAGCAGCGCTTCTGTCTGCAGTTCATCCGCCTGTTGGAACCTTTGGTCGTCATCGATCTTCAGCTGCACGTTCCTCCAAAGGTCCGCTGCAGGCAGCTCACACCCAGCTGATGGTTCAGTCTGCTTGACTGGAACAGAACGATGGTGAAGTGTGGAAGCGACCATACGAGCTTGCCTGTGAGGAGTGAAGATAGAGGTGAACACAAACGACTTGCCAAGGGAAACCTTCAATCCTGAGTCTTTAAATTCCCTGGATCTCCGTGAAACCTGGTCCCTGCTGAAAACCTTCCCAACACTGAAAACCCACTCAGACACTTTGTGCAAACAACATCTCCCCATTAGCAGCCGGGTGTGAAACTTTCACCACCATGCTGTTTCTTCATCTGCGGAGACGAGTGGCAGTGAATCCTTTTCACACGTGTGATTACTCTCACAGCTCCAGAGCGGCGCCGCGGCGAGCACGCCGGCGGGGGGAATCAGGGTCAGACGGGGACAAGCTGCGATTGGCCTGAACGGGAGAAGTGACCACAGCTCGTTATTCAGAGATGTGTTTTCACTTCCTGGAAACTTTCTGTCCGTCGTCCGACAAACATTACCTGCAGGAGATGAGGCCAGGAAATGGATTCTGGTGATTATTGAAAAGGAAACTAGACGAACAACTTTCACTCCTTCTGACGTTTAGCTGATCTTATCTGTGGTTTCTGTGTTTTATGAAATTCCATCCTCCGTTCTCTCTCTCTCCCTTTTCTTCTTCATCCCTCTCTCTCTTACTCGTATTCCTTTATTGACTCTTCCCATCTTCCCTCCTCATTTCTCCTTCTTCCCTCATTTCCTCTCTCGTCCCGACACTAAATTCAACTCCACTGCATTTCAATTCCATTTCCCATCATCGCAGATCCGTCTGTCCGAGGTGCTTCACTATTTACTCCAAGGTCGGAGTGAGGGAATTGGAACAGAAGAGAGCCTCAGAATGAGGCAGCGGGAGATGAGGAGGAAGGGAAATAGATGAAGAAGGAGCAAAGTCAGCTGGAAGACGAGCATGAGGAGAAGAGACGCTGGAGAAAGGACACGTGGAGAAATTAAGAGAAAACGAAGACAACGTCTTATTTGCTCCAGTGGTCGTGAGATTTACAGACAAATATGGATCCACTCGGGTCGCTCTGCAGCAGCTACTGCTGGCACTCAACACACACAGACACACACACACACACACACACACACACACACACACTCAGGGTAAATGGAAGTAAACAGAATGTGTCCAGCAGCGTCTCCACCTCCACTGACAGCATCACATTGTGCTTCTGCACATTTAAAATGGGAAGTGAGGAAATGTGAAGAGAAACAGGAAACAGCAAGAAAGAGATTTTTTTACATTTAGAGCAAGAAATGCTAATGTTTACATTTTATAATGTAAATGATGCAGTTTTCAGACGTGAAGTGAAGCTCTGGACGGATGTTGGTGGATGATATAAATTATAGATATCGATAGATACTGAGATTCACTGAGACCAGGGTTAGTTTTCTCTGATGTGCAATTTCAGGTAATTTAATGCAGTGATATTAATCTTTTAATACTCACCTGGGAAACGGTTTCTGTAAAAAGATCCAGAGATACGGTCTTGTGTGTGTGTGTGAGATATGATGACATGGTTTCATGTATATGAATGAGAGGCTGATGGTGTGTTTGTATGATTTATGCTCCACTGTCAAAGTTTATATTTAACTCCTTCAATCCTGTGGAGAGATCATGGAGAGAAAACGGTTCCCAGTATCCTGCTGCTGTCATCCAGTAACTCTCCCCTCCCACAATTCAAGCCATCCCATCAACACACTGAATGGTTCCTCTGTTGGAGGAATATCAGGTCATGTGGGAGAATCAAGGTGTAGTTTTGTGTAATTCTGTTAACAAACAAACGTTTTCTCCTTGATGAAGGTTAAAAATACACATGACAGGAACATTTGTGAAACGTAAAAACCTCCCATCCTGTGGATCATTGAAGTCCGTACCGGCCTCGTCTCTTGGGGAATGGATGGAATGTGAATGTGCTGTGATGCAGCAGTTTGAGGAGAAGCACAGGAGCCTTGTTTCGCTGGTTTGGTCACAGAAGCATCTTCGTGTCCTGTGAGGTGGAGGCAGCGGCAGCGTCCTTCAGCAGCTCATTACAGCTCCTCAGAACCTTGAACCTGCTTTAATATCAACAATCTGTATGAGCAGAAGGACGCTGGCCGTGATTCGTTTCCTCCATCTTAAGTTTTCAAGAGCAGCAGCCAAATTCTGAAGCTTGACACTGGGTCCTGACCTTTGACCTCTTGACGGAGGGACTGAAGAGGGTCAGGTTATAGGATGACAGAAGGATACAAAGAGCTGAGTGAGGGTTGAGAACCACTGATGGTAAAGGGATGATAAGAAGTTATGAATGAACGAGAGAGTCATACAAACGATGATGTGTTCTACAGAGGAATCAGTCAAGGGTCTGAAAGCAGAGGCGGCTTATGGATATATGATCAGAGGGATATGGTGAGAGATCAAATGAGTAACTGAGGAGAATGAAGTGAAGTCAGTGTGGTCATAGTTCTCACGTGGAGGAGTCATTAGTGATGGACAGTGTAAAGCGATGGTAGAACGGTCCGAGGGACAAGTTAACGGGATCGTAGACGGGGGTGAAGCTGATGAAGTGTTTATACAGAGTCGTGATGAATTAGAGAAAGGGTAGCTACAGGTGTTTAACCAAGTTAGTGAAGAGGGTCAACGGGATTAAGGACTAAATTAGTTTGTACAGGTCGATGGTCAATGAAGGGGTTTAAAGGGCCATGGAGACGAGGACAAGGGTAATTAAAGGGTATAGAGACGTAGCAGCCGGTATGAAGTGAGGATAGAGACGTTCGAGGCAGGATAGAGGTCTAGAATTCATATGGGAGGTCAAGGGATTTAGAAAAGGTTAGAGGATGTAATGGACAACAGAGGGGGATAGGGAGGTAATAGAAGGGTAATATGATAAAGAAGGGATAACAGGGGTAATAGAAGAGCATGAAGGGATAGAAGTGGGGTATGAAAATGGTGATAGACGTCTAGAAACAAGTTATTGGGGAAGTCAATGGGATCTAGAAAAGGTTTGAGGATGTAAAAGGGGGCACCGAAAGGTGATGGAAGGGTTTAAACAATGATAGAGGGGCTAACAGGGGTAACAGAGACAGGAGTGGGGTACAAAGCGAAGATAGAGACGTCAAAGGGATGGTAGAGGTCTAGAAATAATCTATCGTGGAGGTCAAAGGGATTTAGGAGGGATTAGAGAGACACAATAAAGGTGTAAAGGTTAAATGAGGGACAATGACGGGGATTAAGGTTGGATCGAGAGGCCAAGGAGGCAGGAGAAGGGTAACAGAGATTGGTCCGGGGTATTAAATAAAGAGAGAGACGTCAAACGGGTAGTAAAAGCATTTAAAGGGGTAATAACAGCTCCAGTAAAGGTTAAACTAGACGTCACAAACGTGTAAAAGGACAATAAAACAGGGTAAATAGACGAGTATGAAGGGATGAAGTATATAAATGGGTTATATCAACACTGGGTTTGAAGGGATGGGAGAGATCTGGAACATGTGCTCATCCAAGAGGTGCTAAAGGTTTATAAGAGGGTCTGAAAGGATGTGGGACAATTAGACAAATGATGATTTAAAGGAATCGTTTAATTATAGATCCTTTAAAACAACTTGGATTGATTTGGTCGACCCCAGAGTTTGATCTGCCTTTTTCAAAGAGACGATGGACGGTAATAAAGGGTTAACAGACGTGCATGGAGGTAAACTAAAGGGTAGAAATGGCTGAAGGGTTGTTGAGTAGTTACAGGGATGATAGGCGGTGTAAATTAATGATTTAAAGGTATAAGTGGCTTATTAAGGGATGATAAAGGGTTTCCAAGACGATAGTCAGAGAGACAAAAGAAGGGCAGGTCGATAGAAGAGGTCATACAATGCTGGAGGGAACACAAGAGGGGTGGGGGTTAGTTAGAGGGGTGGACGAGGGGCTGAAGGACCGATCGAAGGTACCGACAGATGTTCCAGGAAAACACGGCCTCGCTGAATGAGTCAGTGTTGAAAATGACGGACGTGGATGTTTCCACGAAGCTGTAAAGATCTGCTACAGTGGAAGAAAGGGACAATGGAGGTGTACAACAAAGGGCGGGAGGAACGATAGAGCGGCAGCAGAGGGTCGATAGAGGGGCCAACAGACTCCGGGCTAATAGAGCGGTTACAGCCTGATAGTGGAGGAAGGGAGTGAGAGGGTGAAGGTGGAGGTAAAGGGTTTGTGATGGAAGGATGGCGAGATAGAATAACACAAGAGAGAGGGGGGGGGGGGGGGGGGGGTGGTGTGTGTGTAAAGCTTAACACAGCGATTTTATAAACACTGTTGTTAAACACTACAATTACATCCTGCACCTGATTTTATGTGTGTGTAAAACGCAGCGTCGCAACCAAAACGAAACCAGAAAACACAATTCTATTAACCTCAGGGTGTGTGTGTGTGTGTGTGTGTGTGTGTGTGTGTGTGTGTGTGTGTGTGTGTGTGTGTGTGTGTGTGTGAAAGTGAGTTCATCTGCAATGATAGCTTATTTAAGGTTTTGCCTCAGTCTGCGATTCAGCAGTGTGGATGTTCATTTACAGAGAGAGAGAGAGAGTGCTCATTAAAAAACACTGACGGGGGGGGGGGGAGCAGAGGGCGAGCGAGGTAGAGACAGAACTAGAGAGGGGGGGGGGCAGAATGAGAAGGGGTGAGGGAGATAAAGAATCAGGTGGAAGAAGGAGAAGATGGAAGAATAGGGAAAACAGGGGGAGGAGAGTGTAATGAGGGAAACATGGAGTCGAGGAAGAGGAGGAGGAGGAGGAAGAGGAGGAGGAGAGGAAGAGGAGGAGGAGGAGGAGGAGGAGGAGGAGGAGAGGAGGAGAGGAGGAGGAGGAGGAGGGTGAACAAGGGAGGAAATTGTGTTCATCTCATTTCTTCCTGTCTTGGTTTGTCAGGAGGTTTTTCTATCGAACATGGAAACTGCTTCAATTATGGATTTGAATATTCCAGCCCAGTCGGTGTTACTGGAGGAACGTCTGTGGAAATGTTCTCTGCTATAGAAAATAATGATGTGAAATAATGAAAACAGCAGCTGCTCCCACAACGAACACCTTCAGCATGAATCTGTGATTCAGGGATCTGCTCTGGCTGCAGCTTCACATCCAAGCTCAGCTTCCAGAAGAGATCACATGGAAAATAAGAATTTAAACACATACAGACTTTATAGAGAATTTCATTTGTTTTAAATGAAAATAAAAGCTTTTTTGGGGTTAATGTTTGTATCTTGAGATACATATCTTTAGATTTCATTATATATATATAAGTGTGTGTGTGTTATATAGAAATATAGATACAAAATAGAAGTAATGTTTATAGTAGTGAATAATTTTGAGTGTATGTACCAATATTCAAAAGTATAGTAGTGTGTGAGTAAAAGAGATATGTTTGTATAATTAATGATGAGTAGTTGTGTATTATAACATAATAACTTTAAAAGCTTAATAACGTGATGCAGTAGATAAATACTTCACCTTCATTAAAAACACAGAAATAAACACAAAATACTAAATTAGATGTTTTATTTATTTAATTAACCTCCTCATTTGAAGGCTCTGATATTAATTCACACTTGAGTTCAGCCTCTTTAAGATTCAGAGCCACAGAGCAACAGGAATAAAGTGCGGAGCTGCTTCTGCTTGACTTTAAATGTTCCACTATCCTGAAGGATCCAGTAAATAAACGAGCAGATGTGCAGTCGGGGAAATAAATGTTGTGTTTAAACAGCAGCTGTGAGCTCAGTGATTGGCTGTTTAGATGTTTCAGTGTCGACGAAGGACCCAGATACTGACTCAGACCAGGACTGGTGACGACACAGGGACTGACCAGGAGTTCACTGTCAGGTTTTAAACCTTTAGGACAAAGCAAACACAACACACACTGACACACACACACACACACGCTCAGCTGCTTACGAACATCGTGCACGTTCCCAGTCAGGTTGTTGTGTGGAACCAGCAGAAAGAGGGTTTGCTGCGATGTTCGTTCTCTCTCACGTTGTTCTCTCCTCCCGGCGTCTTCGTAGATTCATGCTCACGTTCTCTTCCTGATTGGTTCTCATCAGTCACATGACTCGGTGAACACAAAGCGTCGCTAACACTTCCTGTCAGTTACACTTCCTGTTTCTAACACTTCCTCTCAGTTACACTTCCTGTTTCTAACACTTCCTGTCAGTAACACTTCCTGTTCCACCTCGTCGTCCCTGCTCTGACTCTTCACATCACTGTTCCTCCTTCAGAGGAGTTTCTGTTACTAAGCAACCAGCTGCAGAGACAATCTACTTCCTGTTTACATCAGGTGACCAGTGAAGGTGGATGGTCATGTGACGTGTGATGGATTCCCTCGCTCTTTAGTTAACACATGAATCCGTCTATTCCTCACTCTGTCGCATCTTCATCCTTCCATCTTTCCTTCTCTCCATCTTTCCTTCTCCCTGTGACGTCTTGTGATTTCTTCTCCATGAAGTCTGCTCGTTTATCAGAGAGTTGTTTTTTTCTCCATGACCTTCGTGACCTTCATCCATTCATCTCGTCCTGTAAGCGAAGGTGAAGAAGGAGGCTGGAGCGTGCAGCGATTCGGCCGCTGTGATTGGACGCCGCGCTCCGGCCCCTAATGGAGCCAAATGATCTTCTCTGAGCTTCGTCCTTCAGTAATGGACGGAAATGAGGCGGGAAACCACGAGAGCTGCTCAGACCTCATCTGGTCGTCTGACAACCGCACCCCCGCTAATGGCTGTGTGTGTGTGTGTGTGTCTTAGATACACACACTGTATAAACACACATCAGAAGCCACTTTGGTTTCATCCTTCAAATCATTGATGGAAAAAGAAGAGCGCTCACTCCTCAGACAAACCGTAGACTTTATAGAAAAGACATGACGGCTCCCGAACGTGACACGAAATCATCTGGAGCGCCCCCTGGTGTTTGACTGCAGTACAGCTCATAGACCCTCATCCTCCATGTTAGCAGATGGGACATGGACCAAATTTAAAAAGCATAGTAGACGTTAAATGTGGATCTGAGATATTTTGGCTCCATGTTTGTAAAACGGGAAGTGGAGACGTGTCGTCCATCTTTGTTTCCACAGTCACACACACACACACACACACACACACACACCACACACACGAGAGAAGAGTTGTGAGGGAGGCTGAGGATAGAGATGCTGTGATGTAGAAAATAACAAGAGTTCAAGTGTTCTTTGTTCATACATGACATGTGTGTGTGTGTGTGTGTGTGTGTGTGTGTGTGTGTGTGTGTGCATACATTCTCTCATGTTTGTGATGATCACCTTCGCTCTCATGTCTCCTTCACGGACGACTTGTGGCAGACTATTGTGTGGCGCTGATGCACAGACACAACCTATCTCCATACAGTGGACACACAGACACACACAGACACACACAGACACACACAGTGTGAAGCAGCTGCTGGTGTAAATCAAAGCAACAAGCAGCTGCGGTCGCTGTAGGAAGGAAGACGGAGAGAATAACGTGAAGGACGAGCAAACACAGGCGCTGGCAGCTGTAATAAATCCTCCCGGAGCCGGTTCTCCGCGGTGTTTGTGTCCGAGGACTCATCAGGTCAGATCGATTCCTCGCTCAGACACTTTAATTTCACCTCAGATCGGTATTAATGACACTTTGGGAGGAAAACAGAGTTGAAGGAACTCGGAAACTTTGACAGCCTGAACTGAATCTGAGTGTCAGGGCAGGAGAGCAAGGACATATCAGACAGGAAGGAAATTCTTTTATACATTTAACTTTTTAAAATGGACAGTGTGCATTAATTCATATGAGTTGTCGTGACATTCCCTCGTACGAGTGAGACTCTCACAAACATTATTCAACGTCTGATGTTTAGGTTCATGTCCCATCTGCTGACATGGAGGAGGCAGCGTTAACAGCCTATACTGCAGCCAGCCACCAGGGGCAGATCAGGATGATAGCTTCACTTTAGTTCATCTGTCGTTTTCCTTTTTGGGTTTATTTTCAAATTCAACCACATTATTCCCACAGTTTCCTCCAGTTGTTCTCTAAGATCTCTGAGAAGCTGTGACGTCACAGAGTCCAGGACTTTGTGTGATCCTGCAGCTGATGTTCCGAGGAACCACAGAACGATTCTTCCTGCTTCATGAATAAGTCACAGCGTTGTGTTCTCGCGGCGTGGAAGGGTTTGTGTTTCTCTCAGTTGTTGTGGTGTCGGGCGGTTTGATGCCGGCTGGAGGCCGATGGTGAAACATCTGCAGGAGGTTTCAACACTTCTGCATCTTACAGTTTTCTGAAGATCAAGACGCGTGACCCACTTTCCATCTTTTCTCCATTCAACAGTTCAAACGTGTCACGTTGTGTTTTCGTGTTGGTCAACGAACACGCAAATAAGAGCTGAAATGTGTTTTAATAACACGGCACTGATTTCACTCTGTAGCAGCTGAACCCGGGGGTAGAGCGGGTCGTCCTCCAACCAGAGAGTCGTGGGTTCAATCCCAGTGTCCTCCTTCTGCAGTACACACCATTTTCCATTTGATTTAAATCCATCATTATTAGGAGAAGTTGATCCCAACATTTCTCCCTTCACGTTACTGAATATTCTTTATCTCCGTTCATGAAACACATATTGATCCATTAGTAATATTTCCTCCTCGTTGCCTCGTGTGTTTTGTCCCCGAGCGTCAGTTCGGTTTGTAAACAGCGGATTGATGCCGACCTTGACTTAAACACGTCGGCCCATTAATATTCTTGAAGGAGCCATAATGTTCTGTTGGAGAACCATTAGCATGTGGGAGTCGTTCCCGTGTGGACGTCGTGTGTTTGATTCCCGACGTCTCGTCCTTGATGACACGTCGTTCGCATCGGTCGTTTTTAAATCAGTTTGAAATGTGAATCTTTCATCGCAGCCGTTTCTCTCACTGACACTTTGACATGAACACATGTTCCGCTTTTATTTCATTTAAGACATTTATTAATAAAGAATAAATCCTGTTATTATTACAAACTATTATTTGCTTCTGTTACGTAAAAATACAGTTGATCTTGAATCTTTGTGGACGAACTTTGAGACGAGATTCCTTCGACGTGTCACATCCAGGTCACATGATCGTCTTCACTGTGGATTTAAATAACCAGTTGCATCATGGGAGGAGACGTCTTCGCTCCTTTGTTGTGTTGAGGCTGAGCAGAGAGACGACCCGAGGGACAGATGAAGGTTTCACCTAGCTGCAGGAGGAGGAGCAGGAGGAGGAGGTGAAGGAGGTGGTGGAGGAGCAGGAGGTGGAGGAGGTGAAGGAGGAGATGGAGGAGCAGCTGAAACAGTGTTTGATGCTTCAGTCTTTGTTGTTCTTGCTCCTCTCATCAATAATGGATGGAGAGATCTTCTCCTCCGCTCTGCATGATAATGTTCCTGCTTTCAAAGAGTCAGAGATACTGCACCACATCTCTCCTGCTCCTCCTCCTCCTCCTCCTCCTCCTCCTCCTCCTCCTCCTCCTCCTCCTCCTCCTCCTCCTCCTCCTCACCTCCTCCTCTTCCTCTAATTCTCATTCTCTTCTCTTTCTTCTCCTCGTCTGTTTTCTCTTTCACACAGTTTCTCCTCTTATCTTCTTTTTCTTACCTCATCTTTTCTTCTTCTACATCCTTTCTCCTCTCCTCCTCATCTCCTCCTCTTTTATTCCTCTTCTTCCTGTTCTCCTCACCCTCCTCGTCTTCCTCTCCTCATCTCCTTTCCTCTCCTCGTCTCCTTTCCTCTCTTTGCTCTCTCCTCCTCTCCTCTGGTCCCTCCTCCCCCTCTCTTCCCCCCCTCTCTTCTGTCATGTGCAAAACGAGCTCGTCCTTGATCTGCAGCCTCGCCATCCCCCCCGACGCCGCTCTGTTTCTGGGATGAGGCTCCGACCTCCGACCCTCCTCTCAGCTGCTGACAGGAACCACCGGGCTGCTGGACTCCTCAGGGAGTTCAGAGCGACGAGAGGAGGAGGAGGAGGAGGAGGAGGAGGAGGAGGAGGAGGAGGAGGAGGAGGAGGAGGAGGAGGAGGAGGAGGAGGAGGAGGAGAGGATTCAGTTTGAACTTCGGATGTGTCTGGTCAGGTGTTTGTGTTTCTGCTGCACTGAGACGTGAACTGTCGCTCGTTCATCGTAATCAGACGACAGATGTTTACGTTTCAAATCAAACTTTGTTGTCGGGTCCAAACCGAACGTCTTGGTCCGGCTGCCAGGAGCCGATACTCCAGCTGCTGAGCGAGTTTCTCTTCAGTTCGGATTCAGATTCATTGAAGCAGAAGGAAACCCGTGCTGCCTGAGGCTCCTCCCCTCACCTGGACCAATCTCCTGCTGCCTCGTTCATGAGTGAACTGTGGAGTCGCTCCCTCACACTCGAGGCAGCAGGTTCACCTCAACCACTTTTGAATTCTTTGAACAAGTTTCCACAGAAATCGTTCCGTCTCCGTTCCTCTGAGACGTGAGCGCGGTCCGGTTGTGTCGTGGTCGGAGAGAGACTCGTTCATCCGTCAGCTCCTCCCTTGTTTCCTCTGAAACACAGAGGCTGCACAAACAAGCGCGCCCTCACACGACCTTTAGCTCAGCTTGTGTTTTTATCTGCTCCCTCCGAACGTCGTAACTGCTCTTCAGCCGAGGCTCGTCCACACGACGCTGCACCATCAGCGTCCTGAGGGGAGGCGGCCTCCGCCTTCTCAGGCCGGCGCATCAAACACAACAACAGGCCAGCGTTTGACAGAGAACCGGCTCCTGTCGGGACGCTGGAGTGTCCCCGGGCTGCCCATCGGGCCAGACGCCGCCGTGAAGGGTGGTTGAAGTGACTGTGGAGGGGCGGCTGAGGTTTGTTGGCGCCGCGGAGTCGTGATGCAGCAGATGCTTCCTGGAGCTCGGGCCGAACAGAGGATCCAGAGTTCTGACTCCTTTCAGTTCTGTTGTTAAACACAGACGGAGCCTTTTGAATCGTTCAGGCTTCAGTACATCTGTAAATTGGTTGTTTTGTGTTTTCGTCTCGGCTGCGTTTGTGGGAATAAACAAGTTTGACTCGTGGTGTCGAGCCGCCGGCTGTCGACTGCTGGGTTCTGGAGACGTTGTGGTTATTGACAGATTCAGTGGAGTGGAAGGAGCAGCAGGAGGAGGAGGAGGAGCAGGAGGAGGAGGAGGTGACGGAAGGATTCGAACCTCGGCCACTTGGTTCCCGTTCTGCTGCCGACGTGTCTGAAAGCTCGGTGTCCGCTGTCCGCTCACATTAGTTCGACTGACATAAATGATTCAGGTATAATTCCTCTGCTGCTGTGAATGACCTTTATGTAAGTTTCAGATTTCATTATGATTTTATAGTAACAGGTTTTAATCCCGTGTGCTCGGAGTCAAACCCTCACCGGCCGAGCCGCCGCAATTTCAAGACGCCGCTGGGTCACGTCTTTAAATGAAAATCCTGAACCCGGCAGAAGCGACTCCTGCTGCTGCGGATTAGGAGCCGACGACTTTACTGGAAACTGAGTGAAAGTAAAACAGCTGAAGTCAGAACGTCGTGACTTTAACTGTTTAAGTTTAAATATCTACGTCCTCCAGTAACCAATCAGACGTCAGATCCTCAGTGTTCAGAACTGAACTCACAGCAACTGGCACCAGATCCACAACGTTCGGTTTCTCAAGGTCGTACAACTTCTAACGTTCAGCCATAGAAGGTCTGAATTAACGTACTTAAATACAAATAGTATCGTGAACACAAATGATCACGAGATTTGCTTCTTGTTTGGTAGAACACCAAATCTGTCTCTCTCTCTCTCTCTCTCTCTCTCTCTCTCTCTCTCTCTCTCCTCTCTCTCTCTCTGTCTCTCTCTCTCTCTCTCTCTCTCCCCCCCCTCTCTGTCTCGTAGAGGAGCCTGACTGATGGCTCCGTCCCTCAGCTGTCTCCTGGTGATGAATGACGCCCAAAGACCGTCCCGCTCTCCCTAATACATCATTACCCCTGACGCTCTCCCTGCGTCTCTACACACTCACTCACACTCACACACACACACACACCACTCCACTACACACACACACACACACACACACACACACCTCCACGCTGTTTGGTCACATGATGACAAAGTGGCGTTGGCGTGGCTCTTTAAATCCCCCCCGAGCAGCAGCTCACCTGTGGGACTGTGAGCTAACGACCCTTCGCTGTAACTCAGCTCTTCTTCTCTGTCTTTGTGGGTCAGAGGTCAAGCGGCTGATTGAGGATCGAGACTCAAACCTTCAACCATCCGTCGCTCCTCCATCACTAACCTGCTGCTGCAGTAAAGACGCCATATTTCCCCTGGAGACAGTTGTTCTGTCCTTAGTCCCGCCCCCCCCCCCCCCCCCCCCCCCTCCCTGGCAGCTAAACTGTGAATTCAAGATCCTCAGAGGAGGAGAAACTGTTACAGACTTAGAAACACACACAGTGTGTAAGGAAGATGCATGTGGACGCATGGGTCCAAACACACACTCTCACACTCTCACACACACACACACACACTCACACACACACACACACACCACACACACACACACACACACACACACACCACACACACACACACACACACACACACACAGGGGCCTGGGGAGTTTCAGTGATAGACTCGGGCTCTGCAGCCTTATTCGCCCTATCATTAATTTCAGCCCCTTATTAACAGAGACATCGTGCGGAGGCTCGGAGCTGAGAGCGCGGGGGCGGAGGCCGGGGGGGGAGTCAGTGGCGTGGTGTTGTGGTGGTGGTAGAGCAGGGTGTTATGGGTAATGGGGCTACAGATCCATGGAGATAGATAGTTTAATTAAGCATGAGAGAAATTAAGACCCCATTGGCCCGAAGTGAAGAATGAGCTCTGAGGGCAGAGGGAGCCATGTTCACCACTGTGTGTGTGTGTGTGTGTGTGTGTGTGTGTGTGTGTGTGTGTGTGTGTGTGTGTGTGTGTGTGTGTGTGTGTGTGTGTGTGTGTGTGTGTGTGTGTGTGTGTCAGTAACCCATCAGATGATGTCGAGGTTTTTAAAAGCAAACTGAAGAACGTTTCCTTTTAGTTTGACTTTTAATTAACTTTCTTTTATTTAATCGTTTATTAGTTTTTACATTTGAATCCGTTTTACTGGTAATATCCTTTTAATCTATTTTCCTTTATTTCTTTATTTTGTCTGGATTGTTTTCACTTTAATACTCGACTTTATCTTTTCTCTCATTATCTTTCTCTGGTTCTGTTTTATCAGTTCATCATTTCCTCTTTATCTTTGTTTACCTTTCCCACAAGGAAGCAAATCAACTGATTCACTTCAGGAAAGTTTAAAGTCAAATGCAAAACACACGGAAAAGAAAGAAAAGAGGAAAAACTTCAGAGCAGCAACTTTTACAAGAGCACATGATTCCGTCAGTGACCAACAGAACAAGATCATGAAACCTCAGCCGCCACCAGGGGGCAGAGTTCCTCAGCAGAACTCAGACGTTAACTTGGGATTAATGTCGGAGAGGAATCGTGAGCGGCTGCCACCGGAGTTGTTCTCTCCGTTGTTTCTCCATCTCAACGTCTCCTCTCTCGCTCGGTGACTCCTCTGGGTTTTCTGCCTTGATTCCTCCCGTGTTTCCTTTCATCCTTCCTCCTTTCATCCTGCTCTGAAGTTAATCTCTCCATCAGCACCTCCTTCCCCTCCTTCCCCTCCTTCCCCTCCTTCCTACTCCAGACTTCACATCTCCCTCCTTCCTCTTCTCTCCTGGTCCTCTGAAGTCTGTCTCCGTCCCTGGTTCCTGTCTTTCATGTGGACTCTTCTGGCCGAGGCCTCTTCAGAAGTGAGTAAGTGCCGTTTGGAGATCCGAGGGGAACTGAGCCTCGCCCCCCCCCCCCCCCTCGGCTCCTCAGCTCCTCGGCTCCTCGGCTCTTTGCTGCTCCGCCGGCTGAACTGGAGAATTTAGCAGATTTTAAATCGAAATCCAGAGAGAAATCTCAATATGTAATCAGTAAAATACTTTGGTGTCTGATCTTACGTTTGCTTTGAGACATTGTGAATTCAACAACAGAGAAGGTGTGATGATCAGTGAAGAAGAGGAGGAGAAGGGAAGTAAAGCTGCAGCGAAGGACGAGATGTAAACCAGAACCAGACGTTAGTTTCCTGGACGATAGAACACGACCACACACAGACGCTGGTTGTTTGTTTCCCGTCTGTTGTAAAAATACACTCACTTGACAGATTTGTATTTTTAGACTTCAGCCTTTAGAACAACATCTGAAAAAAGAGCAAAGGGGGGGGCGTCTGGAGAATCCTGCTGTTTGCATCTGTTGTGAACCCGAGTGATTGATCAGCAGCAGCAGAACAAATCCTCATTTACATGAAGATATCGTGGATTAACGCCGACGTGTTTGCAGAAGTGAGGGATTTAAAGAGAGAGAGCGGACGAGGACAAAGAGAGAAAACCAGAATCCCGACATCTTCCTGCTCCGTCTCGAGCCGCCGATCTGCTCAATGAGAGCCGGCCTTGTTGCACTGATTCTTTGTTTCGTTATGTTTCCACTGCCCATCGATTATCGGTGCTTCCCTGCCTCCGCGTGACTGGATCTCATTTCCCCTCTTATTGTGTTGCAGTAACTTAAAAACACCGAGTCAGAGCCCGAGGCCGAGGACGAGCTGAGCACCCGAGCAGCAGCTGGGTGTTTACGACGAACAGCTGATCTGATACGAGCTCCGTTAAAGACGAGGGTCACTTGTTAACTATCGGAGGCCGCCCGGACTTTTACAAAACAACTGTTAAAACGCGGAGTCGTCAGTAAACCCCAGATTCTGACCAGTAAACTGCTGATGCAACAGACGAGGCTGCTGCTCGTTTTAATACCACGTCCACGGCGTCGCTGCTGAACTCGTAAAGTAAGAACATTTCAATTTTATAGGAACGTTCCAGAGGAAAGGCCACAACACGCCTCTAAATAAAATAATTCATAATAATAGTTTTATCTTTTTAAACTTTCAAAGTTCATGATGACAAAACCATTTAAAAGAGATTAGGACTGATTCACATGAGACCTGGACAGAAGCTCGGCTGCAGCACGTTGAACTCAGAAGTCCGGAGGTGAGGTCATTCAGTAAATAAGGAATTATGGAAACATGTTCAGGCTTATTCCAAATGTATATTTGAAAATGTTCTGCATAGAAAATCATAGGAGTTCACGACTTCTTGAGGTTGTTTTTCACATGAATGAATGAAAAGAAGCTGCAGTTTTCATATAATTGAATAATGATCTGATCAGTTTCTGGTCTCATTCGCAGACGCACTGTAATTTCCCAGGGTTCATTCTGATCTCGCTCACAGATTCACTTCTTAACATTGTGTTTGAGAAGAAAAGGAAAATTGGCGTCAGTGTCGTTATTACACAGCCAATCAAACGACTGCAGCTGTTGTGCGTTCACACCGCGATCAGTTCTCGTGTTGTGGTGTTTGTGCTCATTACGTTGAATAATATCGTATATGTGTATGAGTCGTGAACTTATTCAGCTCCACAATGCATCACATGCACAGTTTGCTCAACCAGCTCGTCAGCCTGAGAACACGGAGGCCTCTCCTTTCTGAAAACCATCTGTTTACCCAATGAGATCGCTCCGAGCTGGCAGGATGTTTACATGTTGGTGAACGTGACATCGTCTCCCAGACTCTGCATCTATAAACAATCTGCCGCAGCGGCGCAGATCCTTAACGACGGAGCAGTTTAGCAGAAACTCCATGATCCTCCGCTCAAGGAGAAGATGAATCTGCTTTGTTTCCCTGTTATTGATAAAGATCACACTAATAAGAAGGCAAGGCGGGGGGGGGGGGGATCTTTGTCTGGATCCCTCTCTAATGGTCTTTGTCTCCCGCCGTCTGGTAGCAGTCGCTCTGTAAGTGTCATTAGGATGCACGGGGAGTCGCTTCGCCTAAATATTGCGCAGGCTTCATTTAGCCCAGATGAAACCATGACTCACTGTGGAGTCTCAGAGTGAGTGAGTCACGTCGCAGCCCAAATCATCTCAGCTCGGCTGCTGAGTGAGTTATCCCAACAGCTACCGGCGCCGTGTTCCCGACGCCTCCGAAGCTATTAGTCCCGTTCGGGTGTGCGATGCTAATTGCTCCTCTGTGATTTCAGCCGCTGCTTCTCTGAGGCTCATTAACCATGTGATCATTCTTGTCATGTGGAGACACGTCAACAAAAGACTGTGGATCTTTGTTCAGTGAAGTTCAAACTCTCAGCGGCTCTGGGATCAAAATGAGTTCCTTGTTTGTGAATGTGCACGAGTCAGTGTTCTGAAGACTCGTCAGGAGGAACTGAGACCTGGAGATGATGATGTGTGTGAAGGACGTTTCTAGCTTTATGTAAATATGTGAGATTGTTTTTGTTTTGTCACTTTGACTCTGAGGCTGAAGTTGAGTCGTATAAACTTAGAAACAGTGCAGCTCTGCTCTTTACTGGTTTTTCTTCAGATTTGTTGTAAACCATCGTCCATCTTTTTCCAGATTTCCATAAATGGCCTGATATCTGCCGGAGTCAGACTCATAACTATGGAGTTATGGCCAATTACATTTTTATCTTTCTGTAGTGCAGGCGATAAGTTAAAGGCTGTTTCTGTTTTATAATGAATCCACGAAGTCATGTGGTGAAAGGGACTCGGTTTCTGATTTGTTTCCACGGCTCCGTGTTTGGCTGCAGTTAAAAGTTGGAGAGCGTGAATCAGCTCGTTGGCAGACCCAGGAAAGAGAAGGAAAAGGAAGTTCTGTGTCGCTCGGTTTCTCGGCTCGTGACTAATCCTTTCACCAAATGTGATTAGAACGAGTGGGTTCAGAACTCCCCTGTGTCCTGTTGACAAGTAGAACAGATGGGACTGGAAACACAGCCGCCCTCGTCCAACACTTAGAGTCTGCAGAGAAACCTGAGATAACAAACTACCAGCAGGTGGAGGAGCGATTCTGAAACCTCAAGGCTCGTTTACGCTGCTTTAACGTACCACTAGGGGGCAGTGCAGGGTGAGAGATTCTGAAAACAACAAACATGGCGACAGTGGCGGACGTTGTGATCATGTTTTGTTTTTTGAAGAAACCAGTCCTCAGTTTTTATTGCATATATTTATCGTGTATTACTTCTTATTTATCTCCTGTATTTATGGGAAGCACTTTGTGACTTTGATCTGGAAAGGCGTCATATTAAATAAACTTATTTTCTTAAATAATGAGAATCTTATAGAATCTAATCCACATCTGGATTTCCAACACGTGTGGAAAGTGATTAGTTTTGACTCGAGCCGTGAGTTTGATTCCCATCTTATCTTCCAGGCTCTTAATTTAATACACGATCAGTGTTTCAGCTTCATTATCTCCACTTTCACACATTTGTCTCATTATCTCATTTATATTTTGTTGGGGGAAATATTGTCTCTTCTCCAAAGTGACGATGCTTCTCCCTCGATGAAGATGAGTTTTACACAAACGAGTGAGCGCTCTCCTCCTCCTGCTCCGTCCTCCTCCTCCTGCTCCGTCCTCCGGTTGCTCTCAGCTCGGAGACATTCAGCCGGAGTTCAGCCAAGTTGGACTCATCAAACATTGAGCGGCGGAGTCGCTGCGACCAGCCAGCTGCTCTCACCGCTTGTTTTCTTTTTTTTGTGTGGAAGCTACCTGGCTTCGCTTCACGCTCCTCTGCCTCTGCAGAAGTATGAGTTTTTTAAACCTCCCCCTGGTGGTCATAACATGCCGTCTGCCCTTTGGAGCGTCGCTCGACCTTTAAGTCTGGACAGTTGTTCTCCTGCGGAGGAAGTCGGACTCTAACCGGAGGCGAAAGGTTGCTGAGAGGTTTAAACTGTGGCCGTCCGCCTGCGAGGGGAAGTCACAGCAGGAGGAAGATTTCAACTTCACATGAAAACTCATAAACCATGTTCCAGGTTTAATCCTGTGTCAACTGTTCATTTATCTGTTAATGTAAACCAAGATCCTGGTGTTTTTATATCTTCAATCTAACAGAGCTGTCGGCTGCTGTCGATCAATGTCCACAACACATCCTGCAGAGCTTCATGTTTTCACCAGAAAGTTAAAAATGACTGACAGCGGTTGGTTGGTTGGTTGGTTGTCTGGTTGTCTTACTGGCTGACTGGTTGGTTTGCTGGTTGGTTGAACTAAAGACTGGTTGGTTTGCTGGTTGTCTGGTTGTCTGGTTGTCTTACTGACTGGTTTGCTGGTTGGTTGAACTAAAGACTGGTTGGTTTGCTGGTTGTCTGGTTGTCTGGTTGTCTGGTTGTCTTACTGACTGGTTTGCTGGTTGGTTGAACTAAAGACTGGTTGGTTTGCTGGTTGTCTGGTTGTCTGGTTGTTTGGTTGTCTTACTGACTGGTTTGCTGGTTGGTTGAACTAAAGACTGGTGTCAAACAGCCTAATCGAGTCTTTGTCTTCCAACATGATTCACTTGTCTGAATGTTTTGATCCTGGTTCTAAAACACGAAACCCAGCTCCTCTGAATAAAGTCCCCTAACGTACCACCAGCCCCCCCCCCCCCCCCCGACCCCCTCCGATGGCACTTTAACGTGGACGTGCTTCCATCTCTCTGAAAGAAAACATTTGTACAAGATGTGCAACAGCTAATGTTCCGATTTGCAGGAACCATAACGCTGCAGCGACGATAACGAGGAGAAATTTATAATGAAGAAATCTTCAAAGTTAGAACATGTTCATCGTGAGCATCTCTTCTTTCTGCTTCGTCTGCTCACTGCAGCGCTTCATCATGTTTATGACTGAACTCCCTCAGTGTCCTGAGCTTTAACTTCCAGCTCGACGGCTCGACGACGCACAGACGCTGTGTTTGTAAGATTGGAAAGAAAAGTGTTGTCGCTGAGCACAACGCAATTATATTCATATTCTGCAGGAACATTCATCGTCAGAGCAGCTTCATGAGCACAGAGCGAGAGTCTGAACAGATCTGAAGCTGTGTCCTCTGCAGTTTGTCCCCTGGTCTGTCTTCTGTGGCCCCTGGTCTGTCTTCTGTGGCCCCTGGTCTGTCTTCTGTGGCCCCTGCTCTGTCTTCTGTGGCCCCTGCTCTGTCTTCTGTGGCCCCTGATCTGTCTTCTGTCTTCTGTGGCCCCTGCTCTGTCTTCTGTGGCCCCTGATCTGTCTTCTGTGGCCCCTGCTCTGTCTTCTGTGGCCCCTGCTCTGTCTTCTGTGGCCCCTGGTCTGTCTTCTGTCTTCTGTGGCCCCTGCTCTGTCTTCTGTGGCCCCTGGTCTTACTTCTGTCTTCTGTGGCCCCTGGTCTGTCTTCTGTGCCCGTCTTCTCTGTCCCTGTCTTCTTCTGTGGCCCTGTCTTTCTGTGGCCCCTGGTCTGTCTTCTGTGGCCCCTGATCTGTCTTCTGTGGCCCCTAACAGGGTCCTGGTCGATCCTGCTTGAAAGGGAAATGTTTTATAATGGACATATTTTTACAAACTATTAATTTTATACTGCATATGTTGTAAATCTATATGTTATTGTCAGAGTCTTGGTTTGTATTTATTTCTATGTTCGTCTGAAACAAATCTCATTTTTAAAGACGACCATTGTCTGTATATAAAGAGGATATATAGATATAGATACCGCAGCCCTCAGTGAAGGTGTATAAAGAGGATATATAGATATAGATAGTGCAGCCCTCAGTGAAGGTGTATAAAGAGGATATATAGATATAGATAGTGCAGCCCTGTATAAAGAGGATATATAGATATAGATAGTGCAGCCTCTCCGTGTGTGTATATAAAGAGGATATATAGATATAGATACCGCAGCCCTCAGTGTCTGTATATAAAGAGGATATATAGATATAGATAGTGCAGCCCTCAGTGTCTGTATAAAGAGGATATATAGATATAGATACCGCAGCCCTCAGTGTCTGTATATAAAGAGGATATATAGATATAGATAGTGCAGCCCTCAGTGTCTGTATAAAGAGGATATATAGATATAGATACCACAGCCCTGTATAAAGAGGATATATAGATATAGATAGTGCAGCCC
The DNA here is from genome assembly GCA_006182925.3 of Reinhardtius hippoglossoides. Taxonomy (NCBI): domain Eukaryota; kingdom Metazoa; phylum Chordata; class Actinopteri; order Pleuronectiformes; family Pleuronectidae; genus Reinhardtius; species Reinhardtius hippoglossoides. The sequence goes on along the minus strand of CM031690.1, from coordinate 374,087 downwards.
TCAGTGTCTGTATATAAAGAGGATATATAGATATAGATACCACAGCCCTGTATAAAGAGGATATATAGATAGTGCAGCCTCTCCGTGTGTGGCCTATTTACTCATCCCAGCCTCTCCTCCTCTGGAGTCTGAGACAAAGAGCAGTTTAAAGTTCATAAGTAGGTCAGCACACAGGAACACAGTGTTGTAGCCTGTCAGACGCTTCAGCAGATTTATGACAGTGGAGCCTGGAGTCCGCAGCAGATCCTGGAGAGAGGTCAGGACGTTATTTAGCATCAGCTGCTGCTCCGTGCGTTTATATATGTGATCATCATTTATTCATGTTAATGTAGAAGTTGTTCCAGATCCTGAAGTCACAGTTTGAGCCTCACAGATGTTTGTGTCCCAGTTTCATTTAAAAGAAGAAACCAAAGTTTGTCCACGTTGGTTTTTCTGCTCCGTGCTTCCATCAGATCTTCCACTTGTCTCACCCATCACTCTCTCTCTCCCCCCTCCAGCCTGCGAGCTCATGAACCAGGGCATCTTGGCGTTGGTGACGTCGACGGGCTGCGCGTCGGCCAGTGCTCTGCAGTCACTGACGGACGCCATGCACATCCCCCACCTGTACATCCAGAGGAGCAGCGAGGGATCCCCACGCACCGCCTGCCACTTCAACCCGAGCCCCGGGGGTCAGCGCTACACGCTGGCAGCCCGGCCGCCGGTGCGCCTCAACGACGTCATGCTGACGCTGGTGGAGGAGCTGCGCTGGCAGAAGTTCATCGTGTTCTACGACATGGAGTACGGTACGTGACCTGCACACCTGCTGCTGCTGAGCTCGCTGGACGGGATGGGTTCTGTGGCCTTCAGCTGAAGGTTGATATTTGTTGTTGAAGTTTTAACGGATAAGAAAAGATGCTGAGGTTCATTTGAACTGAGCCGGTTGGTTGTGGTCGTTTTACTGGACTTGTTGTTGTCGCTGGACATTTTGATTAGAATTTCACTTTTTAAATATCTGACAGAAAATCAGATATATATGAATATATATCATATAAGGATATATTACTTCAAATGAGACACATTCAGAAAACACATCACTTACATCACTCCATCGCTGCAGCTCCTCTTTTCAGCCTCTGTCTCAAACACTTGGTTTTAGCTCCTGTCTCTTTAAGACCCCCCCTCCTGATGAAGCCAGTCTCCTCTGATTGGTCGACCACTCACAAGGTTCGTTTCCTCTGGTCCAGTGGGTGTGTCAGAGCTGTCGTCCAATCAGCAGCGACGTGTATATAGAATGACCCTTGTCAGCTGCCGTAGCTTCAACGTGTGCAATGCAACTGTTCCCATAACGGTTCCCTGATGCTCCGTGCAGCCACTAGAGACGAGACCCTGAACCTCATCCTCCTGTCGAGGAGGTGGAGGTTTCTGAAACACGTCTTCTAGAGCAGCATGTGTTCTCAGGGCTGAACGGGTCTAATTAGGAGGTTTACTCCAAGTCCATGGAAATGAAATATTCCACATAAGAAACGAACGGATGAGAGAATTCAGACTGACAGGAATTAGAGAGGATTAGTGTCAACAGCAAAACAAGAGCTAGCAGATCATTAATGTCGGCTGATTAGATCCAGAGAGGAGGTTTGACTTTTGTTTCGTGTGGATTAACAAACCAAATCTGTCCTCGGAGACAATTAAGTGTGAATGGAAAATGAACGAGGAGACTGTGTACTGTCAGGACGAGGTAGAGGAGGGAGCGGCGTCGCTCCACTAAGGCTAAATAATCCACAACAAGTCTGTCAGGCTCTAATAACAGGCAAAGAATAACAGGGAGAAGAAGTTGTGTGAGAAGCTGCTTTGGACTAACAAACACGTGAACCACAGGTTTTATTAGTTTTAGAGTTACCTGTCCTCGGTTTGGTCCGTTCTTCCCTCCTGCAAACATTAACTCTCAGAGCCTCTCGCTCATATTCCTTCATATACAACCTCCATAAGGTTCGATACAGAACTTTATAGGTATCGACTGAATCACGACGGTACAACCGAGCACCGATTGGTGAGAGAGAAAGTAGAACCTCTGCGTAGTGAACACACGTACACTGTGCACCGGTGTATCCACGTAACAAACTGAAGCCACGTTTCCCTCAACACGCGCAGCTAACGTTAGCAACGCACCAGAAGAAGAACACGATGACACGTATTCATTCTCCAGTTGGAGAAGCTGCAGGAAACCGTCTTGTTCACTGTCGGTTGTTTTATGTTCCTCTTTCCTTCTGCACCTGTTTCTTCTTGTTTTACTGCTGGAGCTGAAATCACATTATCTGGTGTTATAGACAGAGAAAAAGTACCGTTGGGCACCAATAACAAATTCTAGTTTGTTCACCTCTCCTGAGCTCAGTGATTCTTTCAGTTTCCTCGTTAAAATTCATTCTGCACCTTCAACCATCAGCCAATAACACGACTGGAAGCAACGACGGAGACGCTGCAGCGTTACGACGCAGCCGCCGCAGCCCGAGGCTCGGGGGAGGAGCCTCAGTGATCAGATGATCAGCTCACTGAGAACACGAGGCTTCATCGCTCCTAACGTGTTGGTCCTGTGAAGCAGATTCATGTGGAACCAGGTCAGAAGAGAAACACAAGAGAAAGTTTTAAACTTTAGGACTAAAGTGAAATGGAATAAATATGGTTTCATATTCTGAACCTGAGTAAAAAGTCTTTGAGCGTGATTGACACTAGATTTTGAAGCCTTGCGTGATGTTTTGATTGGTTGAAGGAATGTGTCTCCTCCCTGTTGGGCGGTGCACCTCCAGCAGGAGGCGCTCAGGAGGTGACCTGACGGTACAGACCTCCTCAGCAGCGGTTCCACTCTGAATCCCTCCGGACGTCTGGACTCCAAAATGAGTTTTCTCAGTTTCCTCCGACCGGCTGAGCTCAGACACCCGACGAAAAGTTTGGACGCTTCTATTTGCGATCTCCGTCACTTTTGGTCTCACTAACCATATTAAATGTTTGAGGGAGAGATGAAGGAAACGGGAAATCGATGGAGGAGGGGAAATGGAGGGGGGGGGGGGGGGGGGGGGGGGAGGGTTCACAGCAGGAGAGCAGCAGAGGAGGATGATGTCTGAGATTATTAAAAGGCCATTAGGGAAGTTATAACCTTCATTGACCTTTATGGAGTTCTCTCCCCTTATATGATGATATTTGTAGCACCCCCCCCCCCCCCCCCCACCTCACAACATGAACACCCGTCCTCCGCTCGTATAAATATCTTCCCAAGACGAAGCCTCTGAATGTAAAGTCCTCAGACTAATGTACGGTGCTGCTCTCTTATTCTTGCTCTTGCAAATGAGGCTTTTAAGCCTTAGAAAATGTCCTAAAGATGCTAATGGCCGTGTGTGTGTGTGTGTTAATGGTGTCGAGCCGCTTCCTCCCGCAGATATATTACAGTCATTTTGTGCTGCGAGGCAGAAAACATCTTACTTATTGCCCTTTTAAAAAATGGAGCAGGAAAAGGTTGCGAGCGGGAGGTTTCCGGAGGATGGAGGAGTAAAGGAGGAGGGAGGTGATCCGACGTGCTCCTTTAATCATCATCACAGCAGAATGACAGACCCGGCCGGTCCGGGCAAACTCGGCCCGACAGCCACAGCAGAGAGCCCATCTGCTCCTCGTGTCCCTCAACAATGAGCCTGTAATCTGAATAAATGGGCCTCCTGCTCGCCTCACACTTGTAATGGCTCCGCTCGTCAGGAGGAGGAGGAGAGGAGGAGGAGAGGAGGAGGAGGAGGGGAGGAGAGGAGGAGGAGGAGAGGAGGAGGAGGAGGAGGAGGAGGAGGGGAGGAGGAGGAGGCCGATGAAGAGGAAGAGGGAAACATTTAGTGTTCGTCCAAACTTATTACTTCAATGTGTTTGTGGGTTTGTTCAGTCGACTCTGGAAGCGAAGTCTTTTCTCCACTCGGGTCGAACTCACCACAGAGTCACCGTCCGCTGGTCGTTCGCCTCCTCTGACCAGCTGCAGGCTCGCGTGACCTTTGACCTCTCACGTCTAATCAGGTCATCTTGAGTCCAGTTGAATATTTGTGCCAAATGGATTCTCTCTCTCTCTCTCTCTCTCTCTCTTCGCTTTATTAAAATAACACGTTCACAAGGGAAATAAAAGGGTTCATGACTTTTGACCTTTGCTCATCAAATGTGAAGCAGTTGATCCGTGAGTAAGCACATTACAACAACACAACACAACCACAGCAGCCACACAACGGACACACAACCACAGTGGAAGTAAGTTAATCAAACTCGACTCTGATGCTTGTCTATTCGAGGTGTTACGGTACAGCTGGAGAAAAGGAAGAACTCACCTGTACCGTAACACCTCGAACAGACAGGCATCAGATTCCTGCGGCTGCTGGATGAAGGAACTCGTTGGGATTCTCTTTTCACCGTGTTGTGTTTTGTGAGACGTCTGATCTGAACTTTACAACATCAGAAGAATTATACTGACTTTAAAAACATGTCATTGAGACTAAACTCGGTGAAATTGTCTGATAGGCTGGAAGTGTTGGTTCCTGCAGGTTTATCAGTTTCTGTGGGACCTGAAAACGCAGCGTGGTGCTGTGGAGTCTGAACTCGTGGGAGGTTCGACTCCTCTCCAGGTTGAACGCTCTGTCACAGCGAGACGTCTCGACCTTCTGCTCTGAGAGGAGGACGAGTGAAGCAGAGAAACTCGCTGCTGCTCTCAGGTCTGTTTTTAACACCAGGGAGATTCCACCTCGTACCTCTGGTGCTCCTCGACTGCCGGGCAATTACTCTGTTATAAATTCCTCTGGGAAACATTCACACACGTAATTATGAAGGAGTTTGGAATAATTGTAAGAGGCTTGAATACCTTTCAGTTTTCTGGCTTTGAAAGCGTTTGCCTGCCCGGACGTTGCAGCAGAGCTCGGCTCTGATGTATTTGTTTGGAATCGCTTTCTTGGACTGTATCTTAATGAAATCACATTAGGCTCGATGGATTTTTGAGTGTAATCGATACGGGATGGTGGCAATTACAAAATAAGGATATAGACAGATGCAAAAGCATTTAGCCTCTTACTCTTATCCAGAATGATTTAGAGTAAGTGCATCAGCAGCTGCAGGGCCAGCGTCTGGATCCCTTTAACAACAGGCAGGGGACAGAAGGACCGGTGGACAACAAGGATTCTGCAGCATCGCGTCCTTGGAGCATTAATGCTTCTGTGCAGCCGGCAGATTCAGATGACTCGGACAAAACCTCTTCTTTTGTTGCGTCCTCCTTTGCGTCCTCCTTTGCATCCTCCTTTGCGTCGTCCTTTGCGTCCTCCTTTGCGTCCTCCTTTGCGTCCTCCTTTGCGTCCTCCTTTGCGTCCCGTCCACCTCTGCTGCTTCCACCCGGAGCGTTTGACCTTTGCTCAGTGAAGCTGGAGCCATGTTGAGGATTTAAACTCCCAACAGAATCATTAAACTGGATTTCAGCAGCATAACCTTTATTCAAAGAGTCGGCTTCAGCTTTGTGAAGTATGAAGTCCTGCAGCTTCCCAGGTTGTAGAGACAGGACGTAGAAGTGAATCTCACTGATGATCCCCGACTCTCTGACTGAAGGACGGAGGATCGGAGCTGGTTCCCTCCATCACACTCTGATCATCTCCCTCAGTGTCCAACCTCTCAATTCTCACTCACTCACTGAGATGGAGGTTTGGGACTGATCAGGATACAGAATTACGGCCCAACATGTTTTATACTTTTCTCACCAAAATTTCAAACCTGAAGTTTGAAATGAGCTGTGAACTCTTTTCTTCTTCTCAGGAGACATCTTCAAGTTGATCATTTGAATCAGTGTTATGACTTTCCTCAGACTGTGCATCGCTGCAGCTCCTCTCTTCAGCCTCTGTCTGAAACACCTGGTTTTAGCCTAAAGGACCTGCAGATCTTTGTATTGGTGACTCACAGTGGTCCTCACACAGATAGAAGTACAAACACACAGGATTGATTCCTGCCTTCTATCAATATGGCCGCCATGGTGCGTGTGTCCGCTGAGCGTGACGCAGCAGCTCAGCCACATCAAAGCTGCAGACTCCAAATCTCACGCCGGCCGAGCGCCGGCCGAACGCCGCGCCCACCGCCGGACGCCTGGATGGACAGCCGCGCTGCAGTGCGCTCTGGGAAACTGTGTTTTCATCAACACCCAATCAGAGGCGGCTGTCAGGCGGAACAGAAGAGCGTCCTGGGAAAAAACGCAGATAAAGACGTTGACACAGAGAGTGTGTGTGTGTGTGTGTGTGTGTGTGTGTGTGTGTGTGTGTGTGTGTGTGTGTGTGTGTGTGTGTGTGTGTGTGTGTGTGTGTGTGTGTGTGTGTGTGTATGGTGAGTAAACAAACACACACACCGTCTGAACATGTTTCCTCTCTCTCTGCCTATCTGCCTGTAACACACACCCCCACTGTGGCCAATCAAATGTGGTGTGTGTCCGTGAAAACCACTTTATGAGGACCCACACACACACACACACACACACACACACACACACACACACACACACACACACACACACACACACACACACACACACACACACACACACACTCACACACGCACACACACACGCACACACTCACACTGTGTCCTCACCTGACCTTGTCAAAGTGAGAGGGAGGAGGAAGGAACACGAGCTCGTTGTGGAATCATCAGTTATTTGTTATTAAGGCGACTTCGTGCACGAGAAACTAAAACAACTCGTTCTTCACGAGACAGACCTGTGGCAGGAGGTACAGTGGGTCGTCCACCAACCAGAGGGTCAGTGGTTCGATCCCCGGCTCCTCCAGTGTATTTGTAGTTAGACTTGATGGTTTGAGATATCAGGGTCCTGCTGACTCATGTGCTCGACCAATCAGGAGTCAGTCTCAGCTGTCAATCATCACGTCTCAGCCTGTTTTTATATCATCAAATAACTGATTCAGTGATGAGTTGAGGTTCATCATCAGTTTATTATCGTAAATTATAACGTTTTATTTCAGCTTTTCCAGACCTATACTGCAGCCAGCCACCAGGGGGCGGCTGCAAGGATTGGCTTTACTTTGGGAGCCGACATTTTGTTTCTTCAAATAATCATCTCAAAGGAAATTCATTCGTTTTGGCCTCTTCAGAGTAAAGTATAAATATCTCCATCCTTCAAAGCGTCTGAGACAAAGAGTTCCTGCAGCTCTGATCGTGAACAGAACCCGAGCCGTCGCTGTGTTTCCTCTCGGCTGATTTCAAAGCAGCGATATCTCGTGTTTCCACGCCGCCGCCGCTCCGACTGAACCCTACTGTGCACTTCTGTGGACATTTTATAAATGTTTCATCACTGACGGGACTGATCTCGTGAACGAGAGCTCTCGAGTGGGGCGATCGCTACCCGGCAGCGATCGGCAGAAGAGAACGAGATTCAAACGACGATAATTAAAATATGAAATGTTAGAATATGAAGTCTCAGGGAGGAGAGAGGAGAAAAGGAGTGAATGAGAGGGAGGTGCAAAGAGGTGGATCCGCTCCAGACGGGCTGGGAGAGAAGGGAACGCTGTGCCTGAGGCTCGTGGCTGTTAGGAGCTCGTTTGCATACTCAATGTGTTCTGGGTTAAACGTGTGTTTGTGTTGTTCCACTCGCTGCTTCCATCCTCATGTGAACCTGTGCCTGAACACGGAGGATTTAAAGAGCCAGTCCAACACTCTGAGGATCAGTGTGTAGTTAACGCTGCGTCCTCTGGGACCTGGGAGGAGCTCCGTGGGTTCTGGGAGGAGCTTCGTGGGTTCTGGGAGGAGCTTCGTGGGTTCTGGGAGGAGCTTCGTGGGTTCTGGGACGAGAGGCTATGATGTGTTTGTAACGTGAGCGCCTCTTGTTGGATAAAGAGCCTGAAGGTGTGGAGCTGTGTTCATGTACAGGAAGCCAGCGAGCATCTAAGAAGAAAGAAGAAACCTTATCTTTCTACGTCCACTGGTCATGTGGTGTAAACAGGAAGTAGATTGTCTCCTCTGCAGTTGGTTGCTTAGTTACAGAAAATCCTCAATCCTTGAGAGGAAGTCGTTCTTCGTCCAAACAAATCTGTCTCTGTGTGTTTGTGATGTAAACATGTTAAATTATTCCCATCAGATTATAACGTTTTCTGCAGGAAACGTCTTTTGAACTTATTGGTAAATCAGCATCAAGCATTTTCTGTCAAACTACAAATTTAAACTGTAGAAATTCAGATTGAGAATCTTTGTGAATCTCAACAGAAAAGGACTGAACAGTTTTTCTCGACTAGAATGTGTAGAAATATCTGAAAGAGCCTAAAACGAGTTTCTAAACGTGGATAAAGTCATGAATCCACAGAATCCTTTGAAAAATGATTTGTAACCAGGTCTGTCAGTCGTTCACCTTTTCCACTTTTTAATGACTCGTTCAGTCCAAAGTCACCTCAGTAGCTCCTGCAGGTCCCGGAGGTTTAAAACCTTTCATGGAGTAAAAAGTGAATTCATTAAATAACCTGGTTTCTGCTCATCGTCCCTCAAACAGCGTTTTAAAAACCTCTCCTGTTCGGAGCAGCATGTCAATTTTCTCCTGTTAATCCTCCAAACTGTCAATTAGTTCACTCGATGGATGCGTTTCCACCTCCTGGGAAATGAATTCATCTTATTTTCAGATTAGCGGAATCTCGGCTGCTTCTCCGGAGCAAAAGCAAAGATCAATCCCAGAAGAAGGATTCTGGGTAAAGAGGTGAGGGGGGGGGGAACTGAAGAGAAGAAGAAAAGGAATCAAAGCCTCGTCTCCGATGTGGTTTCTACTCGTGCTGCTGGATTTATGTCCATTCACGAGTAAGATGTGTGAAGAGAAGGATTCAGATCCGATCAGTGAGACTCGGACCTGAGAGAGAACACGTCAGACCATCTTACACAGATCAACAGTTTGGTGTCAGTTTGATGGTTTAGTGGAATTCATCGTATTTATCTTGAAGGAAATGTCCTTATATATAAAAGCTCAGCGCTGTAAGTTGATGATCTTTACACGAAGCTGCAGCTGAACTTTCTTCTTCTCTTTAGTTCGACGTCCTGCTGTCGATGTTGTCGTCATGTTTTAATAAGGTTCTGTGGTCCTGTGTGTTGGACTCATGTTGAGCGCCACCTGCTGCCTCCGCTGATGTCCTCGCCCTCGCTCTGATGTCTGGTTTAAGGTCTCCTCTAATTGGCTGCTGATGAGTCGCAGGAAGAAAGGCGAGGTCTCGGGGGGGGGTGGTGTTCCTCTGGGATGGCACCGAGCGCTTTGATTCAAAATGCAGTGAAATGTGTGTTTTGTTCAGGCCTGTTGACGAGCTCCTCTTCGTGTGAGGATCGTCTCCTTCATTCCACTGGAATCTTTCATATTTCTGCTAAATCAAAATGATGAAGCAATAAAAACATGTCAAATACATTGAAGTAAATCAGCAGGATGAGATTTGGGTCAAGGAGAAGACGCTTCATGAGAAATCTGTGAATTAAAGATGTTCGGATTCAGAGTTCGGACGCGTTCAGGTGCGTTATGATCTCTGTTGCTATGGTTACGTCCACAGTTTCCAGCCTCTGAATCAGAGACTTGTGTGAACTGGTCTCGTTTTAGTTTGAAAACTCTGGTGTTTGTGTTTTAGTCTGAAGAGGAAGACGTTCTCTTCCTGATTGGTTCTTATCGGTCACATGACTCGACCCCCGGCGCTGAATACAAAGCGTCGCTAACACTCGACGGCAGCCAGGCTGGGACAGGCTCTTATTCACTCCAACTCGTTGTCTGGAATAATAAATCAAAGTAGATGATTCAGATGAAACCGATAAATCAATTTCCCAAAGTGCATTTTTCAGGTTTTCATTAAAAACTGTGTGTTTGAGGAAAAGGAAACGAGACCTTGAGAAACCAGAAGTTCCCATTCACAGAGTCTCTGTCCCCGGTTCACTTCCTGTCTCTGAGAAAAGCTCCTCATGGACGTTTCATCGCTGCTGCAGATATTTTCTATCAGTTTCACCTTGTTTTGTTTTTTAGAGTTGACGAGATAAAGGTAAAGAGATAAAAGAGTAAGTGTCCTTTGAAGGCACGAGTCCCCGGCTGCTGATGTTCCCTTGAGCCCACATTCTAAAAAAGATCTGATTATTTCTGTCAATTAGTTTAAATATCCAAAAGCACCAGATATTAGTCTTTCTCTGGGACCTTCAAGCTCACGTCTTCATCAGTGAAAGGAGTCTTCAGTTTGAAACATCACGAACCAACCAGGACCTGACGTGTGGTTGAAGGTGAAGCTGGAGCTAAACCTTCTGTACGATCACTGAGCTTCTCCGTCATCTCACCAGCGATTCTTCTTGGAAACAGAACAAAGGAGCTTTTCCTGAGCTTTTGAGCAAGCACTTTAGAGCTCTGATCCTTGATTCAACCCTCATCCCGGCCTCAGTTTGACCTCTGACCTCCCTGCGGCGGCGACGACACTGTTTTACAAACCTCAACGAAGCTTCACCCGTTTGAGTTCTGAGGCGATGGTGTTTCCCAAACCGTCACGACATCCTCTTCTACGTGAGCAGACGCCGCTGCCCGACGCCGCTGCCCGACGCCGCTGCCTGACGCCGCGACGCAGATTCAGAGAGACAGGATGACGAGAGCGACCAGGAACAGAGGGAGGAAGCAGACGGAGACGTGGCAGGATGTGCTTTCACGCTTCAGCTCTTCCTCCTCCTATCGCTCCTCATTTATTCAGTGACAGAGGCTCCGACCACAGACGGGAAACCGCGGCTTGGACTCTGCTGCAGTGAAACAGTGAACTCTCTGCGACCCTCAGGCAGATTAAGGTAGAAATCAGTGTGATTGGTTTTTAGTTTAGAGAAACATGGCGTCACTTTGGCGTCTTCTCTGAGCCACAGACAACAGCTGATTGGCTGCTGGAGCGACTTCCTGCCTCTGAGGACGAGTTTCTGCTCAGCGTCACCGCGAGAGAGAGACGAAGGGCAACGAGAAACTAAAACCACTCTCATTAAAAGGAAAATCAAATCACGGTGAAACCAGCGGCTGGTTCGTCACAGCTGTTCAATCTGAAACGTGAATAAAGACGGCGACAGACGTGAAGCCGGAATGTCTCAGACGCTGCCATTTTGTGTCTGTGACGTCATCTGCAACCAGAGTCTGAGCAGAAAGATCCTGAGAGTGAAACGTCTGAAGGTCTGAAACCAACAAGGTGACGAGCGGTGGTGTGTGTGTGTGTGCGGGGGGGGGGGGGGGGGGGGGGGGGGGGGAATGGATGTTCATTACCTGACATCAGTTTGTGAAGACGAGCGCCGGGAGGTTCCAGTGGCGTTCAGACGAGCGTGCACGTGGGACAGGAAGCGTCACACTCGGCTCCCGTGAGCCCGTTAAACATTCACATGCAAATTTATGTAGAGTTCGACCGAGCGCTCGTAATGAAGACGAATGTAGAAGCTTGACAACACAGTGGAGTGGAAACACACACACACACACACACACACACACACACACACACTGTCTCCAAGCTCATCACATTATAAAGAACAATGGAACAAACACACAACGCTCGGTTCAGACTCTCAGGTGAAGCTGTCGCTGTCGTCACCTCTGATTTCTTCTTCATCTTGTGAAGCTGCCTGGGATCAGGAGAGCTTCGGGTCGGGTCGGGCTCGGCTCGGCTCGGCTCGGCTCGGGTCGGGTCGGGTCGGGTCGGGCTCGGTTCCTCTCTGCTGGGTTTGAACAGAGGAGTTGAAACTGCAGGTAAATCCAGAGGTGAGGTTACTGAGCTTCAGCCTCAGGTGAGTCTTCGCTCTGGTCCCGGTTGCAGCTCGTCTTTTAAAACCTCTCCACATCTGATCTGAGACGAGTCTGGAGAATCGGTCTGTGGACGATCACCTGATGATTGTGTTGATGAGCAGTGTAATTGCAGCTGAGTGTCAGCGGGTCGTAGAGCGACAGTGGGTCGTAGAGCGACAGCGGCTTCCTCTGTGATGATGGCGACTGGAGTGACTCTGAAATTTGCCCGAAATCGTTTTTCCTGTCACATTAAAGTGACAGGAAGGAAATTGCTTGTTCGAAGTGCAAATACTTGCGTTCATGCATAATTGATAGCGCGGACGTGTTGTGGTGCGTTTCTCTGGTTCCTGATCCGAGCAGGTTTTAAATGGTCTGAGCTCGTTCACCTCTGAAGTGTTCGTCTGATTGTTACGTTCTGGACTTCAGGTGCATCAGCTAAAGCTAATAAATACAAATATTCAACGTAGAGTCAGTCAATGATGTAAAGATAAGATGAATCTTATCCTCGGGTTTACAGGCGGCCTGTGAAGTTTATATATAATAAATAATATTGGTTTGATATTCAGATAGTTCAGGATCCAGCTGGAAACAAAGAATGTTTCAGTTTCTGAGCTTCAGCTGAAGAAATGTCGACTGGAACTCTTCCAAACTTCCAAACTTCCAAACTTCCAACGATTGTTAAAGTTTTCAAAATCTTCAGAGGCCGAGTTCACAGCCAGGTTTTCAACTCCCGGCTTCATCTGTAGATCTTTAGATTTCCAAACCTTCCGCAACAACGCAGGAGCTTCAACCTTTTAAAGAATTTACGGCCTCCTTATCATCGGGTGTTACAGATATATAAAACTGTGTCATCTGCGTAACAAAGACATTTACACCGTGATCCAGAGAAAACAGAAGTGAACCAAGTACTAAACCCTGAGGGACCCCAGAGAGAGAGAGTGGATGTAGACGTGTTTCGTGATCGTTAGTTTCAGACTCGGATCAAGAAAAACTTGGATTGAAACATTTGAGTTTTTTGTGCTTCAAGAAATCTGGATGAATTTTCTCAACTTCGAGCTCAGTCTTCGTTTCCTGAGAGACGAGTTGTTCACTTTGTCAAAGTCATTTTGTAAAACACTCGTCGTCTTGTTTTATGAGAATAAAGAGACAGAACCAGTTCTTCTGTCTGAGTCTTATCTCTGCACACAGCGACTCGATTGTTCCTCGCTGCTCAGCGATTGGTCGTGACGTGGAGGCGGAGTGAATCTGATCCGTGCCGATGCTTCACGCCTCCGAGGAGCAGATTCAAGGTTCGTGTTCGGATCACAGTTTGAAGCGTAGAGAGCTGAAGGCTGAGGGGGAAGTCGACGGGGGAGAGGAGCTGCTCGGCTGTTCTTCGTACGATGTTGGCTCTAAATAATTCAGCCACGTTGAAACAAACATGGAGATTTCTCCTCCACGGGACCGGACCACATGATGATGTATTATACTGGAAACTGAGACGATGGAAATGCAAGATGTGGCCTAATATCTGCGGTTGTGTCGGAGCGTAGCGAGCAGTCGCATGAATCATTAAACAGGAGGATGTGATGTATATACCTGATTGTGCAGAAGGTGTTTAATTCCCTGGATTCACTGAAGAGCTGCTTCAGGAACAGACTCAACAAACCAGGGAATCATCTCATCCATCAGGTTCATTTCTCACCTCAACAAAGAGAAAAGGTTCCTGTTGGATCTGGATGTTTCCGATGAGCCTCTGGAGTTCGTTCTAGAGATCGTTCTTCTGACTGAACTCCAGAGAAACTAATGTTCCGTTCGTATCCTTGTTCGTGTTTTCATCACGTCAACATTACGTTGCTGTTTACATTCAAACCCAGAAACACAACCGTCACTGATTGGTCAGGCTCGTGTCACATGACACGATGACAATGACACAGCTGTTTATTATCTACGACAATTCTGCAGCTAACAACAAAGTGCTTCCTGTTTACGCCCAGTGCACGCGAGTGGTCATGTGATCTGTGTTTCCAGGCGAGTTATTATAAACTGAGGTACTTTGAGTTTGTAATGGTAGCAGATGGATGAAGCCTCGGATCAGAGCTCGTTCATGCTCAGACAATCAGAACTTCCTGTTTACATCGTCTGAGCTTCGGATGTTTCCTGTTTCCTAGAATCCGATCACTTCCTCTCCGGCCGCCAGCAGATCTCAGACTGGAGCTGATGAAGGCTTCAGTTCACTCGTGGAAAGAGGAGTGACATAAAGTTAAAAAGCTGAACAGAATACAGAATAAGCAATCAATGGAGACGAATCACTCCGGTTACTGTCCATTAGCTCGGCAGCAGCAGCAGGAGGAGCTCGGGGGTGCGGTTCCTCTCAGGAGGCCTCGCTGCTGCCGACCCACGATCCTCCAGCACGGAGCCGGTGGTGACGACGCTTTAACAAATGAGGAGAAACGTCTGACCAAGTATTTTAGAATGAATTCATATCAGAGGCAGATAGAAAGTAACACCAGTCATGTACGTCTCCTCCATCTTCTTCTGGGTTCGACTCCACGCTCTCCTTCATGTTCTTCATCCTCCATTGTTTGAATTCACGGCTTCAGTTCTTCATCGTTTCACCTCCGCCTCACAGCGATGTAAATACAGTAACCCCCCCCCCCCCCCAGAGGAGAGCGTGATTACCAGCAGCTCACACGTATCCCGCGGCCCACGCAGCCAGTGGAGGTAATACGTCTTAATATCATTTAATAAATGTATTCAGCAGATATCTGGAGAGCACATTAGAATGAAATTGCTTCTATTTAACATGGTTAGTCCGTCCCGGCTGCTTATCATCTGCATACTGATGACACAGACATTGATCACGGTTAGTTGAGATAAATGGTTTGTTCAGGAACGTCTTCACCGCGATGAAGGAACCGGAGAAGACGAGAGGATCCAACGAGGCCTCGTGCGTTAGGTTTCATCTCAGAGACGGCGACACGGGAGCGAGCGGTCGTACCGTTAATAAACCACCCGTTGGTTCCTGGGACGAGAAAACTCATAATAAATAATAACACAGCTTCTTTTTGCTGATTTGGTCGAAGACAAACAGAAAAACTACCAAAGTTCTCGACTTTAAACTCGTGAAAAAATATGTTTTCTCAAATACATCAGCGACAAGACTGGATTAAAGAGAATTATCATAATATTATTTGAATATTGTCATATAATGAATCTATGTGAACACATTGAACAATCAGCAGTTTAATGCGACAGTTTGCTTTAATTTCCCCCAAAGGAAAAATAAAAGAAGCTGAACGAAGAAATAAAAACGTCATTAGTTAATGAAACAGTTTAGAAAATATTTGATGGCGTTGACCTTTAATTTAAGGTTAAATTTTACGACCGATCTGGGATCAGTGCAGGAAGCAGCATCCGGCGAAGCTCACGTGGTTAATTAGGCTGAAGTGACGCTCGGCGTGTGAATGTGGCGCCGGCGAGATAAAACCAGGAAAGATCATCGAACGTAAATCTGTCACAAAACAAAGGAACAATTTCTGTTGATTTCCTGCAGCTTCGATGATTTGAAGACGCAACTTCACACACACACACACACACACACACACACACACACACAGACACACAAACACACAAACACACACATGGACCCCACACACACACACACACACACACACACACAGTGTCCCGCTTTCCTCCATTCACAAACATTATTTGAGCTTTGTTGTGTGAAGTCGAGTTCCTTGTGCAGAGAAGCGTCTGTGTCCCGGCTGCAGTGCATGATGGGATGTGCCGCTGGCGAAGCTGCGTTCAGCCGCTCGCACACAGTCGCACACAGTCGCACACAGTCGCACACAGTCGCAGTGTGAAAGGAGCTAATAATGATGTTTATTAACAATCCTCTGCAGCGCCGGGCGCACTTCATCTTCCTCTGCCTCCACCTGACACACAAATAACACACACACAAGTTTTCACCCTGCTCATGATGCTGCAGCGGCGTGCTCACACACACACACACACACACACACACACACACACACACACACACACACACACACACACACACTCACTCTCTCTCACTCTGCTGCATCTAAAGCAGATTTATACAGTGTCGCTGTGAAGCTGCTATAAACTCAGACTCTGTTAACACCCACAGTAAATAAATACATCCAAACCTCACACACACAGACACACACAGACACACACAGACACACACACACACAGATCTCTGCAGTGAGTGGGTTCTTCAGCTCAGCAGATGGCGTGTTGCTCCGCTGGTCAGTTGTTTGGTTAATGAGCTGCTCGGCGTCCGTCAGGCTGCAGGTTCCTTGAACATAAAATTCACTGGAGGCGAATGGAAACAGATTTTTCTCTTCGCTCTTCACCTTATTTCCAGGAAGTTTATATTTTGTGTCTGAGTCCTGAAGCGTTTATGTGGGAAACATCATGTTCAGCTCAAGAGGCCTTTGGACAAGTGATAACTATGAAGAGGACTCAGGTTCACTTGGTTCATTGGTGCAGATAATCAGCCTGTGTCTGATTAAACGTTAACATCAGGACTCATCGGGACTCATCTGGACTCATCAGGACACATCAGGACTCATCTGGACTCATCAGGACTCATCAGGACTCATCAGGACTCATCAGAACTCATCAGGACTCATCTGGACTCATCTGGACTCATCAGGACTCATCTGGACTCATCTGGACTCATCAGGACTCATCTGGACTCATCTAGACTCATCTGGGCTCATCAGGACTCATCTGGACTCATCTGGACTCATCAGGACTCATCTGGACTCATCTGGACTCATCTGGACTCATCAGGACTCATCAGGACTCATCTGGGCTCATCAGGACTCATCTGGACTCATCTGGACTCATCAGGACTCATCTGGACTCATTGGACTCATCTGGACACATCTGGGCTCATCAGGACTCATCTGGGCTCATCAGGACTCATCAGGACACATCTGGACTCACCAGGACTCATCTGGACTCATCTGGACTCATCGGGACTCATCTGGACTCATCAGGACTCATCCGTCGATCAGCGTCAGACTTCTGGCCCGGCGCCGCCCCCCGGACCTTCTGCTTTGAAACCCAACATCTCCACGCGTACGTGTGAGATCATCGGGTCCATCTGGACATTCGGGTTTTTCTCATTTCCAATATTTCCACTTTCCACTCGTCAGGAATCAGACAGAAATCTTCTTGATTAATCGAGCAGCTCGAGTGCGAAGAAGATTCAAACGTCAGGTTCGGGTCTGAAATCTGAAAAGAGTTCATCAGAAAGTCAGAAATCTGTATTCATACAACACATAGTAAAGTAATGAATTCATATTAAATGTAAAGAGATTCTTCAATAGGTTTTTGAGATGTAAATTAAATCAATGACTGTTCTTTGATTAACTTATTAATATTATACATTTTTTCACTTTCTTTAACATTGTGAGACTAATTTCAACATTTTCACCGATTTCTCAGGAAATAGTTCATGGATCGTTAATAAACATGTTTATTAAACTGATATTCACGAGTCCGTGAGACCGGTGCAGCTCGATGAAGCAGATCGTGAGGTTCTGTTTCCTGTGGATCCTCACGTCTGCAGATCTCCGGATATTGAAGAAGTCTGTTTTCACGGGTTTTATTGAGTTTCCTTTCTGCTGAAATCACATCGAGCTGAAGTTGAATCATCTGGTTTCTTCCCCGTCTGGTTTCTGTTGATTAATTTCACAACAACAACCCTCGTCCCCCCCGACGCTGTCGGGCTCGAACACGCTCGTCCATCATCTGGTTCTTACAGCGTCGTTATTCCTCAGTGCGTTCTGTCACGTCCCTTTTGTTTCTGTTCATAAACCAACTCTGAAAACTAGGGGGGGGGGGGGGGGGGGCACAGCCAATCAGAGGGAACATGGTGGAACCACCGCTCTGCCCACGGGTCCGGTTCCTCTCTGGGTTTGAATCCCTCCTCATGAGGAGCCTCAGGTTTTCCTTGAGGAATGGCCGTCTGTCGAGTTGTCTTTTTTATTGATCATCTTTTTTAAGCCAATTATAATGCAGCTTTCAACCAATCATCATCATCGTGACGAGTCATCAGCTTCTAACACTGAAAAACACTTATTTATTATTATTATATATAGAAAACTCAGTTATATCTTCACACTGTAAATACATCGACGCCTTTAAAGGTTCAAATGAAAAACTCCGTCTCCCGATCGTCCTGCAGGTTTAATCCATCACTGTAAACAAAGATGGACGACACGTCTCTAATTCCTCTCACTTTAAAATCATGAAGCCAAACTCTGTCTTCTTCAAATCCTCCTCTCCATCATCTCAAGGTTCTGCAGACGTCGCAGCTACAGACTGTAAACACACAGAGATCATTGGGTCCGTGTCCCGTCTGCTAACGTGGAGGAAACATTTTAAAATAAACTCTGAATAAATCTGCTGCTGTGAAAGTCGGACGTGTCCAGTGTGAGAGGAAGGTCAATGAAAAGCAAAATGTCAGTCGAGTCCAGTCGCTGGTTCTTGACATTCAAAGATCAAATCCCCACCGTGTGGTCCGGCTGAGTGTTCCCGCTGGGCCCCGGTACGTCTGGACAGTGTCTACATACAGTCACTCTACACCAAACTAAATCCTCCTCTTCCTCTTCCTCGTCCTCGTCCTCTTCCTCTTCCTCTTCCTCTTCCTCTTCCTCTTACTCAACACACTCAGCACTTGATGGTTGTGTCTGCCATGGACGCAGACGCTGGTCTACGTGGCCCAGAGAGACAGGAAGCTCCACACGAGGTCCTTACTCGGGACCGTTCGTCTGAAACGTCAAGCAGCTAATAAAAGCTCGACGGGAGAACCCACCATGTGACCAGAAGGTCACGGGTTTGACCCCTGACAGTAACAGCGGGTCGTGGTCCGAACACATTAACGTTAAAACCAGGAAGAACTTTAGACGTAGACGAAAAACAAAGTAGACGTGGTTTTTTAAACATTTCTGATGCAAATTTCTCCAAACTCTCAGAATTCATCTTGACCCTGAGAAAAATATGAGAGACAAAATAAAACACTTGAAGATGAAATGAGTCTATTTACTGCAGACGGCTTCGAGAGAGAAAGCACTTCACGAGCTTCTGATTTACATTTCTTCAAATCTAAAACTCTTCAGCAGCTGAACCTCCCGAAGCTCTGAACTCGGTTTTATTTGTCACGTTGCGGGAAACTGCAGCTTCACAGTTTTATCCGCTGGTTATTAAAGCTCATTATCAGCGGTTTCACGCCTGCACTTTATTTCCTCGCTGATAAAACACAGCAGCACAAAAGACCATAAAAGTCCCAAAACTGATTCTAACGGCTCATTTCTGCAGATTAAATAAAGTCAAACGTGGTGAATCAAAGTCCTGAGTTATATAATCCACTGATGAACCTGGATTAACGTCGTATTACTCAACAGTATCTACTCTCATTTGATCTCACATAATCTACTTTAATCTAATTTAATATACACTAATCTAATCTCGTGTAATTGAACCTAATCTAAAAGACGATGACAGTGAAAAACATTCATGACGCGTCTCCTCTTCTGAACTGAACAAACACTAAGAGGTGAAACATCGACTTTATTCTCAAAATGAAATAAGAAAAACTAAAATCAATCATTTTTCCCATAAACTCGTCGCGACATTGTTTCTCATTATTCAAGAGAAACACATTATTTGATAAAATGACTTTTTGGTGCCACTAAAGTTCTGGATCTGGTTTTATCAATTTAAAATCACTTGAGCATCTTTGGGGTAAAAGTAGAATCTCACAAACTTCCTGGTGAATCAGCCTCCTCCTCTTCCTCCTCCTCTTCCTCCTCCTCCTCCTCTTCCTCCTCCTCATCCTCATCCTCATCCTCATCCTCATCCTCATCCTCCTCCTCCTCCTCCTCCTCCTCCTCCTCTTCCTCCTCCTCCTCCTCCTCCTCTTCCTCCTCCTCCTCCTCCTCCTGCTCCTCCTCCTCCTCAGCCTGGTGCTGTTTACCACACTCTATGCATTAGAGAGATTACAGTAAACTGTTGAATAATGTAGTGTGTAGATGTCATTTCGATGTGTGGCCCTCGGCCTCCCCCTCCCCCTCCCCCTCCCCCTTGCCCTCGCCCTCCCCCTCCCCCTCCCCCTCGCCCTCGCCCTCGCCCTCGGCGGTCGCAGGAGAAACGGTTTCAGCGGCGCCGCGGTCGAGCGGCGGCGTCGTCCACCAAGAGCAACACACGACCTTTCATAACAAAAGTAAAAATAAAAGCTCTGAAATGTATGAAACTATATAAAGACGGCAGGCGGATGTTATTTATGATCACACGCCGCCTCCGATGAGCTGTGATAGGTTTGTGATGGCGGCTGTAAAGTCCCTCGCAGGCCTCTGATTGGCTTCATTTACATAACACCTTGGCAGGCCTGCGGGGGGGCGAGGAGCGGGGCGGGCGAGGGACGGCACAGGAGCCGCCTCATTAGCATCTCATACGCTCCGTGCATCAGCAGCACATTCTGCTCGGGAGGAGAACCCCGGCCGTTAAATCACACATCGGCCCGGTCGGGGTCGGACCTGAGAGGACGAAGGCGCCGGAGACGAGCTGCACGAGCAGGAGACGTCGTGAAGAGACGTCGTGAAGAGGACGTCGTGAAGAGACGTCGTGAAGAGACGTCGTGAAGAGACGTCGTGAAGAGACGTCGTGAAGAGACGTCGTGAAGAGACGTCGTGAAGAGGCCGCGGGGGTTTCACGATGAATCACATCATCTTCGAAAACACGTGTTTCCTTTCAGAGACATGACAAGAAGAAGAAAACAGACATTTCTAAACAGATTGAAATGTTTAATTATCGGAAACAACGTCACTGATCTAACAATCGATAAACGTTTGTATAATCCCACAAACGTGAAGTTGATACGAACGCATCCATCTTGTGTGGAGATCGTTGAGCGGAGCCGCAGTATCTGATCTGTACCGCAGCCGGCCACCAGGGGGCAGGAGGAGCTTCACGTGGTCGTGGGACTTTCAGTTTGTTGAGGTTTATTTCTGTATTTATTTAAGTTTGTATTTTATATAAACGATCTTCATCTTAAACTTCAGAAACTAGAAGTTTTCATAGATTTGATTAAATAAAATAATGGTCGGATTAATTAGAAATAAAATATGAGTGTTAGCAGCAGCTGCTGCCGGTGACTCGTCTGTTTCCACGGCGATGGATCGAAAAATAAAACAGTGTTCAAATCTAAAGTTTGAGTTTATTTTCGTCTCCGAGCGTCAAACTGTGAAGCGGCTTCCTGCTGCTCACAACAACAGAGAGCTAATTGGACATTTGACACTTTAACGGGTTTAATCACTCAGGAGACAAGGAGACAGGAGACAGGAGACAAGGAGACAAGGAGGACAAGGAGACGACTTTATTAAAGCTCCTGCTCTCTGAAGGAGGCGCTCGCTGAAACCCGTCTGATTCGTCGGTTCAAGTCCTCACAGCTGCAGCGTTCAGGTCCAACTCGTCCCCGTCGGGTTCCTCACTGCACGTCTTTGTGTGGACACGTTCTTCATCTGGTTGTGAGGACAGAGTTTGGTTTGAAATCAAGGACGCTGGAAGTAAGGGGGCTGCAGCACCACCTACTGGCAAGGCACTGCAACTGCAAGGCAAACACAGTAAACCAGTCATGTTGGAATCAGTTTTATAATATTTAATTGTGTAACAGACGATTCTGAGCATGTGAGGAAGTGGACCCGACAGGTTGTGTGGATCTGACGTCCTCTCGTCTTCAGGTCAACTTCGGGAAGAAGCTTCAAAAGGTGCAAAAAGTTTTTATAGAAAACTTTGATATTGTAGAAATGAATTTATCTTCATGAGCTCGTTTGGTTTCCAGCATTCAGGATCAGAGTGGAGCTGGAGTTAAGTGTGTAGTTGTGATGGTTAATGTCAGAGTGTGTGTGTGTGTGTGTGTGTGTGTGTGTGTGTGTGTGTGTGTGTGTGTGTGTGTGTGTGTGTGTGTGTGTGTGTGTGTGTGTGTGTTTGTGTGCTCTAACCTTTTACAGTGTGGTGACTAATGGGCGGGAAAGGAAGATGGAGGGAAGCACACAGACACACACACACACACACACACACACACACACACACACACACACACACACACACACACACACACACACACACACACACACACACAACACACACCACACACACACACACACAACACACCACACACACACACACACACACACACACACACACACACACACCACACACACCACACACTACCTCATGATGGATAACAACCAATATTCACACCCACAAACTCCTTTTTGGTGTGATGAAGTCTTATCTATTCCTCCTCACAAACTCACATCTTGGTTTCGTCTCTCTCTCTCTCTCCTCTGTCTCCCCCCCCCCCTCTTCTCTCTCCTCTCTCTCCCCTCTCCTCTCTCTCTCTCCTTCATCTGACACTCCCCCCCCCCCCCCCCACCCCCCCATCTCTTCATGATGTGTGCAGGTAATTAAAATGTCCTTTGCAGCAGTCCTGTGATAAATGATAAATGAACTGAGCTGTCATGGAAACGCCCCCCCCCCCCCCCCCCATCACACGTTCCTCTTCTCCTCTGTTTGAGTCGAGAGTCACGGCTCAGGGAACCGGCTTCGTTAGCGCTCGCTGTTCCTCAGAATGATGCGTCAGAGCGAACAGGACGGAGACGCTGGGATTAAGCTGCAGATTCAAACCTGCTGCTTCCAATTAAACTGCAGGGAGGGATTCCCTCCACTCCACGGCTTCCTCGGGGGGGAATCAAACTGTGTCCCTGAACACAACACCACAAACCAGAGGAGACGTTGAGCTTTATTCTAGCTCGAGTTCCAAGATGGTGAAATACACAGATTTATTAAACTCCACCGCAGGAGTTTGAGCTACGTTGACGGTTCAGTTCACAGACTAAATGAAGATGGACGACACGTCTCCACTTCCTGCCTCTGAACATGTCTCTGATTCAAACACTGCCATCCTCCTCTTGGTCCGTGTCCCATCTGCTAACGTGGAGGAGGAGGGATTTATGATCTATACAGAAGCCAGACACCAAACTTGTGGCAGATAAACACAACTTGCACAACAACGGTGATATTACGCCACCAACAGGCGACCAAAGGAATCGCAGGTTTGCCTTGATTAAATCTACAGATTGCACCTTTAATTAGTTTGAAACTTTCCAACCTGCTGCACTGTCGCACTTTTAGAGTTGATTTCTTCTTCTTCACTTGCCCACCTCTGCTCCACCTCTCCTCGCCCTCCGGGGGCAGACGATCCCACGGAGACCGAGCGACGTCGGGAAACTCTTTGAAAAGTGAAGTCTTTATCAGACCAGACTTTCATCCTGTCTGTTTTTTAATTAGAACTTTTGTCTGGTGAACTAATGAAGACTTGCAGCCGGCAGCCTTCCTCCTGTGATTAATCCGGACCCCTGGAAAAGGAAGCCGCTCGCTGTCGGGAGCCACTGATCAATATTTACAACTGCAGCCATGTTGAGGCGCAGCAGGAGGGACGGCCACGTTCATCTGCAGCAGCTTCACTGGAACATGTTGTACCAGCTACAGATTCAGAGGAAGAGACCTGAGGGAGAGACGCTGCCTGAGATGAGACGGAGACGTTAGCATTTAGCATTTAGCATATAGCATATAGCATATAGCATTTAGCATTTAGCTCTGTCAGCAGCTCGAAACAGGTACTTTGTGGTTCTGGTTGATGTCGAGCTGCCTGAACCGGTGCTGTTCCCACATCGACTGCACCTGAGTCCAAACTCTCCTTTCTGCAGATATTGATTTATTTATTTGGGTGTTTTATGAAAATCTCATTAAACTGTAGATGTGACAGAATCAATTAAAAGTCTGTGAGAACAGCAACCGTTTGAACTATAAACACAAACAGGCAGGTTTCTGAGTTGCATCAGATTAATTAAAGTTCCCGTTGTTTTCCTCTGACAGAAGCTCAAACCATCACATCAAACCATCGACATTAAATTCAAAATGCGTTTCACACATTAGACCAAAGTCAGTTTGTTTACGCTGAAAATCTGGAAATAATGAGACGCTTCCTGACGACATGTTTTTCTCTCAGTAACAACTTTAACACTGACTCGTCCTTTGACCTTCGACCTTTTCAATTAGCAGATCAGTCCGTCTGAATGTGCGGAGGAGGAGTGTGGACAGGGGGCGTAACCACGGCAACAGCGATGAGTCGCAGTAATGCGGATGTAGCCTCAGTGCTGATTGGTCTATCTACTGCACGAATTAACTGATAAAATGTAAAATACATAATTCACATTCAAATGACATATTACAGGTAAATATGGGATGTGTTGGCTGCACAGAATCAAACTGGCCCCTGAGTATTTGCCGTCTATCTGACAAACGCCACATATTTCCATGTTGTGTGAATCTAAATTAAATCTGAGGCCTTTTCTGCGGCCGCCCGGCCACCTGCCAATTTCCCAGCGACTGCAAAGGCGAGATTGGTGCGACTCTGATGGATGAAGATAAGCCCCGGCTTCTCTGCGGGGAGACGAGTGCCTCCCCCACAGTGCCTTGCTCAAAGTGTCTCTGGAGTAAGTGATGAGGAAGGCAGGCGAGGAGCAAACTGCTTTCAAGTCCCTGCTCTTGTGTTGTTCTGCTGCTCGAGCTGCCGAATGGAGGGATTCACTTCCTTCTGCAGCAGATTTGTGGAGTGAGGTTGTGACGGAGACACGGAGCAGCAGCACTGAGATGAATGGAGATACACAGAGAGCCGAGTGTGACGCTGGAGGGACACAGTGCATTATTTAATACTAATGATAGAAAGGTAATGTGTGAGGGTTGGTGCATGTGGAGCAACAGGAAAGATGTGCAAAGTAAAAATAGTCAGGAAGGAAAAGACTGACGGAACGAAAACAAAAAATATATTTGATTTAAACTAAAAGCTTTCATATAGACAATGAGTCAAAATGAAATATCCCTTTAATAAAATGCTGGGTTGAAAAGTACATGTAGTCTTAAAAGAGATTAAATGGAAACGTCCTGGTTCTGGATCCAGGTCTAAGCTCCGCCTCCGTCACACAGTTCATATGAAACAGAAATCTGTATAAAAATAAACTCAGACAATATAAAAGCACACACTTGGTATTAGCTGCAGTTTGAATGTGCAGAGAACTGAAGGGACAAAGTGATGATGAAGAGGAACAGAAGATTTTCACTGGGACACAAAGAAAGTCTTTTTATTATTGTGTTGCTTTGACTTCGTGTTGCTCCCGACTCGAGCAGGATATGAACCATTACACTTCTCCTGGAGCCCGGTGGTGATTTCACAAAGTGTCATGTTCAACCACAGAGATCAGGTTTCTGTGTAATGTTGCTTTTGAACTGAGCTCGACGCTGCAGCCAGAGCGGGTTTAAAGGACAGAGGACGGGATGTCTGGGTCATTAAAGCTGCTTTCACACATGAACTCTGGAAAACAGTGTCCACACGTTTCCTGTAGTTAGTGTTTGTGAAGCAGCAGCAGGTTGTTTATAGCTCATCCACACCGGCGTCGGCCAAGTTGACGTCTTCGTCTTCTACGTGTACGGCTCCTCTTCTTCATCAACCTCGTCCACACGTCCACTCGCTCTCTGGGAAGCTTCCACACATCGTCCTGCTGTTTCCTCACATGGACTCACTCTGACATGTTACACACATGTTACCAGGAGGCTGCAGGAGAAGATCCAGAACAGAGATATTCAAAGTTTGTCACGGTTATAGATCCTTTTACAACGGCTCCTTGCTCAACATGACAGTGAGACAGTTTTCAATCTGTAGCTTCACTGGTTGTTTTGGTGCTTTTCATGTTTTTGTTAAATTTACCAGAAGGAGATAAAGATTGATGACGGACAGCTGCTAATTCAGGTAGCGGGCTGCTAATGCCTCCAACAGAGCTCCGCCTCCAGCGCTGCCTTTAAGATCTGCAGGAAACTGTGAATCACAAAGCTCTGAATTTCAAATCACATCATAGAGTTCTACCCAATTGTTCCACTAGAGCTAAGATTTACTGTGGATGTGGGAGGAAGAGAGTGACTGATGGATGGATAGACCGAAAATGTAATGGAGGACAAAAACAATGACACGGGGGAGAAGTGAGCGGGAGGAGGAGGGGAGATGGGGATGATGAGATGAAACAGCTGGAGGGAGAGAAATAAAGCGATGTGGGAGCAGAGAGTGGCAGCTGGAGTCGCTCAGGTCTCTGTACAAGTCTGCTGTCAGGGCTAATAGACAGCGGAGGATGGAGGGAGGTGAGCGGCGCAGGAGAGGAGATGTTCGGGCCAAACAACCTGTCACCAGCTAGAACAGAGCAGAACGCAACACAGCCGCCGCGTCTGCACGTCAGGAACTTCTCTGGCAGTTCGGAGACGAGCGTGCGAGCAATCTACGAGTAAATGATATTCTCAAATAGATCCCGACTGTTCGGCAGCGCAGACGAAGACGGTGCAGGAATAAAGATGCTGCTCTCGGTCTGACTCCGGGACGGGTCGGGTCACCGCCGGTACCTCCCCGTGTGAGGGGGCGTGTTTGGTTGTTTAATGGATCAATAAAACACAACCACAGGAGACGGAACATCGGTTCTGAGGCGAATATCTCTTCTCGCCACCTCAAACCAGCGACCCCGGTGGCTCGCCGCATTCTGATTTGCTGTCTGCAGGGACGTTTGTGCTCAGTCGCAGGCGTTTGCTATCGACCATAAAGTTTTAACGTCCACGCGGACGGTCAGACTCATGGCATCAATGCAGTTTCAGTTTTGTACGTAATCCTGTAAACTGAAACACAACCTCCGTGGCAGAGGTAATGCTGGTTATTCAGTTAGTTGTGATCTGTAACTTCACCACTAGATGTCACTAGTTCCTTCACCCTGAACCCTTGATTGATTTGACTCTTCTCCTCCAGATATCCGCGGCCTGCAGGGCTTCCTGGACCAGACGTCCCGGCAGGGCGTGGACGTGGCGCTGCAGAGAGTGGACAGAAACATCAGTAAGGTCTTCACCAACCTCTTCACCACCATGAGGACGGAGGAGCTGAACCGCTACCGGGACACGCTCCGCAGAGCCATCCTGCTGCTGAGTCCTCAGGGAGCGCACACCTTCATCCAGCAGGTCGGTGCAGGGCTAACGTGCTAATGCTAATCAGCAATGATGTGTGTGTGTCTGCAGGGAGCAGTGTGGTTGGTAGAACAATGTGCACACACACACACACACACACACACACACACACACACACACACACACACACACACACACACACACACACACACACACACACACACACACAGAATGACTGCATGTGTACACAGAAGAAAACGGGTTCAAGCAAATGTGTGTGTGTGTGTGTGTGACTAAATGTGCAGCTTGGAAGTGTTGGCAGCAGGATTGTGTGTCTGTGTAAAGCTGCAGCAGGATTGTGTGTCTGTGTAAAGCTGCTGCAGGATTGTGTGTCTGTGTAAAGCTGCAGCAGGATTGTGTGTCTGTGTAAAGCTGCAGCAGGATTGTGTTGATGTCAGTGCATTAAACTAATGAGTCCACTTGTTCTCAGTGTTGTAGTTTAAAACTTTATCCAATGACAAGGTTCACTTCATGACTTTGTTTTTGATTGGGTGTCTTAGTGTGTGTGTGTGTGTGTGTGTGTGTGTGTGTGTGTGTGTGTGTGTGTGTGTGTGTGTGTGTGTGTGTGTGTCTTTCTTCACCTTCTTTTTCTCTCCTTCCTTCTTCACTTTTACTTCTCACTTCATTTCCTCTTCTTGCTCTTTTCTTCCTCCTCCAGCGTCTCACCTGTTGCTTCCTCCTCATCCTCCATCTGCCTTCATCCCTTTATTCTCCTTCCTCTCCCGCCTTCTCTCTCTCTCCTAGCTCTTCCCTTCTCGTGTTCTCTTGTTTCCTTCCTTCCTCCCCCCTCATGCTTCCTCTGACTTCACCTCTTCCCCTTTTATCATCCTGTTAAATCATCCCCTCTTCATCTTTTTGGTCTCCTGCCCTCTCTTGATCCTCCCTCCTTTCCTCACCTCCTTCACCCTCCTCTCCCCCATCAGAGAGAGAGAGAGGAGAGAGAGGAGAGAGAGGAGAGAGAGAAGAGAGGAGAGAGAGAGAAGAGAGAGAGGAGAAGAGAGAGAGGAGAGGAGAAGAGAGAGACTATAAATCACAATCACGGAGGAGTCAGGTTTAGATTGGGAGGCAGGACGAAGCTCTCGGTTGCCGAGGGAGACAGATTGACTGACAGGATCCTATCAGGCTGCGGAGCAGTGATGGGTGACACCTCCATGTACACAAGTGTGTGTGTGTGTGTGTGTGTGTGTGTGTGTGTGTGTGTGTGTGTGTGTGTGTGTGTGTTTTACGTGTCCTCAGGGCAAAATGAAAATGACCTGAGTAAACAAAAACACGGCCATTTTCCTCCCCAATTTCTTCTCTCTCTCTCTCTCTCTCTCTGTCCTCTCTCTCTCTCTCTCTTCTCTCTCTCTCTCTTCTCTCTCTGTCCCTCTCTCTCTCTCTCTCTCTCTCTCTCTCTCTCTCTCTCTCTCTCTGTCTCTCGTCTCTCTCTCTCTCTCTCGCTCTCTCTGTCTCTCTCTCTGTCTCTCTCTCTCTCTGTCTCTCTCTCTCTCTCTCTCTCTCCCTCGTTCACCCAGTCGTCCCATGCTTTACGACCTGCTGAGTCATGTTGATGCTCTTTCGGGGGGGAACTGTGTATCTCAGCGTATCCACTTCACCGCTGTGTCATGGAAACTGAGTCACTGAGTCACGACGTGAAAACACGAACTGGATCCTCGCAGAAGCAGATTCTCGTTTCCGTTCAGTTTATTGGAAACGAATCACAGAAGATTATTCCTGATTCCAGATTTGAAGGTGACAGTGTAGTCGCACCACATTCCAGATTTTTTGAAGCATTATAATTGTATGTATAATGTCACATCCGCTAACATGGAGGAGGCAGGGTCTATGACCTTTTTATGACCTGCACTACAGCCAGCCTCTAGGGGGCGATACAGATGTTTTGACTTCTCTTTTAGGAGCCGTCATGTCGGCCATCTTTATTTAAAGAAAACAGTTAAAGTCGTTTATTTTTCACTAAACATATGAATCAGATTTTCTAAGTTGAGTTGATATGATAAAGTTTGTGTGGTCTCCTCCTCTGACACAGCGTGAAGCCGTTAAACTGGTGAAAGGTTAAAGGGGAGGAGCCTCCTCCGCCGCCGCCGCCGCTGTGAGAACAGATCAGTACGTTTCTAAATCCGTCCCGAACAGGACGGGGCTGTAATCACTCCCCCATCGGCCGGCCGTGTAAATTCTTTGGATTAGAAAGCCGTTAAAGACAAGGTTGGGCGTCCCACACGACTTCATCGCACTTTTACACCGTGTTTCTTAATCATTGTTAATCACCGGGATTTGTCTCCCATCAAGTTAGACCTTGTGGGCCGGCAGAAGGACGGCATCGCTAATGAAGCGAGGGAGGAGGAGGAGGAAGAGGAGGAGGAGGAAGAGGAGGAGGAGGAGGAGGAGGAGGAGGAGGAGGAGGACATGAGGGGGAAAGAGAGAAGTTGAGAGAAACATGAAACATGAGGAGCAATGAAAAACATCCGTTCAACAGAGCGAGAATATAAGAGATTGAACCTGGACAAAGAGGAGGAGCAATTATAAAACATATATTTATACACATATATACGTGAGCGCTGCTCTTTCCTGTTGATTCTGACTCTAAACATTCATTTTAATGTCTTTTACTAATATTGAGTTTGATAAACACTCATCACCAGCTCTGAGTTAGCATCTTAGCTAAGTTAGCTTGTGAAATACTGATAGTTAGCTTCACTCGGCCTGTTGCTATGGAAACATGATATTGAAAGCTAGCTCCCACATGTTGATTTGATTGGTTCTTTAGTTCTGGGACATGAGATCGTTTCATGATGTTGGAATAATCTCACTTTATATATAAATAGTACACATTCTGTCAAATATCTATATTTATATTAGATTTCAGATTGGACGTCTGTTTCCTTCACGTGTCTCATGTGTGCTTGGTGCATGTGATCACACGCGTGTTCTCGGGGAAATGTGTGTGTGAAGGTGAGAGAGAGGAGGAGTGGGCGAGCGAGTGAGAATAAGTGAGCGGGCGGGCAAGGCTAAAAACGGCATGGGAAGGAGAGAGAGAGAGAGAGAGAGAGAGAGAGAGAGACAGAGGAATTTTTTCCAGAAGGTCTCGTTATGGAGGAAGAGTGCGTGTGTGTGTGTGTGTGCGTGTGCGTGTGCGTGTGCAGAAACTCTTTTAGACTCATCCTCTCGGGCTTCATGTTATTTTCATGAATTCTCGTGTGTGTTTATTTTCTCGATGAAACTCTGAATTTCGTTCTTTTCCTCGAAGGATTATTGTTGTTTTCACGTTTTCACGTTTTCTTCGCAGCGGCTGGAAATAAAGAAACAAACCAGACAAAGTGAAACGTGTCGGATGCAAAGATTCACTCACACACTTTTAAAGACTCGTGTGTTTGTAACTCAACTGACTGCAGGTGTGAACTTTATATCAACTTTATTTACACAGTTTGTGTTGTTTCTCTGACACAGACTCAGGATTTGTTGTGTGTCCATGTGACCTGTTGCAGCCTGATTGGGTGAATCATGGCGCTGCCCCCCCCCCCAGTTGTTCTGGTTGTAGGCCCGACCGCTCGGCCGCTGCTGCTCAGGTGCATGTTCACAGTTCATGCACCGAGAGATGATTTGATATTTCTCGCTGTACGTGTCTCGCCCCGGGCGCCGTGTCGCGGCTCCTCCACTCTCCGGGCTGATATCAGATTAGCACTGTCACACTGCTGCTCTATCAGCCGTGCTGTCCGCCAGCCAAACAAATGACAGCAGCCCTCCTCCCCCCTGCCACCTCCTCCCCCCCTGTGACAAACGAGCCGTCAGCTCGACTCCTATCCGTCTCTCACGCAGCTCGTATTGCTGCCAAGGGGCAGCGTGGCACACGAGCTCCTTTACAACGGCCGACAGCCACGAACGCACATCCAGCTTCTTGCCTCCCGAGATTTATGTAACGAAAACTGGACGTAACGATTCTGCATAGAAACACAGACACCTGCTCATTCCCCAGATGGGAGAAGCAGCTGAGCTGGTTGGATCGGTTCTGACTATGTACAGTGACCCTGATCCATTCCCATGTGTGGGATAGACCAACATGCGGCTGAGAGTTTGAATCAGCAGATCTGACTCTGACGTCTTCACCACGTCACCTGGAGCTTCAGACAGCAGACGGGTCGCCACGGTGACCAGAGGGGCGGGGCTAACTGGGTAGTTTAACCACAATGTTAAATTTAAAAGTGTAATTAAAACTAAATGTTGTTGTGCTTCACTTCTCTTGCATGAAATGAATTTGAGCCTCAGTTTATAATTTACAGAACAGGTTCAATGACCAGCGTGGACTCATTGATACCCCCCCCCCCCCCCCCCCCCAGCCGAGTGATAGACACAGGAAGGTTTACTGTGTTCTGAATTCTCTCCGTGTCCTTCAGCCTCTGACTCCACGGTTTGTTTCGGTCTCACAGTCGTGAAACGGTTTCTGAGACAATTTGGGTTCAGAAATGACAAAATACGTCCGATGTCCCAATCCAGGGGCCACGTCCTTCACAGCGTGCGACTACCCTGTCTCTTTTCAACCTTCAAACGCGTCGGTGCGAACGAAGGATCCAATCGATGGTTCCACCGTTTCCCAGGATTCATTGCACGCCGGTTACAAAGCTAATGAGCTAGCTATCCTCGTGGCTGAGCTGCAGTGCAGCGGCTCCCAGGGACCGGGCCCGTTCTGATCGATATCTGTTCCCTCCACAGGAAACGTGTGAAATCTAACATCTCTCTATCGTCCACGACGTTACATCCTGCTCTCGGTTTCCATCCTGAGGCGGAGGAAAGCTCCTCACTTATTTTAAATCTCACACACACGAGATAAAAGGTTCTTCGTCCTTCTGCAAACTTTCTGACGACAGAATAAATCACCATCTTGTTTCTGAGCCGTCACTCTGCTCTCTGCTTCGTGTCGGACCGAGGTCACCTTCCTCTCGGAGTCTGCATGAAGGCAGTGACCCGACCAAAGGCGACGTCTCCGATGCTGATCTCCAATCAGCGCTAATGCTCGTCAAGTGCCCCCCCACCCCCAACCCCCACCTCCTTCCAGGCAATTAGATATCAGCCAGAGCATTTACACTAAGTGCTCCAATTACAGCGGAGAGGTGCTGCGGGTGAGATCCATTATGATCCCGAGGACGACATCTTGCTTTTCTTTTGTGTGACTCTCTGACTTCTTCACTTCTCCTCTCATCGTTTATGATGAAACATTAATCGTGTTCCTAGAAACTTAGATAGAAACCCAGAAGGAGGCATTTCATGCTGATTATAAATAAATAGAGAGACACGTTTTTAACGTTTAATTAACTTAATAAGAGGAAACACACACGTGAAGGTTCTGCAGTAACAATCATTTATCACAGAAGGACGTTAAATTTCCACAGTTTGTCTTTTTACGTAGTTTCCGTCAGTAGATATCGTGTTTTTGGAAAGTCCCGTGTTTCCTGCGTCGGCACGTGTTCCGGTCGGGTCATTAAAAACCGTAACGGAGCTCGTTGGTTCCTGTGTCGTCACTAACAAACAAATCCATCAGTTGTGGAGTTGTGTTCAGTTGTCGGTCTGCAGGGGGGGGGGGGGGGGGGGGGGGCAGTCAGTGAGAGATCGGCTAACGAGGATCTTAACAACACATAACAACACCTTCCTGTTCCTGCACCACAACATCCTGTGTGTGTCTGTTTCCAGGGTCTGTCTGTAAACATCTGGCTCCACATTAACATGTTCAGCAGCAGCTTCAGCTCGATGAGCGCTGACGTGTTGCCCCCCCCGCTGCTCCTCAGATATCAGGAGGAGGAGGAGGGGGCGTCGCCGTGGGAACAAACGTTTCCTTAATAAAAGTGTTATTGATGCAGCTGCAGCTCGTTTTCCTCCGACTTGACACCAGCTCCTCGTTACGCTTCTTCTTCTTCTTCTTCTTCTTCTTCTTCTCTTCTTCTTCTTCTTCTTCTTCTTCTTCTTCTTCTTCTTCTTCTTCTTCTTCTTCTTCTTCTTCTTCTTCTTCTTCTCCTGCTGCTGCTGAAGTTGTAGCTTTAGCACTTTTGAAGAAATAAAGCGATTACACATTTATCTGCAGAGGAGACGTTAAACAAGACGTTTATCTTAAAGCTGCACTTTAGCTTCTCTCCTGTTAGTTGTATTTGTGTGAAACGCTGCAGCAGTGTTTTCAGACTCAGCCGCTCCTTCCTCCTCATCCTCGTCTTCGCAGACACAAACACACAACGGCTCCGGTTTTACGACAACATCAGGGAAATGTTGACAAAGCCACTTTGTTCCATTTTCCCTGCGTCAGTCGGCGGCTGCACTTTAACTCCGTCTCAGAGTTCCATCTTTTTTATTTGACGTGTTGGAAACACAGCTCTGTGATTGGCTGCTGACCCGTCGCCCCTGGCAACCCTGCGTCCCATCCTTCACTTTTCGTTTTACTGTGAGGATTCATCACGATCACTGATGAGCGATGCTACAGTAAATATACACATGTACATTATATCCTCACATTAACATAAACCTACGCAGTGAAGACATAAAGTCTATTGATTGAATGGAATTAGAAACAGGAGCAAGATGCTTGAGGATAAATACAATAAACAGTTGAGTTATGAAAGAGGTCAGATGTTATTTATTCACTTTAAAAGACGCATCACACAGTTTCTCTTCAAACAAAGAATATATTATATTAAGAATATACAATATTCTCTCTCTATATATATATAACTCTATATTGACTCTATATACTGTTCAAGTGATAACAGACAGAAACTAATGAAGCAGAAAATAACGTACAATAAAAACTAATATGTATGATATTAATATGAATACTGTTTAAATGAGTAACTGAATGAAAGTATTTCTATTAGTGGATTGGCACATCAATAAAAATACTGAGATACTAACAATCTTTATTTATAAATATGAAATGAATAGTTCAGTGACAGAAGCATAAACACACGTCTAAGGTTTATAATTTAAGAGTTTGTTTAAAGAAGTGTTGATTTTCAGGTTATGGTTATGATTATTCACCGTACGACTCTCGTGGCGTCTCGGCTTCTCGGCGCCGCGGCAGCCTCGGCTTCTCGGCGCCGCGGCCTCGGCTTCTCGGCTCAGATCTTTGTTGAACCTTTTCAACAGATCTTTTCAGATTTGATTCCCTTTTTGGGACCGAACAGCAACAGATGAAAACACTTTCTGAGCTCGTTGATTGTGTTGTTGTGTAATTTTCTTTCGAGGCGTCTCTCTGCAGTGAAGGAGAAAATAGAGCCGTCCTCGTCTCTGCGACACCGTCACTCACAGTTTGTCCTCGTGCGTCTGTAGCGGAGGTTGAGACGAGGACAGACGTGTGAGATCTGACTCGACAATTCAATTGAATCAAAGCTTTATTAAAAAGGCATATTTCTTATCGCGCTCACCCTTACCCTGTTCTAGTATTTTCTTTTGACCGACACAAGATAAGGAATTAAAGCCAGAGACTGAGTGATTGGAAGTTTCTCTCTTGGACTCGTAGCTGAACTCTTTAATGAAAAGACAAAAGCTCAACTTGGAGAATCTCAGCTCGACTTCAGCCTTTTTAAATCTGTGTATCAGATTCAGTGTGAGGTTTGTCTGTGTGTCTGTCTCCGAGCTGCAGCCTCCTGCCGGTTCAGGGATCGGAGCTCAGCTGTGTCCTCGCTGCGGGTTCACCTGGAAACCGAGAAGTGGAACATTCACTTTTTCAAATTCAATAAATTCAAAGCAGCGTCTGAAAGGTTCAGTTTATTGTGGTGAGCAGCTGAAGGTCAGGTTCTGTGGTTTGGAACTGATCCTTTATTAAAACTGCAGATATTAATCTAACTTATAAATGATTTAAGTAAACATGGAGTTAGCAGCGAAAGCTACGGAACAGGAAGCGTCATTTCCCGGCGTGTTGACGGTTGGCGTGAGGGGAAGGCTGCTCCGCCCACATGATGCTAACACGCTGCTCATTCCCATCCCGCCCACCGCCCACCGCCCAGCGCCCCGACACGACAGCGTCCTGCAGGCTCCACAGCTGCTCGCTGACAGGAAGCTGCTGCGACTGCGTCTCACGGGATCGACGAGCCGACTCTCGCTGAGAGGAGAGCGAGGCCTCAAACCAGATCGCTCCGTCGTGTGCGTTCCTTCAGCTGCTGTCGATAATCTTCAACTTCCTGCAGATGTTTCACATTGAAGGCCCAGAATGAGACGGGTTGGAGTCTCCTCCAGAGGCAGAACCTGCTCCGCTGCCCCTGGAGGCTGCAGAGTTCAGGTGTTCAGGTGTCCACATACATTTGGCCACGTTTTACATGACGACCTATAAAACTAAAACTCCGGTGAGCGTCTCAATCATCTGTTTCTAGTTTCCTCCAGAACACAAACGTTCAAACTGTTGTTTTTTCCAGCATTGTTGTCACAAGGAAATTAAAAGACTCATTTCCATATCCGGTTCTTGCTCCCGTCTCCTCTTACTCGCAGACAAACAGTTTTGTGTTATTAAAGCACAAAGGCGCCCGAGGACTCGGGAGGAGGTTTTGTGTTTCTGTGGGTGTGGAGCCGAACGCCGCTGCGCTCCCCGGGGAGATGGAGGTGTTTCCGTATTCAAACAGCGATGTGGAAGCTTTAAAAGCCTGCGGTTCCCCCGCTCTCCAAAGGTTTGTCATTGTGCTGTTTACACGAGCCGCTGGCAGGTTGTGGCGCCGCATCCGACTCGCAGCAGATAAATAAATGGGCCTTTTTAACTGTCGTCTTCCTGAGAGTGGAGGCGACAGGAGAAGCAGCGTGAGAGTCCTTGTGTGAGAGACGTGACACGAACGCTGCACGCCACACACACAAGTCCTGCTGTTTACTCCTGAGCCGCCATCATCCAGAATAGTTTCAAATAGTTGGTGTTGAGAGCGTTTGTGGTTTCATGTAAATATGAAATCAGCACGAAGGCCACAGAGTGTAAATACATTGAATCATTAATAACTGAACCTCTGGCTGTTTGTGTGTTTTGGGGAATTTCTTCCTGCGACGGTGCAACAGGAGATTCGGAGCAGCAGAAAGCAGGACATTAATGAACGTGGCACCGGTACAGCAGCATGTGGGACGCAGCAGGATGCAGTACCCAGAGGGCCGAGGGCTCTGCCCCCGATCTGACCTCTGACCTCCGTGTGAGGAGGAGGGACATCCCCATCAATCAAACGTCACTCTGTAAACTCCTCTTCAGAGTGATGGTTGAGCGAGAACAGTTTCGAATCCAGAGAACCAGACCAGGTCACATCGACTCGTTCACAGATCTCAACGTGTCCAAAAGCCTTTCTGACAAACCTTCTCCCTCCTGATTGGTTGAAGTCGTCCATGAGAGACTGAGACTCGAGTGTAAATAACCACGGTGACTTTTCACCCACGGTCCAAATGTCTCCAGCCACGATAAGAATCTAAAGCTCCTCTCTGAAATGCATTCTGGGAGTTTGGATGATTTCTCTTTTTATGGCCACAGATTTAAACTTTGACTTTTAATCACAGAAGCAGATATTTCCCATCGCGGCCGAGGCTCCACCTGTCAATCACTTCCAAAGTGTCTCTGAGAAAACTCACCGGGTAGAAAATAAAAACTGTAAATATCTCTTTATTGGACTGTTTTTTTATTTCTCCAGTAAAGATTTGGAGGAAGTTGGTGGATTTATTCTCTGCACAGGAAACTGCTGAGGCATGAAATATAAAACACACTTCAGTATGTTGGCAGAAGCAATTATGTGACCCTGTGGGGGGGGGGGGGGGGGGGGGGGGGGGGGGGGGCGGAGGTTTGTACCTGTGGTGCAGTGAAGACACGATTAACACGCGTGTGTTGTTCCACGTGTTTGTTCAGTGACATCATCACATTGACATTTACACCTGATCAGCTTCACTCCAGACGCCGGTTCCACGAAGTGACTTCAACATGTCCACGATATCGTTTCCATAACAGAAAGAAATAACTAAACTGATCAACGACTTGAGGATTCAAAAGAAAACGGATAATTAGAAGAACAGATTTGTCACCGGGAGGTCGTTTGAACGTTTCCTGTTCGTGTGAGAAAGACGAAGTGAGATTTAGCATAAAGAGAATAAAGCAGCACGGAGGGTGAAGACGTCCACAGATCTGAGGTCAGGTCTTTATCTCCTGAACAAAGACGGGAGAGTTATGTAGTTATTGTGTTTTGAAGCGAAGCTCCCGGAGGTTTGAACCCATCGTGTCACTTCCTTTGTGTCGAAGCCTCCTGGAGACGGAACGTTATTCTGCCCAGAAACCTTCAGGGGAATTAAGTGTGTTAGAGCGTTTTCCCAGAATGCATTGCAGTCAACCAAAGGCAGCACGGGAGGATTTTCTCTGGACGTGTCACCAAATTCAGTTTTGAGATCTTTTCCTGTGAGAAATGAATTTGATCTCAAATCTTTTATCATTCGTGTGTCTCTATGTAGTTTTTCTCTGGTTTTTAGTGTTTCGAGCTTTCAACATGCAGAGACATAATTAAAAGCAGCAGCCTATTAACTATTAAAATGAAAAAACAAAATTATCAATTTAATGTAACAATTTATTCATATTTACTCATTTTTTGTTACTCGTTTAGCGCTGATGTTTTTTTTTCTATTTAAATATTTTATTGAGTCATTCAGTCACGTTTTGCAATCAAAATAGAAAACATATACAAATTAAATTACATAAAATTGCATTAATTAAGTTACATTCAACTTCACTCGTTCATTAAAATATCGAGGTTTGAAATCACTCATATTCGAGGCTGGAAGAGAAACAGGAAACGAGGAGCGACTCTCTTTTCACTGCTGTTCAGGAAAAACTGAAGAATTTTCCTTTTTAAAATAAATAGAGTTTTTCTTTGGCTGCAGCTTCTGTGTTTCTATGTTTCTGTAAATGTCACCGAGCCGCTCGGCGGACGAGTCCTGATTGTGTCCAGCGACCCGACTGACAGGACGCCAGTCAGGTCGCCGTGACATCAGCCTGTATCTGCATCACCATGGTGACACATCACCTGTCCATCATATCTGAGCAGGACGACGCCCCACACACACACTGACTCCTTAAAACACACACAAACCTCTGACCCACAACAAACCTGAGAACCTGTGAATGTTCTGATCCTGGAAAACATCATCTGACGCTGAATCCGTCTTCACAGGTGATTTGACTCATACTGTCTATTTTTAAAACCAGGAGATAGAAGAAGATTCAGTAGATGCACATCCTATAGTTTTCATATCAACTTATACATTTAGCTTATACGTATATATTTATATATATTTCCTATATTCATTTCTGACCATAACTCAAGAGTTTGAGTTTCAGACAAACGTCCAGACACCAGGTTTCCTGCATCGTTACTGGTTCATGGAGACAAACAACAACAAGGAGACACCAGTAGAACCAGTAGAACCAGTAGAATCAGAGAACCAGTAGAACCAGTAGAACAGGAGTCTAAAGAAAAACATCTTCCTACGATCAATCATCGTACGACTGATTCATGAATAGAGTTCATTCAAATATCTGAAATATGTTTTCTCTGCTCTGGTGCTTGAGAGTCCGACCTTTTCCGTCCACCTCCGTCCTGTCCTCATGATGACCAGAACATCACTGACACCTCACACATGATTCACTGCTGAACACACACACACACACCACACACACACACACACACACACACACACACACACACACACACACACACACACACACAGTCAGACAGGTCACTTTATGCTGCTATCAATGAATATGAGTTAAGAGTTTTACCTTCAATAAACAGAGAGTGACAGTGGAGCACAAGTATGTTTGGCTTACTGATCACACACACACACAGAGACACACACACACACACACACTCACACACACACAGAGACACACACACACACACAACACACACACACACACACACACACCTCACTCTCTGAGCTGAACGCAGCCTGAGGTGTTGAGCTGAATGACAAATGTTTACCATAGTGCTGAAAATACTGAGGGCAGACACACAACTGCAACCTCTAACAATCAGTGTGTGTGTGTCTGTTTGTGTGTATGAAAGTGTCGGAGCGTAAATGGATTTTGGGGAAAACAGTATCAGAGTGTTTACACGTCTCATTCGTTTTATGTCCCTGTTTGAACCTGATAAACCTCCGTCCTGGTTCACAGAGCAGAATGTTTAATCTGGTTTAATCTCAGATCAACACTGAGTCCAGGTTTCAAACGATCTGCTGCAGAGAAGAGAAACAGAAACACGACTTCAGAGGTTCCTGTGCTGTCGTTGTGTTTGATAATGATGATTATATTTCTACGACCCTGTTGGTCCAGATGAAAACGAGAAAGTAACCGGTCCAGTTTGTCGTCCTCGTGCTGAAGACCACGTTGTTCTCCGTGACTTTCACTGCGTCTTTGGCTGTCGCTGACCGGCGATAAACACTGACCGCCGTGTTCAGACGACAGGTCGTAAACCCTCTCCTCTCAGAGCCGGTTTCACTTACTGCTGCGTCAAAGACACGTGTTTGTTTTCAACGCAAAGACACAGCTGTCAAATATAGGAGACACAATCACAACAGGACAAATGTGTCGGCAGTAACACACGAGTTACCTTCTGCAGCCGCCGCCGCTCGGCACGTCGCTGACGGATATCGACCGGCGCCGCTTCTCATCAGAATTCAGTCCACAAACACATTCACCTGTCAGACACTCGCACACGTGAGGCACAAACGTGAAGCACATGTATGCTGCAGTGCACAGACACACACACACACACACCTTGGCCTTTTCCCCACTGTGTGTTGATGTGTGGCTGCTGTCAAACTTCATGATGGAGAAACAGTGAAGCTGAGGAATACTAATACGCTCACTGTACACGAGCGTGCACACACACACACACACACACAATCACTCATTGTACAGGAGCACACACACACACACACACACACACACACACACTGGTACAGACAGCACAGAGACTGATGTGGATGTTCACTGTATTTTTTCACCTTCTCACAGCTACACAATCTGTATTAGAGATGTGTGAGTGTGTGTTTGTGTGTGTGTGTGTGTGTGTGTGTGTGTGTGTGTGTGTGTGTGTGTGTGTGTGTGTGTCATGAAATGGACACGATGTTCTCTCTCCACATTTTCCGGGACCAGTTTCTTCTTGTCAACGACCTCGAGGCTTCGGTAGTTTTACGTGTTGTTGCGATGACAAAAACACGTGAAATCCCAGAGACGACACAATTTATTGCATCATCTCACCAAAACAGCGTTTGATTGACAGGCCGGTCGGCCGGCGGCTGCAGAGCCGGTCCTGTGTGAGAAGGTTCTGCCGTGGAACCGACTGCATCGTTAAACGCAGCAGCAGCTTCGTGCTGAACCACGTTCGCAGGTTATTGAGACTCGTGTAACTTCGGTATCTGTTTCTGAAACTCGCTTCGCTGATGTTTCTTTTTTTTTCCAGAGCTCATTGATCTTTTCTGGCTCAATTAAACAAATTTGATCTTTACCCAAAACAGCCTGGCCTCCTGCCGCGGCCGAGGGAAACTCATCAGTGTAATTAGGCTAATTAAAGGGATTGTAGTGGATACATGAACGAGCCGGTTCCTGGTGAGACTTCACTGCTGAGCTCGTTTCTCTCACTGGGTTCGTTCCTTCGTCGATTCGCCCGCGTGTGGTTGTATATCTGAGGGCAGATGTGGACTGAGTGACATGCATTGATTGATTCAAAAATGAATAAGTGAATTCATTATTTGTTATCAGATTTTGGATTCTGTCTTGGATTTGAAAAGAACGAGGATTGATTGACAGACCTTGATTCTGTTGCTGTATTTCTAACCCAGGGATGAAGACTCAGAGACTCAGAGACTCAGAGACTCAGAGCTGCAGCAAATCTCAGGATCGTATTTGCTGAAGAGAGAATTAATTTCTCAACCTCCAGGGTCGAGTCCAACAAGCTTCTTGTTGAAGCCCTGATCTGTTCTCATGTGGACACCTGCAGCTGCAGACTCACCTCTGCAGGACCGACACAGACCTCAGACTCCAAAGTGATTCCACAAGCATCGCAGCAGCCAGAGTCGAACACTAAAGATAAAAAGCGTTTCCACATTAGAGCAGCAGCAGCTTCTCTCAGTCTGTTTCCTCCGAGGGCCACAGGCCGTACAACCGCCCGCTGCCTCTCCTCCATCTACAACCATGTGTATCTGCCCTGCAGCCGCGGATTCATCCGCCGCCTCCCACTCCGCCTGCATCTGGAGCCCTCGGCACAAACAACACGGTGGAGACGTGACAGCGGAGCGTCGCGGTGTGAAGACGGCGAGAGGCAGAGGAGTGGGGGGGGCGGCGGCTGGATACGAGGCAGAGGAGTGGGGGGGCAGCGGCTGGATACGAGGCAGAGGAGTGGGGGGGCGGCGGCTGGATACGAGGCAGAGGAGTGGGGGGGCGACGGCTGGATACGAGGAGGAGAACCAGAGCGGCAACGAGAGGCTGACATGTTGAAGAATGAATGGAGGGATAGAAAAAGTGTTTACTTCAAATACTGAATCAGAAATCCTCCAGAAGACGATGTAAACACCAGAGCCGACACCACAACTATTAACTATTAACTATTAACTATTAACCTTGAAACGTGTCCTACCTGGGAGGTGAAATAACAACGTAGAGTAACACAAAATCTCTCAATTAAACAATGCAAGAAAAGCAACTGGCAGGTCACACTGATCGATAGGGAATTCACTTTGACGGCTTCTCAATGGGTTTTATGTTGTTTCTGTAAATCACATGATAACACGTTGTTAGCTGTAGCCCTGCTGTTAGCTAAAGGCTGTAGCCCTGTTGTTAGCTAAAGGCTGTAGCCCTGTTGTTAGCTAAAGGCTGTATCCCTGCTGTTAGCTAAAGGCTGTAGCCCTGTTGTTAGCTAAAGGCTGTAGCCCTGTTGTTAGCTAAAGGCTGTAGCCCTGTTGTTAGCTAAAGGCTGTAGCCTTGCTGTTAGCTAAAGGCTGTAGCCCTGCTGTTAGCTAAAGGCTGTAGCCCTGCTGTTAGCTAAAGGCTGTAGCCTTGTTGTTAGCTAAAGGCTGTAGCCCTGTTGTTAGCTAAAGGCTGTAGCCCTGCTGTTAGCTAAAGGCTGTAGCCATGTTGTTAGCTAAAGGCTGTAACCTTGTTGTTAGCTAAAGGCTGTAGCCCTGTTGTTAGCTAAAGGCTGTAGCCCTGTTGTTAGCTAAAGGCTGTAGCCCTGTTGTTAGCTAAAGGCTGTAGCCCTGTTGTTAGCTAAAGGCTGTAGCCCTGCTGTTAGCTAAAGGCTGTATCCCTGCTGTTAGCTAAAGGCTGTAGCCCTGCTGTTAGCTAAAGGCTGTAGCCCTGTTGTTAGCTAAAGGCTGTAGCCCTGTTGTTAGCTAAAGGCTGTATCCCTGCTGTTAGCTAAAGGCTGTAGCCCTGTTGTTAGCTAAAGGCTGTAGCCCTGCTGTTAGCTAAAGGCTGTAGCCCTGCTGTTAGCTAAAGCAGCTACTACCTTCATACTTTCTGAATTATTTTGTTTGCTGAACACGTTTTTCGTCAGATTAGTGGAAAGATTTTTTATTCACAACACAAATTTGAGTTATTTTTTCTGAGCAGCTTTGACATTTCCCAAACTTCTGACTCCGGTGTTGTGAAGTTAGCTTGTGTATCATAGGGTGACCATACGTCCGTATTTCCCGGGACATGTCCGTATTTCACGTCCTGTCCCGGGTGTCCCGGGTTATTTTTAGAAAGTGAGGAAATGTCCTGGTTTTTAAAATTACCTTCTTTGGACCATTACATTTACATGCACTAGGGCACTGCCCACGGCGCTGCGTGCGACGTAGCCTAATCCCCGCCCCTATGCTGTCAGCCCTATTAATCAGAACGTAGACAACGTGACTGTCAGTCATACGCAAGCAACATGCCGAAGCGCAAGTGCTCGTTTACCGACGAATTACTAAAGAGTTTCCCGGCTTTCAGACCGGGTCGAGACAAATGGGAAGCCTTGTGCACAGTGTGCAAAGCAGGCACATATGTCTCGGTGTCCAATGGAGGTGCAAGAGATCTGAAAATCCACCTGGACACCGAGAAGCACAAAACAGCTGTCCGAGGCGAGGGTAGTGCTAGCTCGATCACACAGTACTTTCTCAGACCAGGGAACGAGGATGCAGTGAATGCAGCGGAGGCTGCATGGTCATTTCACACAGTGAAACACCACAACAGTTACAGATCCATGGACTGCACTAGTGCATTGCTCAAAAAGACCCTCCCCGATTCAGACACTGCTAAAAAGTTTAGTTGTGCCCGAACTAAGACCGAGGCTATTGTTGATAGTGTACTGGCACCGCATTCTGTAGAAGTGGCGCACGAAGCACTAAAAGACATCCCTTATTGTGGTGTAAGTACTGATGGGAGCAATCATGGTGCGGTGAAAATCTTGTTATTGGAGTTATTGTTATTGACTTTTACTGAAAAGCATTTTTAATAAACCAACTGTAAATATCTTGTTCTATCTATATAATATAATATACCGGTATAATTGAATAATAATAAAATACTATTAAAGCAGCAGCATCCTCCACATGACCGCCCACCCCCCAGCCACCCCCCCCCCCCCCCGCCCCGCCCCACCTTCAACCCCCCCCCGACAAGGTGTCCTGGTTTTCCCAAATGAAAATATGGTCACCCTAGTGTATCATTCACCGAGTTACAGAACAGTTATTCATGAAACCTGGTGCAAATGGATGTTTGGCTGTAAACAGTGTTTATATGAAACCTGCTGTCGACCACTCAAAGCACTTTAGAGTTCTGGTCTCATTCACACAGGGAGAAGTGAGAGGTTCAGTTGTTGCTCAAGGACACTTTGACACTCAGATTGAACCAGGAACCTTTGTATCATGTGTTTTCTCCCCTGAGTCA
Organism: Reinhardtius hippoglossoides; assembly: GCA_006182925.3. Classification (NCBI taxonomy): domain Eukaryota; kingdom Metazoa; phylum Chordata; class Actinopteri; order Pleuronectiformes; family Pleuronectidae; genus Reinhardtius; species Reinhardtius hippoglossoides. Next base: position 330,306 of record CM031690.1, on the reverse strand, counting down.
TGTTGACAGTATTTATTTTGACACACACACGCAGAGGTCTGACTTCACGTAACTAACGAATCAAACCAACCAACTGGTGTCGCAGCTTCACCTCAGACTGAATCAAGCAGGAATAAATTGTTGAGGTCAAACGTAAAGTTGTTAATGTTGACGCTGCCGAGTCCAGATACAAAACCACGGCTCCTTTTCTCTTTCTGACCGCTGACATCTATTCACGAGATGTGGAGATATCCCACCGGCCGGCGGACAAAGGAACAGAAACACGAGCTGGAGGAGGAGATAATACGACAGGAAGGCATCAGACAAATGGAAGGACAGAAGAAAGATGGACAGCTACAGATATGAACCGAAGAGAGAGGTCACAGACGGAGAAATTACTCAGGGAAACAAATGATTCATGCAAACAAAGAAGAGGAAAAGTAACGGACGGATGCAGAAGAGAATAACAGAGGAGGTGGAAGATAAAGGAAACAACACAGAGGGGTCACAGGGTCAGAGAGGAAGTGAGAGGAGAAGAGGAAGAAGAGGTGGAGAGATGATCTCCTCACATGTTCCTCACATGTTCCTCACATGTTCCTGACGTGTTCCTCACATGTTCCTGTTGTTGTGAACGATTCGGACCCGACAATCCGCTGCTGCTTCACAGGACAAACCGACTACACAACATGTCAGTGAATCCAAACCTGGTTATTCTACAGATTGTTGCAGTGAATTTAAAGTATGCTGCAGCTTGTTTTCCTGTCTTCATGAGGAGGAGACGCCTTCAGCTGCATTTACAGAGCGGAGCTGTTTTACTGGCCAAGCCCCCCCCGAGACTCGGGTGGTAGAATTGAAAGGTCCTTTTCAATCCGACAGCTGAGATTGGTTTGGCCGGCCGGCGAGCGGAGGTGCAGATGGATGTGAAGAGGAGTCGCTCTGACCTGAATACGTCTGGAGAGCAGTTCAGGCGTCTCGGTCGCGGATGTAAATGAGGCTGGTCTCTGTGGACTCCTGCTGGGGGGGGGGGGGGGGGGGGCTGTTCTCCCACCAGGTGACTGAGTGTTAAAGGCTCAGTCCGTCCATGAGGAGGGAGAGAGAGGATCTGAGGAGCATGTTACAGTCCTGGTTTAAACCTGCTGCTGTCGTCGTTGTGTAGAATCAGGCTGGTTGTTGTGTCTGTGCAGATGCAGGCTGGTTGTTGTGTTTGTGCAGATGCAGGCTGGTTGTTGTGTCTGTGCAGATGCAGGCTGGTTGTTGTGTTTGTGCAGATGCAGGCTGGTTGTTGTGTTTGTGCAGATGCAGGCTAGTTGTTGTGTTTGTGTAGATGCAGGCTAGTTGTTGTGTTTGTGCAGATGCAGGCTGGTTGTTGTGTTAGTGTAGAATCAGGCTGGTTGTTGTGTTTGTGCAGATGCAGGCTGGATGTTGTGTTAGTGTAGAATCAGGCTGGTTGTTGTGTTTGTGCAGATGCAGGCTGGTTGTTGTGTCTGTGCAGATGCAGGCTGGTTGTTGTGTTTGTGCAGATGCAGGCTGGATGTTGTGTTTGTGTAGAATCAGGCTGGTTGTTGTGTTTGTGTAGAATCAGGCTGGTTGTTGTGTTTGTGTAGATGCAGGCTAGTTGTTGTGTTTGTGTAGATGCAGGCTAGTTGTTGTGTTAGTGTAGAATCAGGCTGGTTGTTGTCTTAGTGTAGATGCAGGCTAGTTGTTGTGTTAGTGTAGAATCAGGCTGGTTGTTGTGTTTGTGTAGAATCAGGCTGGTTGTTGTGTCTGTGCAGATGCAGGCTGGTTGTTGTGTTTGTGCAGATGCAGGCTGGTTGTTGTGTTTGTGTAGATGCAGGCTGGTTGTTGTGTTAGTGTAGAATCAGGCTGGTTGTTGTGTTAGTGTAGAATCAGGCTGGTTGTTGTGTTAGTGTAGAATCAGGCTGGTTGTTGTGTTAGTGTAGAATCAGGCTGGTTGTTGTGTTAGTGTAGAATCTGCGTGGCCTTCCCTCTAACCGGAGCCCAGAGCGTCTGAGCTGCAGGGCTCAGCTGACACACGCCTGCAGCTCCTGGACCTCTGGATGTGAAGTGTGTGTTTACGCCGATGGTTTCAGGCTTATTGTCGTTTTTGCGTGTTTTATTTTCTCCTCTGTCCGACCTCGACTTTTCTTTTATGTTCTTACATGAGTTCAGAAAAACAAAATGGCTTCAAGTCGAGTGTGAAACTAGAAAACTTGCATCTGGAGTTGAGGGCAGATGTTTACTGAAGCCGCTCCAGATCCTTTCAGGACAATGTCTGGATTTCAGAAGTGTAAACATGCTCCAGGTCACATGGTGCGTTAGTTGCTGTCCTGTGAAGTTTCCACCACAGACAAGCCGGAGGAATCAAAGGCAGGTTCGTCACGTTACAGAAGTTAAATCTGTAACGTGACGACACAGGAGGAATCCAGGCAGAAGGAAAGGAGTAAACCCTGGAGCGGTGGAAGTCTCTGTGTCGAGGCAGGAAGCAGAAGTTGTGCAGCGGTTTGGAGGATGATGCTCATCCCGTGTGCGAGCGGCGTCCCGGCTCTGAATCAGATTCTCTCTGACTCGGGATTAACGCAGATTAAACGTCATCTGCTTCTCAGTGAAATGACTTTTCTTTCAAGGCTTTTGTTCTGGTTTGAGATTGTTCTCGTGTTCATCTACATCTTGCATCTGGCTCCTTTTACACTTGTAATGTTTCACATGAACATTAAAAACAAATAGTTTTCCTTGTTTGGATCAATGTGGGACGATGGGAGTTACTGCTCCTCTTCTTCCTTGGGTTAAATAGCAGATTGTCACTGGCTCACTACTGCCACCTATGTCAACCTGCAGGTTTACACTCTGTGGTTCAGGATGATCAGAGCTTCACTTCCTCTGAGTCTCTGTTCGTTCTTTCTCCCTCTCTCTCTCTCTCACTGCCCCCCCCCCCCTCCTCCGCCTCTATCTCTTATTCCATCTCCACCTCCGCTCCTCAGTCAGACCCTGAACTCTCCTCCTCTGCAGAGGATTCCCTCTATCTCTCCATCTCAGTAAATCCCTGTGATGGCTTCTTGTTCGCTGATAGCAGCTCCTCTAATCGGCTTCTCCCTCCGTCCGTCCGGCCGGCCGGCTCTTCCTCTGCCCGAGCTGATTGGACGGTAGGACTGAGTGGTTACTTCAGACCGTTTTGAAATGGACAGTCGATGCACGGTCACAATCAGCCGCCGCCTGATGCTGTGAAGGTCGTCTGTGAGCCACCAAATCACCTCTGACCTGATGACTCCAGATCCTTTAAGTCCACTGGTCGAACACTGATCACACTGAGATCAGTGGAATCTGAGTCCACACCTTGAACTCCTGATGGAGGCGGCTGCTGCCCTCAGGAAACTCAAATGTTTCCCAGAATGCCTCCTCCCTGCAGGTACCTCATTTACCTGCAGGGAGGAGACGACTCGTCTTCCTTTGCTCCTTGGTCCGGTTCTGACGCTCACTGGAGCCGGTACCGATACGACCCCGACCCAGAAGATGAAGGTCAGAAACAATCAATGAGCAATGATTGTTTTATCTCATGTAGTCATCAAGGAGCATGATGGGAAGAGATGAAGCACACATGTCAACGAACCATGAGTTTCGTTCCTGGAGACGAAACTCATGGCTGCTGCTGCTTCTTCTTCTTCTTCACGTTTTTCTTTCCTCACATCTTCTCACCCTCGTCTTCTTTCATTAACCTTTAATTCTCTGTATTTACTTATTTCTGCTTCCTCACACATACACACACACACACACACACCACACATTAACACACACACACACACTCTGTGTCCTGCCGTCATTAGTCATGTTAGCAGGACTCTAATCATTGTGTCTGTTTACCCATCAGCCATCTGGCTCTGCTCTGCTCGCTGGGAATCTCACACTAAGACAAACTCTCTCTCCTCCTCTTCATCTCTTCTTTGCTCCTTCACACTCTCCTCCTCCTCTTCATCTCTTCTTTGCTCCTTCACACTCTCCTCCTCTTCTTCATCTCTTCTTTGCTCCTTCACACTCTCCTCCTCTTCTTCATCTCTTTCCCTGAACGACTCTTTGTTCCCTGTGACGAGTTGAAGTCGTTATATTTACTGATCTTAGACACAAACTGCATCTCTTCATCGTTCCCCACGTATAAAAGATGTATTTTTATAAAAACTGAAGATATGATACAGTCAGTGACAAACTCAAAATGATCCTAAACACACAAACATATTAAATGTTAATTAATTTAATTAAATCGTTCAATAATTGTAAACAATGTTAAATAATGAATCATCTATAATATTGGTGTTTGAGTTTGATTCAATCATTTTAACGTCTCACTGTTTGGAAAGTTGTTTTAATTATTATGTTTAATGAATAATATTAATTATACTAAATGTGGAAACTTGTGATTTCACTCTGAGCTCAGTGATTTCATTTATTTAAACCTCGTTAAATAAGGGTTTAAATAACTTACAGTTTTTCTGATGTAGAATAATTTCCCCTCCTCTTCTGTCTGAACTTCATCTTCATCTCTCCTCTCCTCCTCCTCCTCCTCCTCCTGCTCCTCCTCCTCCTCTTCATCCTCCTCCTCCTCATCCTCCTCCTCCTCCTCCTCCTCCTGTTTCTCTCCTCTATCCCAGGTTTCCTTCTCATCTCATTTCCTCCCTGTTTTATTTTATTACTCTATGATTCCACATCTTTTCTTCTTCAGATTTCGTCCATACGCCTGTTTTGTGTGTTTTTCAGCGGAGAGCACATGTAGCATTTCAGTCTTTTCATTGGAGATAAAGCAGGATTCACTGGGAGGACGCTGCTGCGGCTGCTTCAGGGTCTGCAGCTACAATGCAGCTTTATTTTAAAATAAATAAGTGGTTCATTCATCGGCCAGCGGCTCGTCGGCCCGGTAATGAGCTGAGCCTCGAACTGCTCGCTGCTGTTCATCCTCTCAGAGAACACAAGGTCGAAAACACTCACCCACATTGTGTGTGTGTGTGTGTGTGTGTGTGTGTGTGTGTGTGCGTGTGTGTGTGTGTGTGTGTGTGTGTAGTTTATATTTAAAATCACATTCAGAATTCATCAAACCGAAACTAAATGATCTCAAATTTAAAATATAGTTTTGAATGTTTTTCATCTTTTAAATCTTAACGACATTTTAACATTGAAATTGTGAGATTCTGAAGCTTCGTGTCTTTGTTGTTTCCTTTGATCTGTTCTGGTTTCACGTTGTTAGTCTGACACACGTACGTCCTGTCGTCATCCCCACGTGGGCGGAGTCTACCTGTACCTGACTCTGATTGGTTTGTAGACGGCGTCTGACGTCGGCGTGTTGTCAGGTGGGGGGGGTAGTAGTCTTTCTGTTTGAATGGAGAAGATGAATGAAGAGCTTCATCTGGTTGCCATGGTATCACAGCATCGACTAGGATTATCACATAGCACAGTACAGTACCACGCTTCAATCAGTACTCACAGTACTCACAGTACTACAGTACTCCACAGTACACCAATACCCCTCGTACTCTCAACTCCAAGTATCTCAGGTAACTACAGTACTCTCTAGTTTCTCTACCAATCTGTACTTACTCCTGGTGGTTCCAAAATACCAAGTGGAAACGACCTTGTTCTTTTCCAACCCGTACACGTCTCTTTCTGTGATGGAAAGTCCAACAACAACCAGGTCATGATCCAACACAAACACACCCTCAGAACTTCACAAACAACCATCCCAACCACACACACCACACACACACACACACACACACACACACACACACACACACACACACACACACACACACACACACACACACACACACACACCTGCAGGCAGTCTGTCTCAGGTGACGTGTGTTGATGCCTGAAACAGGAACTTTGCATTTTAAATATCTGTCAACACACGACAGATTGATGGAGTCGCTCTGGCTCCGCCCACAGCCACACACAGTCCAGCCTCACACAAACATGTACGCACACTAATTGATGTATATAACACACACACACACACTGAATACACAAACATGATTTAAAGCAGGTTTTCCAGCAGCAGTGTGTTGTTTTCTAAAACACACACAGACGTACACACGTTTTCGCAGCGACCAGGTAATAGTGTGATTTCTCCCAGCGGCGCCTCCACGGACCTCATTAATCTCCTTAATGGGGAAGTAAGTGATCGGAAATACAGACTGTAATCACGTTTCCTGCTTCGCTCCGGCTGAAGGCTTCTGAGCTTCTCTGAGAGACGCTGGACCTCAGACTGGAGGAACCGCAGGTGGGCGTGTCCTCTCTGTCAGGCTCCACCCCCGTTCTCCATATATGGTTACTTCTGGTTTAAAAAACTAAGATGGCGCTGGACAGAATGTGAAACTGAGGCTTGTGGTTATTTACAAACAAACAAACAAACAAACAGAAACACATTCTAGCAAAGTTTAAAAAATACTGCTCAATTTACACATTTGTAATGTAGCTAAATATATGTATTTTGAAAACAGCGGCCCCTGCAGCCACAGGTGTGAATTACTGTTTAATATTCATCTGTGTTGTCACACACACACACACACACACACACACACACACACACACACACACACACACACACACACACACACACACACACACACACACACACACACACAGGGGACAGGGGAGCTCAGCCACTCGGTGCAGAGTCGGATCAGAGCAGCCATTTTGGCTCTACTGAGGGAATCAATGGCCCATCCTGTCTCTGGTCGTATTGTTTCTAAGAGCTAATCAGCCACTCAGGCCCCGTAATGGAGGTGAACAGACACACACCCACACACACACACAAGAGACTCACACACACTCACTCACTCACCTCAGGAGAGAAAACAACAGGAAAATAAAAGCCTCAGCAGCTTTTTAAAAAAAAACTGAAACCCTATCAAACGCGGAGCTGCTTTCAGATGCACCCATTGTCCGTGCGCTTACATCACAGGTCTCCTAGCAACCGGGTCCAGCTCCGTCCTCTGCGGAATGGACGGCGTTCGAATCGAGACACGTCTCAGAGTGAACGGTTCGATTCCACATGAGACTGAGAGACGCGGAGACGAATGTTCACGATTAGAATTTATTTTCCAGAGTTCATGTCTTAAAAACATTTTTCACATACGGCCCATTCACCCAAAATGTTTCCTTTAAAACAAGTCAACACATATATATTTTATACATAATTACATGTGAAGGTGTGTTCACCTAAATATCCTGATTTTCTAACAAGCAACTAGAAAACACACACTTTTTTAAATCGTCCTTACTTTTCAGAAGTGTCTTCACAAAAATGTTTCTAGTTTCCACTTTTACATAAATGTCCTCACTTTTCAATGTCTAACACACACACACACAGACACACACACACAGACACACACACACACACACACACACACAGACACACACACACACACACACACACACACACACACACACAGACACACACACAGACACACACACACGTGGTCCCATGAGGCCTTGGGAGTAAAAGGTTCTCAAGGTCCAGCGGGGGATAAACCCAATGTGCTCAATTAAAAGTCCATCAGCTCGGTGAAGGACGTTCTGTACTTTGTTTGCTCCGGAGTTTCCACGAGGACCGAACATGTCTCGTACATTAGATGAACCCACAACCCCCCCCCCCCTCGCCGTGCATCAGCTCTTCGTACAAACTCCATCTCTCCAAGTTCGTCCAACAAGTTTCCATCAAATCTGTTCTGTTGTTGTTCAACCTGCCAACAAACACACAAACAAACGCACAAACACAGTTTGGACTTTTGAACTGACCAGAAACACGTTCATATCATCAGAACTTTACTGTTTCTCTGACCTTCCTCTTTTGTTCAGAATCTGTAAAGATGATTTATTCGTCCTGTCTCCGTCCCTCCGCTGCGTCACCGCCTCAGAGGACGTTTAAATCACAGAACTGTACCACATTAAATTTAACTTTTAAACAACGTGTCGTCAATGTCGTTAAAAACCCGGAAGGACCAGAAGCAACGTTTTGCTTCCAGGTTGAGGAGAACAAAGATGTCTGATCCTCATTCCTCCTCACACTAACACACCCCGTGTCTCAGTTCATCTCTGGACGTGAGGATTCATCCTCTGGGGACCGGGAACGTCTCAGATCCAGTCTCTGGACGTGAGGATTCATCCTCTGGGGACCGGGAGCGTCTCAGATCCAGTCTCTGGACGTGAGGATTCATCCTCTGGGGACCGGGAACGTCTCAGATCCAGTCTCTGCAGAGAGATTTCAGTCTGAACCACAGTGATTAAACATAATCAGTGGTTTTCAGTTGTGAAACTGATGTTTGTGTGATTATAGGTTTGAGTCTGACTCAGCGAGAAGAGGCTGTTTGGATGAAGAACAAATATCTGCTTCTATAACAGGGAAAAGTTTCACTCTTTAAAAGTGTCTCCAGGTTAATTGTCTCACGGACGACGACGACGTGTCTCGTGTGAACTCGTATTTCAACAATTAAACGATCTACTTACAGCTGATTCAATGTTGACTGAACACACACACACACACACACACACACACACACACACACACACACAGACACACACACACACGATGTCCACGTCTCATTATCATGCAGCGAGACACCTCCTGCTCTTTAAAATCTCTATCTCCCTCCATCTGTCACTCGCCCTTTGTGAGCAGTTTTAATAGGATGGAGGGATGAGTGACAGAGAGAGAGAGAGAGAGAGAGACAGAGAGAGAGAGAGAGAGAGAGAGAGACAGAGAGACAGACAGACAGACAGACAGACAGAGAGACAGAGAGAGAGAGAGAGAGAGGGAGAGAGAGAGGGAGAGAGAGAGAGAGAGAGGGAGAGAGAGAGGAGAGAGAGAGAGAGAGAGAGAGAGGACAAGAAGAGAGAGAGAGAGAGAGAGAGAGAGAGAGAGACACAGACAGAGAGAGAGAGAGAGACAGAGACAGAGAGAGAGAGAGGGAGAGAGGGAGAGAGAGAGAGGGAGAGAGAGAGAGAGAGAGAGAGAGACACAGACAGAGAGAGAGAGAGAGAGAGAGGGAGAGGGAGAGACAGAGACAGAGAGAGAGAGAGTCCTCGTCCTCGTCCTCGTCCTCGTCCTCGTCCTCGTCCTCGTCCTCGTGGTGATTCCCGCTCTGAGCCTCGTGTCTCTTTGGCCTCGTCGACGCAGCGACTGACAGGATCCGGCTGATTACAGCAACAAGCTGAGAACGCCAGCGTGTCTGCAGCCGCCATGTTAACCATCGCTTCTACTCCTCAGCTCGTTTGACTCATGACACAAGCGCCTCTTTACCCAAGTGCATCATGGTCCTTGGTTGTGTCGGCGGTGCCGGAGGACGGAGACACTGACACCTGTCAGGAGTTTTCTGCAGTAGCTTTTTTATCCGTCTGTTTTTGCTGTGATTGGTCGAGATGAAGGATTCAGCGTTTCTGGGTAATCGTTCTTTTTGACGACAATGAAACTAATTTCTTTGAGTATATTTCTAATATTTATCAAATTGACGTCAAACATATGACGGCAGCGTTTGGATCAGAGAAACTGGAGGAAGTGGAGACATCGTCCATCTTTATTTATTCTATGAAATAAAGATGGACGACATGAAGTCTCCCCCTGGTGGCTGGCTGCAGTAAAGGTCAAAAACCCTGCCTCCTCCATGTCAGTGGATGGGACATGTCAGGACGCCGCCTGGAGACACGAAAGGGAACTGCACCTGGAAACACATGCTACTGTAATTACATCATTACACAAGAGACGTGAAAAATACTGTTACTATGGTAACACGACAACACAGATGAACACAACTTTTAAATCAAGTAACGACATCACTTTACACCAACACCTCAAATCATCTGAACACAACAACTCAGAAGAACAGATGACAGATAAGTTTGTGTGTGTGTGTGTGTGTGTGTGTGTGTGTGTGAGTGTTTGTGTGTGTGTGTGTGTGTGTGTGTGTGTGTGTGTGTGTGTGTGTGTGTGTGTGTGAGTGTTTGTGTGTGTGTGTGTGTGTGTGTGTGTGTGTGTGTGTGTGTGTGTGTGTGTGTCTGTGTGAGTCTCTCAGCCTCTAACTGGTGATCTGTAGTTCCAGGGCTTGTAGTGATTACCACTCAGACTCAGAGCGTCCAGCCTCTTGTCCCCTGCGTCCTCTATAATAACCCCCCCCCCCCCCCCCCCAAAGGTCACGGTGTTCTCCGGTTATAAAGAGCCACGAGGCGGCCATCTTCCTCGTGTTCAGGCCACAGACGGGGTTTTGAAATGTCGGTTGTCAAGTCTCTGACACATCTGATCTGTGAGGAACATCTTTCTTCTGTCACCTCAGAATAAAGAATTAAATCTGATTGGATTTAACAAAGTCTCAAAGATAAACCTTCAGGATGAAGCTACATGAAGATACATGAAGATATTTATCTGAATAAAGACACAGATTTATTCTGTGTCTTTATTCTTCTTCTTTTCTTCTTCTTCTTCTTCTTCTTCTTCTTCTTCTTCTTCTTCTTCTTCTTCTTCTTCTTCTTCTTCTACCTTAAAGTTCTCTGGCTTCAAAGGTGAAACTACAAAGCCCTTTATCTCCTCACATGGATTTTACCTTTTGAAAAAGATCAAGCTGAAGCGAGTGAAAGTTCAGTCAGGAGGATTCCCTAACACACGCACACACACACACGCACACACACACACACACGCACACACACACACACACACACACACACACACACACACACACGTTTGACGAGCTGATCAGTGAAGGTTTGTGTGTTTGTTCGCAGTCAGACTGAATATTCGTCTCTTCAGATGCAGAAACATTGATTTGGACTCACAGATGAAGTGATGGAGTTTGGTGGTTAAAGGTCAAAGGTCAGTGTGAGCCCCTGAAGCTCGGCTGTGATGTCAGAGCAGCATGAAGATTTAAAATCTGAAACCTGATTGAGGATGAACAGTATTTGACTCCTGGAGTTGGAGACTTGACTCGTGATCTCCTCGTCTCTTCTCTCGTGACGAGCGGATTTCTCTGCAGTTTTATTTTTCTGTTTATCTCTCGGTTGTTTTTCTTCCTGTGACGAAGCCGCAGAGGACGAGCTGAAGTGTCCCCACGTGTCCCCACGTGTCTCCACGTGTCTCCACGTGTCCCCACGTGTCTCCACGTGTCTCCACGTGTCCCCACGTGTCCCCACGTGTCCCCACACGTCCTGACCGGGTCCAACCGACCTCCAGTCACTCTGTGAGTCTCAGAGTCTCAGTGAAGGGCGTCGTGCTAAAAGCAGCGCTCCCCGAAGGACTGAGACATCACTGCAGCTCAGGACTGTGTGTGTGTGTGTGCGTGTGTGTGTGTGTGTGTGTGTGTGTGTGTGTGTGTGTGTGTGTGTGTGTGTGTGTGTGTGTGTGTGTGTGTGTGTGTGTGTGTGTGTGTTTCAGAAACACAGAATAATAAGATGAAATCAGTTCAAGGGCTTTCTATTCTTTAGGAAGCAGCTGTGTTTGTGTTTCTGTGTCATCGTGTTTTGTTGCAGTGAAAACCTGAAAGAAGAATAAAACATATAGATGTAGTTTGAAAGAGAGCATCTGTATTAGTTTTACAGAAAATAATAAATGAAATAAATGAATATTCTGTGCAGGGACACATGAAACTTTCTGTATATTCAGTAAAAATATGATATAAAGTAGTTCAGTAGAATTAATATCATCCAGTTCAGAAACGAGACACAAATGTTTTTCTTCTTTTTAGTTTTATTACTGTGGTTAGGGTTAGGGAATCACCTGATTCCTGACACAGGTTCAGTCTCTGAGTGAAGTTAAAAAGAGGAAGCACTTCCTCTGTGAACTATCTCCACTTCCTCCTCCTCCTTGTCTCTGAGCGACTCGGCGGTGACTTTGCGTCGGTGACATTTAACAACCTTCAACTCAAAGCTTGTTCTCGTCACAGAGCTTCAGATCCGTTCACCTCCTGCAGCTCGTTCAGATCCCTTCACTCTTCTCTGGAGCTCGTTTACAAGTCGGACGCCTGATTTCCAATGTGTCCTTAAGGTTTCCTCTCTGAGGCCGACGTGTCACCTGACAGCTGCTGTGTGACATCACACAATGAAGTGATCAAATCAACACAAAGTAGAAGTGATAGATATTCTGTGAAGACGTCTGCAGGTGGAACTCGGTGAGTTAATGATGGAGGGTTATTGATCTGACGACAGGAAACTGAGGCTGTGACACACAATCAGATTCACTCTGTTAAATATCCACCAATCAGCTGCTTCCAGGTGAAAGACGTGATGATTGACAGACGTCTGACCTCGGCTCCGTCTTTATTCCTCACAGACAGGAAGTGATCAAAAGTCTGAGTCTTGCTCCATAAACAAAAAGGCCGAGTGTGTAAAGTGCTGAGGCCGTCTCCTCGCTGCTCCTCAGGCCGGCGGATCTCCTCTGCTCTCACTCGCACCGAGCTTCTCTCACATTTGTGCAGCTGTCAGTCATGTGACTCAGACGCTGTCGCCGCCGCCGCCGCCCTCCCGCCCGTCACCCGAGGCTGACTGCTGCAGCATGAAGGGTCACGGCCGAGCAGCGACACCATGAGAGGGGCGAGAGCGAGGGGGCGAGCGAGGGGCGAGCGAGGGGGCGAGAGCGAGGGGGCGAGCGAGGGCGAGCGAGGGGCGAGCGAGGGGCGAGCGACCTGCAGCTCACTGCCAATAATCACAAGTCCAACATCACTCTGTCGGATGTTCATGGTCGTCAGAGGTGTGTGTGTGTGAGTGTGTGTGAGTGTGTGTGTCTGTGTGTGTGTGTGTGTGTGTGTGTGTGTGTGTGTGTGTGTGTGTGTGTGTGTGTGTGTGTGTGTGTGTGTGTGTGTGTGTAAAGGTTATGTTGACGGGTGTAATATCTCCAGGTAGGAGATGTCATGTGAAGTGTGTTATAAGAGCAGGGCTGTGGCCTTTAGTGTAGGTTAACCTTATCAGTGACAGCTTCATCTGTACACACACACACACACACACACACACACACACACACACACTCACACACACTCACTGTTGTAAACATTTCATCTTTTGCTTTAACAGCTGACGTCTGTCAGTTGAGGAAACGCAGGTTTTAGTTTAATCCAGAAAGTGTTTCTTGTTTCTTCTTCCACTGGAAATGAAGAGATGAGAACGTGTCTTCACTTGGACTCGGAGCAGTTTGACCTGCAGAACTTCCATCGTCTGCTCGGTGCAGTGACACCAGCCGCCTGCTCGCTCTCGTGTGCACGAGGCTGCGGCGTCAGGACTATCACAGACGAGCTGCAGGCACAAGCTCCCAATGAGTGTGTGTGGTGTGTGTGTGTGTGTGTGTGTGTGTGTGTGTGTGTGTGTGTGTGTGTGTGTGTGTGTGTGTCTTTACTCGACAGACAGATCTGTGGTTGAGGCCTCAGGATGTTGTGTGTACGTCCTCATTATTAACTAACTCTCCTCTCTCTCTCTCTCTCCCCCCCTCCCTCCCTCTCTCTCTCTCTCCTCTCCCTCCCCCTCCCTCTCTCTCTCTCTCTCTCTCTCTCTCTCTCTCCTCCCTCCCTCCCTCTCTCCCCCCCTCTCTCAGGCGGTGGAGACCAACCTGGCGTCCAAAGACAGTCACTGGGTGTTTGTGAACGAGGTAAAGCACCAACACGTTCATTAATTCTCTCCATTCTACATTTGAAAAGAGAAACGCAGGTTTTCCCAGAAGCCAAAGTTTCCTCTGCTGCATCAGGTGAAGCTCAGACAGGTCCCCCCCCCCCACCCGTCTCCTCACGTCGTGTGTCACTGAGCTCCGACAGGTAACAGGGGTCGTTTCTACCCGGGTGGCGGCGCAGTGAGATGTCAGGTGTCTTGTCATCAGGTCGGAGACGACGAGCTGGTTTCACTCTCCTGCTCTTGTCTTTCACCCGACCTGTCAGTCCGTCCTCATCCCTCCATCCAGGGGACGGGAAACAGCCTCTGCAGATCTGTGGAGTTAGAACCACAGTAACATCAGGTCCTGCTCACCTCGTTCTACAACTTAAACTAAAGGGAGAATCTATTCAAAAGGAATAGAACGGTGATTTAAAGGCTTCATCTCTTCACCTGCGGCAGCATCAAACATCTGTATATCTGTATGATCTGTATTATTGAATCTCAGAAGTTTCTCTGGAAGCTCCTGTTTCTCCTTGTTCTGCGTGAGGCTCCGAGTCCGACGGGCTGTCAGCAGGAGAACAGTGTCCTCCTCACCCTCTGTCTGCTGCGAACACAAACAGCCACGACCAGACAACAGCGCCGACGCCAATTAAAGAGAGAGAGAGACTTCCCCACAGGCGGGGGAGAGAGGGAGGAACCGAGTCCCAGTAATGAGAGGGAGAGGTGAAGAGGAGGAGGACAGTAATTAAACAGTGAGGCAGCAGCTGTCAGGTTGGATCTGAGAAACACTGAAGCTGCTTTAAAGACTCATTTAAATAAAACATCACGTCGTCCACACCTTTCTTTATTTGCTCTTAAAAACATCATGAACGCAGTCATGTGATGACATTAAGAACCGGAGGAGGTTCTGTTGTTTCTACCATTAGAACTCATGAAGCAGGTAAAGAATCATTTTCTGGACAGAAAGATCCGTGTTTTTGTTCACAGCACCGGCGTCAGCTCCTTATCACCAAGCTCCAGAGCACAGGACTCGGACATCTGTGTTCTCACATGCAGAACCTGCAGAACCTGCAGAACCTGCAGAACCTGCAGAACACGTCAGGAACACGTCAGGAACACGTCAGGAACACGTCAGGAACACGTCTGTGGTTCAGCTCATGTACTTGTGTCTTTAAGATGCGTCCCCCCCACAACGCCCCGGCACCAGAGACGTATCACCCCTGTCTGGTCTTTGTGTTGAGGTTGTAGTTCAGGCTGAAGAGAAGCTCATTACCTGAGGTGTCCAATCGGGAGCAGACGTTGTAGAAGAGATGAGAAACGAACTCTGACTGTAAAAAACACATTAAAATGCAAATGGGCTGCTTTGTGAAGAAGTCCAGGTGACGTTACAGCGACTCCAGATGTGACAGTAAAGCTTCCATCTGTATCGACAGCTGAGTCCATCAGAGCCGGTGTCCTGAGCGTCTCCTCCAAACTAAAGGCTAACGACTCGTTAGATGAAGGTAATGAGGGAGCAGCTCCTCCTGCAGGAGGTCACAGGGTAAAAGCCTGAAGTCAGGAAACTGGGCGTTCGTCTCATTCATCAAAATAAAGCATCAATACGAACCTGATGTGTTTTTATAATCAATAATATTTCTTATTTCTATTGAATTACTATTATTAGTCTGTAACCTTTTCTACTTCTACTTAAGTTGAAGTTAAGTTTACAGTTGTCCTCACTCATAGTTTTAAATGTTTGAAACATCGTCAGCTGCAGAAACCGGAGTCGAGTTTCATCCTTTAAATCTCATCATGTGGAGTTTTCTCCATAAATCAGTTATGTTCATTATTATCATAGTGATTTCATTTGAGGGGGGGTATTAAGGGTGAACTCTGTGTTAAACTCGTTGACTGTGATTATTTTCACATCTTGTTAAAACACAATCAAACTAATATGGTCAGTTCCCTCTCAGCTCCTCTGAGGAAACATCAGAATCACTTCTCTCTTCTCCTGCAGGAAATCAGCGACACAGAGATCCTGGAGCTTACCCACAGTGCACTGGGGCGCATGACGGTGATCCGGCAGATCTTCCCGCTGTGGAAGGACGGCAGCAGCCGCTGCATGAGGCAGAACCACCGGATCTCGTCGCTGCTGTGCAACCCGCAGGAAGGGTACCTGCAGAACCTGGAGGTAACGCTGAGCTTCACTTACTGAGCAGATCTATTTTATTCTGAAAGGGACCACTTCCTGGGAACGTGTCTCTGAAATGTCCTCACTTTGACAAGTCTGGATTTTCTTCTCTTTGAAAAGTTCTTGAGTGAAGATGGAAAACTTTTAATAAATCGTTACCGCCGGCTCCGAACTCGTTTTCTCAAAGTACTAATTGATTGCTCCATATATCACTTTGTTCAGAACCCTCCGTGTCCTTCAGCTGATGAACCGTCCCCCAGAGGACGGACGGGATGAGTTGGACAGAAGAACTAGACGATTCATTCAGGGCCGTTCATTCTGCGACTGAAGAGACGAGGGAACGGATTCAGTAAAACGGATGAATTATTGATCCGAAGTCTCCAGTTCTGTGGAAAGAGACAGAAAGTTCAACTCAAAGGAACATTTATATCATTTTATATCATTTGATATCATTTTATATCATTTTATATCATTTTATATAGAAAAGCAACACAAAATGTCCCTAATGCTATAAACACAAAGAAGATCCTGGGTCCGCCCCCTTGTTGACATCTTTCTTGACCCAGACTCCATCAAGAGTCCTTTTCTAAAATCTTGCAAACAAACAGACGAACAGAATGAAAACTAAATTTCCTTTTCAGATACAATTGAGGACATAAAGTAGAATTCTGTTCAGTGACGTCCTCGTGTCAAACACGGGCGAAACATCTCGACTCTGAAAGAACCGTCCAACCTGGAGCTGGGAGCCGCCATACTGACAAACAACCACCAGGGGGCAGATGGACAAAGGGTCTCGTCGTCGTGAATTCGATTAAATAAAACCAAACAAATGTATAAAGATATTTAAACCAAACAACATCTCATTATCAAGTCATAGATCGTGAATAAAGATATGACCGTCCTCAAAACGTCGCCTCGGCTCCCCTGGTGGCCGACTGCAGTATCGGTCATGAACCCTCCTCCTCCGTGTTAGCAGGTGGGACACGGACCAATGGTGAGACATGTTGGAGGATGTTCTACTGAGTGATGTCACAGAACATGGTTGATACTCAAACATCTGAAGATAATCAGACGTCTGTAGATCAGTTTGTGTCTGTGATCCGTCACCAACACGTGACCTCTACGTGACCTTTGTCTCCTCTGGCGTCGACTCCAGACTGATGTGTGTGTTGTGTTGAAAAGTCACGAAGCTTCTTCTCCTGCAGAGTGATTCCATTTATCAACACACACACACACACACACACACACACACACACACACACACACACACACACACACACACACACACACACACACACACACTCAGTAGTGAAGTGTGACGTGTGGTTGACATTTAAAAACAGCAAACAGAACAATTACTGTAATTCATGCTGACAAATGTGTTTGGTCTTGTTTTGACGTTTGTGTAGACGAGTGTGTGTCGGACGTGTTGGTTGAGTGGTAAGCTACGAGCTACCTCGTCTCTCTTCCTCCCTCCCTCCTCGCTCTACTCTCTCACTCTCGCTCTTCCCTCTCTCTCTCCCTCCTCTCTCTTCCTCTCCTCTCCTCTCTCTCTCTCTCTCCTCCTTCTCTCGCTCTCTCTCTCTCTCTCTCCTCTCTCCCTCCTCTCCTCTCCTCCTCCTCTCCTCCTCTCCCTCCTCCCTCCCTCTCTCCTCTCCCTCCTCCTCTCCCTCCTCCCTCTCCCTCGCTCCCTCCCTCCTCCGCTCCCTCCTCCCTCCCTCCCTCCCTCCCTCCTCCCTCCTCGCTCCCTCCCTCCCTCGCTCCCTCCCTCGCTCCCTCCCTCGCTCTCCTCCCTCCCTCCCTCCCTCCTCCCTCCCTCGCTCCCTCCTCCTCCCCCCTCGCTCCTCCTCCCTCCTCCTCCCTCCTCCTCCTCCCCTCCTCCCTCCTCCTCCCCTCCTCCTCCTCCCTCCTCCCTCCTCCTCCTCCATGCAGCTTCTTCCTTCTCACTTCCTCTTCTTTTCTGTTTCTTTGTTGAAACTCCTCGTTTGTCATTTTTCAGTCTCTCGTTCTTTCTCTCGTTCTCCTTTCTTTCTACCTGATTTTGCCAATGTTCCTCTTTTATTTATCCGTCTGTCTCATTCTTATTCCTTCCATCCTTCCTTCCATCCTTAATTTGTCTGCTCCATCCTGTCTCCTCCCTCTTTCCTCTCCTCCATCCTTCTCTCTCTCTTCCTCTGACCTCAGGCAAACATCTTCTGTTGCAGGTGAAAGAAAAGCGTCTGTTTGACTCAATAATTCATCTACAAGGTTAAATGTAGATTTCTGTGGTTTCGGTTCCTTCAGCACAGAATCTGTTAACAAGTGGGAACGAAGAGTTTCCAGTAGATAAAGAATAATAACTGTTTGTCTTCATAGAGCTGCTCTGTCCTGTGTCTGTGGACCAGCTTCTTCAGTGTGTGTCCTCGTCCTCTGTCCAGGTGTCCAACCTCTACCTGTACGACAGCGTGCTGATGATGGCCAACGCCTTCTACAGGAAGCTGGAGGACAGGAAGTGGCACAGTATGGCGAGTCTCAACTGCATCAGGAAGTCCACCAAGCCCTGGAACGGAGGCTGGTCCATGCTGGAGACCATCCAGAAGGTACTGACCCAGACCAGCACGGTTAGAGAACAAGAGCAAACCTGGTTCAGGGTTTCAAAGGAATCCTCAAGTCACCATTCACGTGTCTTCAGTCTCAGTGGGCGTTGGCATAATGAGAGAGGATCAGTTCATACGTCCTCTAACTCAACGTGTTCAACTGCTCCAATGATTCTTATTTTCAAGGCTGGTTAACGGTTTGAACCAGGAGCTGCTGCTGCTGCGTTTAATCACCTCCACACGTCTTCTTCTTTGGTTTACAGCCATCTACTGTCTTCTTCTTCTTCTTCTTCTTCAGAATCACCTCCCACACTTCTTCTTCTTCCTCTTCTCTTTCGGTCCGCCGGCAGGGGGGCAACCTTCTTCTTCTTCTTCTTCTTTTCTTCTTCTTCTTCTTCAAACTTCTTCAGAATCACCTCCCACACTTCTTCTTCTTCCTCTTCTCTTTCGGTCCGCCGGCGGGGGGCAACCTTCTTCTTCTTCTTCTTCTTCTTTGTTCTGTTTATTGAAGGTTGGCAACAAATGTCAAGATGCATTACAGCTGAATCACATCGAGCTTTGAAGATGAGGAGTGCATAAGAAGGAGCAGATTAAAGTGTGATTAGATTTCAACCGACCCCAACAAAGCCTTTGTGAACCAAAAATAAATCAAACATGAGACGCAGCCGGTGAAACATAAAGAGAGAGATTCATTCATCTGTGATGCACCTGAAGTCTCTCGCTCTAATTGGTGTGAGATGGTTCTCAGATGCACTGATGAGCTTGTTTTTCTCTTCGTAAATTAAAAAACGGTTTGTTATCTCGACACGTGTCACGTTAACACCCGCCGAGCTCGTTAGTGATCCATCCTTCTGTCGGTTTCCTGTTTAATATGCACATGATGTGTAAACAGTGACATGAAGCCCTGAAACCATGAACCATTAATAAAACAAACCTGTAATACAGAAGAACTCGGTAGTTCAGGTTACCAACTGAACCAGTAGCTGATGGTTTACAGCTGAGACTGTCACAGTTTGGTTTGTGAACTCGTTGATTGACACTGACTGAACGATTAGTTTCATTCAGGGCAGAGATCTGCTAAAACTGTGAGGTTCAGAGATGCTAATCATCATAATCATAATCAATCTTCATCGTGTAATTCATCTGAGCAGTACAGTATAGTCACACTTGCTTCCAATCAGCTGAAAGTTCAGTTTATCAACTGTTCGCAGCTCAAACTGTTTCTCACTGAAATCCCCTCGAGCCCCGAGCGACGCTCTGTCGTCCGACCCTCCAGGAAACAGGGTGAGGGTGAACTTACATCTCGACTGGAAGCTTCAGTGAGTCGCAGCGAGCCGCTCACAGACCAACACAAACATAACCTGATTCTCCTCCAGGTGACAAGGACTGCGACCTTTAGTCCGCCGGCCCGGTGACGGCTGTCGTCAGTCTCACATCCAACATGAACGTGGCCTTTCTCCGGAGCAGCTCTGGTTTCATACACATCTCCTACATCCAGACACTGGAATCCACCGGGAGCCGGGAGCAGATCTCTGATCAGGACGTGAGGAGGTCGATCGTTATCTAACTACCGATCAAACGTCTCATTTGATCCTTGTTATCTCCTGGACTGATGGTTTCCATGGCGATGCATCAATATGACTGAGCAGCTCACGAAGCATCATGGAACACAACCTGATCAACTCAAGACCAGTCTGTACTTTACTATATTACTATATATTATTACTCTGTACGTCTGCCTACGCCTGACGGCAGAGGTCATTGTTATACCATCAGTACAGTATAGGTACGGTATAGGAACTGCATAGGTATACTGCAACTGTACATACTGTACACCTCCCTAGAAGTTCAGGACGTCACCGCGACACCAACAGCAGCTGGTGGTTCTGCTTGGTGGCGTCGTGCTTCCTGCTGCTCGTCTCTCGGTGGTCGGTGCAGAGGACTCACCGAACGTCCGGGGTCACGATGTCCTCCAGCGTCTTCTCACTTTTCTAAGTTGTAGTAACTGTTGTTGAATGTTTCTGAGCTTCGGCTCCAACATGAGCCAACCAGCGCGTGGACAGTTTGATTCAGGTTAACGCTCCTGATGCTTTGTGGCGTCGGCGAAGGCGTCGGCTCTGCGTTGTCAGTCTGAATGTAAACCAGCCTCGTCGTCAGTGTAACACTTCCTCTCTCTGCTGTCTTCTACCGCTCCCCCTCTTGTGAATGTCTCCTCAATGCCCTTCTCCCTTCATCCTGCCTCGCTCTGTCACTTCATTATATTTTATGTGGTCGAATATTACACTTAACAATATTGGCGCGGCCTCTTTTACAATAGTGACACGATAAAAACACGCATCACAATAAAGTAGAAGGTAAAGTTGGCTCTTTACTTTTCAGCGGTGTGTGTGTGTGTGTGTGTGGAACCTCATTACCCAGATATGCTATGTGTTTATAAATACTGTAATAAATCTCAAAAATGAATCGTGTCCAACTTGAGATATCATTTCAAACTCTCATTTATCAGCCTGAGAAACAACAATCCCCTGTTGGCGAAGCTCTTTAAATGTTTAAATTGCTTTATACAAAATCACCACGTAATAATAATAAATCAGATTAGTCAAATGTTTATTAATGTCAGTGCTGTCACAGTTAAATGGATTCAAGTGGAAACTGCAGTGTGGTCTTTGAGCTCCAGTTTCTGAACAGGATAGAAAACCGCAGTGAACAGGATCAGACAGCTTTGTGAAGAAGGCACAGAAGAAGCTTTATCTTGTCTTCTGCAGATGTTCCATCCTTCCGTCTGTTTCCTCCCTCCAGGGGAACATCACGGGTCTGACGGGCACCATGGATTTCAAGGAAGGCGGCACCAACTCCCACGTCCAGTTCGAGATCCTGGGCTCCAGCTTCAGTGAGACCTTCGGGAAGGACATCAAGAGGGTGAGTTCACAGCTTCACTTCAGACCAGCGGGAGGACGGAGACATCGGATGTGTGTGAAGACACTGCTCCATCACATCTGTCCATCACTCATGTTTCCATCACTCATGTTTCCATCACACGGGAAAGTCATGTTGAAAGAGGCCGGACGGAGAAAGTGTTCTTACAGCGGCCGATCCTGTGAGCTCGCTGCCAGATATCCAGATTCTACAGATATCGCTTCTTCCTCTGTTTGATACTCAGCACGAGGTTTGGATTTCCATCTGTCGGAGTTTGTTCTGAACGTTAGATACAGATGAAAAAGATTATATAACGTCTTCGTTAATGATAATTAGGACAATAATTACATCTCCACATTAACAGATGCATTATAAGACTAATCAATAGAAGCAGATTTACATTCCAACCTCCACAGCTCGTTAAATCCCACTCAGTGCTACGTGCAGCTGCCGCCGCCTCAGGCCGGATGTTCCTGCTGCTTCCTGATCACCGCTCTCTGGGATGATATTGTATTAGTGTCTTCGGGCTCTCACCTGCGTGTGGTCGCGTTGTGTTGCGTCCGTTGTGTCACCTGCGTGTGGTCGCGTTGGGTTGCGTCCGTTGTGTCACCTGCGTGTGGTCGCGTTGGGTTGCGTCGTTGTGTCACCTGCGGTGGTGGTTGGGTGTTTGCGTGTCCGTTGTGTCACCTGCGTGTGGTCGCGTTGTGTTGCGTCCGTTGTGTCACCTGCGCGTGTGGTCGCGTTGTGTTGCGTCTGTTGTGTCACCTGCGTGTGGTCGCGTTGTGTTGCGTCCGTTGTGTCACCTGCGTGTGGTCGCGTTGGGTTGCGTCAGTTGTGTCACCTGCGTGTGGTCGCGTTGTGTTGCGTCAGTTGTGTCACGTGCAGCCGGTTTGAATCAATGTTGAGACGAGGATCTGACGTGTGATGCAGCTGCGAGTGGCGAGTGGCGAGTGGCGGGAGCGTGAATATAAAGACGACTCGACGCGCTGCCGTCTTCTGGTCACGACATTTCTCAGTTTACAGCTGCACCTTCATGTTGACTATCACGTGAAGAGAACCTCTGTGTTGTGTAGGGGGCGCTAGCGAGCTAGGTCAGAATGATATCTATGGAGCTGTAGCACCGAAACATGATGTTGGCGAAAGGAAATTTGATATTAGAGGTACAAACAATATATACAGTTCAATCGGATTCGATCTAGACGTGAAGTGAAAAAGCTCCGACACCATCTGGTTTCCCCCAGAGTCGGTTTCTGTGTGAACGTGGAATAAAGTTATTAACGCCTCCATGAGCGGTTAGCAGCTACTTCTCATAACATTCCTATCCCCATTCAATTATTACTTTATTTTCATTCTATTACAACTTTCTTCTTGTTATATTATTATAAAGGTTAGGGTTATAATTAAGTGACTTTAATTAAGTGACTTTATTCCAATTTGTTTTCATATTGCCCTTTGACTCGTAGCAATAATCAATGTTCCCCAAATTAAAAATACAAAGTGACTTCATGTCTGGAAGTTGGTGTGAAGACGATCTTAGTTGTTCAGCTCCGGTCGTTGCGGACTGACTCGCTGCTGCCCTCTGGTGAACTGCAGTCAGTTAGCGGGGTCAACAGGAAGTGGGCGGGGCTTCTGTGGACCAGTGAACCAGCATCAGAGCCTGATGGGAGCTGTAGTTGTGGAACTGGCACATTTACAGTTTCCTCCTCTGTGATGAACACAGCATCATTTATGCGACAGCGAGCTGGAACGATCCGCACTTCATTAATTTTCCCAATCATTGGAAAAGTTGTTTAACCGTGTTGCGTTAAACTTGATGAACGGCGTCGCAGTTTAGCGGTGACACGATGTTTAACAGCACAAAGTGGTTTTGATTAACGCTCAGCGAGTTTGAACTCGTCCTGTAAATACACGAGTTCCACATCAGAGCAGATGAATCAACACTGAAAAGGAATCTGTGCAAAATCAACTATGAAGAGAAATAGAAATGAAAACGAGAGAGAGAAGAGATGATGAAGAAAGGAATTAAAATAAAAAGGATTGAAGGACAGTGAAGAGATGAGGACGAATACATAATTGATTGAGATATAAAGTTTAATATAAAGATATAATTAAACAGATGAGAGGGAACCAGACACAGATCGCTGCACTTCACTGATTCTCATTTTAATTCAGAGTTTTCATCCGTGTACGAAACATGTTCGGATTATTTTATTTACAATTTATTAAAACATTTGTGTTGTTTCTTTTAAATTTGTGTTAAATTAACAAAAAACTGAGAAGTATTTCATCAATGAGTTTACAAGTGGTCTGAGCAATTTAGATAATTTAAGAGCTTGGGAGCAAACACAACAACACAAACACACACACACACACACACACACACACACACACACACACACACACACACACACACACACACACACACACACAACACAACAACACAAACACACAGTGATGAAGATTTAATCACCTGGCTTCTCACTCATAGTTATGAGTTCCCCCGAGTTACATTATGGTCATTAGGAGAACATAGGCCTATAGCACACACACACACACACACACACACACACACACACACACACACACACACACACACACACACACACACACACAGACACACACACACACACACACACACACACACACACACACACACACACACACACACACACACCTTCGTCTCGATTTGCAGAAGAGAAAGATTCACAGGAAACTTTTACAGAGTTTGTGACACACGAGTCGACGTCGTGCTCCCGGCTCTGAGATCTCACATCTCACATCTCACATCTCCGTCTCCGTCTCCGTCTCCGTCTCGCCGTCCACGCCGCTCCTCTCTCCTCGGGCCATCCCCCCCCCCCCCCCCCCCCCCAGCTCCAGATCAGACCTGATAGAGAGTGAAATGTTATTTCCCTCTTCCCTCGGAAACTTGTGCGGTGGCGAGCGCTCCGGTCCTTCAGACCTCCCCCGTGTATTATCCCATCTATCCATCCTCTCTGAGCAATTTGTTGTCGGTAAATCGCCCCCCCCCCCCCAGGAAAATCCTCTCCGATTGGCGGCAGCGACTGAACATGTGTCAGAGGACATTATGCTCTCGCCCACCGTCCTCGGAGGGAGCGTCGGAGATTCGCTGTTTTTAATCAGACGGCAGCTGCGATGACTTCAGACACACAAACTCTCCAACTTCTAATAAAGACCCGATTTAGCTCCAGTGGTTCTGAACGTGTGGTGCGAGGACTCGAGAGGCTCCTGGAACAAAGAGGAACACAGAATCATGTGACTGATGAGAACCAATCAGGAAGAGAACGTCTGCGTCAGCGTTTACTAAAGTCTCAGATTCTGTTCAGACTCAAACACAAACCCAGAGTTTTCAAACTAACACGAGACCAGTTCACACAAGTCTCAGATCCAGAGGTCAGAGAACTCCCGACCCGTGTGGACACCAGACGCATCTGAAGCAGAGGACCTCTGACCTTTAGCACAGGTCAGAGGTCAGAGAACTCCCGACCCGTGTGGACACCAGACGCATCTGAAGCAGAGGACCTCTGACCTTTAGCACAGGTCAGAGGTCAGAGGTCAGAGAACTCCAGACGCATCTGAAGCAGAGGACCTCTGACCTTTAGCACAGGTCAGAGGTCAGAGGTCAGAGAACTCCCGACCCGTGTGGACACCAGACGCATCTGAAGCATCTTTAAACCAAACCTCAGTTTTACTGTGAGCCAGAGAAAACCCACGTCAAGCTGGGATTCGAACCAGGAACCCTCTGTCTGTGAGACCACACAGCACAGGTCAGAGGTCAGAGGTCAGAGGTCACAGCTCAGTGTTGTTTATGCACATTAGGTTCATATTCTATGAAACATGTAAAAACATGATACATTTCTTTTTATCTGGATCAGTGAAACATAACTCATTGTTTATGTATTGATCTTTAAATGACACATAACAATCAGAGGAATGTACAGTTACTCATCATTAAAGAAGTGTTTGTATTATTAGTTTTATGTTATAATGACCCACATCCTTCAGATTATACAGCTTCCTACTTGAAGTGGTTGTTATATTGAAAAGAAGCCGACCAATAGGACTCTCTCATCCGTCTCCTCTTCGTCTCGTTTCTCTCAGAGTCTGAAGAAAGTTTGTAATTATTTAGCAGATGGATATTACCCCCCCCCATTAGCCCATAATGGGCCCCGCATTGTTACTGGTCTGTCTGAAATGAATCCATTAGAAATGCTGGAGAACAGAAATGAGCCTGAGACGACTAATTTCAAATCCCAGAGGAACTTTTTGGACTCATTACAACAATTTGTGTCTTTGAAAACTAGCAGCTCTCTAATTCCTGTGAATAACAGGTTCTGCCCCGGAGCCTCGAAGACGTCCTCCTCCTCGTGTGAGATCCAGCCGGCGGACGACCAGCGGCTCCTGAACGTCCCACGCAGAGACGCCACATGAGGCTCGGTGCTGAAGATGAAAATCAAACAGATGCAATGTTTGGATTTCAGAAACAACTTGATAAGGGAAACCGGGCCCTGGGCTGAACATCACAGGTCCCGCGTGAAGGACTCGAAACAATCTACTGAAACGATGATTCTAATAATTAGAATCATCGTTTTCTGGGACAATCAAAAAAACTCGGGTCAGAAGACGACAATTCAATTATCTTTACATACTTTTCTATATATAGTTATTTTTCATGGTCCCGAACTGGGAAAAATAATGAAAAACATGTTTCTGTGAAGTTTGGTGATGGAGCTCCTGAATACGAGCGCTCGGGTCGGTGGCGTCCCCGGAGCGGCGCTGATCACCCACGCCCACGGATCGTCTTTACAGTACAGAGGAACACAACAGCTCGGAAACACACACACAGACACGCACAGACACGCAACAGACACACACACTAATTGACATTCATATCGGTGTGTTTTATTTGAAAAGGCCCGAGAGAAGCTTTGTGTAGATTAGAAACATCAAAGAGGTTTTATAACAGTAAAATGCACCAAAGGAGAAACTGTGGATCCTGATCAGTGTGTGTGTGTGGGGGGGGGGGGGGGGGGGGGGGGGGGTGAATGTGTCGTCTGTGTGTGTGTGTGTGTGTGTGGTGTGTGTGTGTGTGTGTGTGTGTGTGTGTGTATAAAGTATTGACCTTACTGTACGTGTGTGTGTCCTTGGAGCAAATATATGTTTACCTCAGCAGAATCACTTCAGGGGGACCAACACATGTGACTGCAGTGTTATTAGTGTGTGTGTGTGTGTGTGTGTGTGTGTGTGTGTGTGTGTGTGTGTCCATCTTATCATGATATCATTGTGAGGACATTGTTGCTGCGGCTTTATATTGAGCTTTGAATTTGAACCCTGAAGTTGAGGGATTGTGTTACGTTAACAATCGTCCTCACAACTGTACAAAGACCGTGTCAGTGGCACAAAATGGCAGCGCTTCTATATTCTGAGATATTTTGGCTTCAACGCGTCCGTTCAGGTTCATATAGAAAATGAACATAACGTGATGGAGTGACTTCATCATTCTGCTGTGAACAAAAGCTTCATTAACATTGTCTCTTTTCTTCTTTAGTGAAAACTGATTTTAAATGTTTTAATTGTTACAGATCCTTAGTGTTGATAATGAAAACGATGGAACGACTTCACGCTCAGAAACTGAAACTTCATCAACAGAAAGAAGAGTTCATCATAGTCACCGCCCCCCCCGTGTGATTGACAGGTGACGTCTGGGACACATACCCAGCAGTGAGGTGATGAGTGATGAGGCCTCGGCGCTGAAACGACATCCTCCACAGTCGCTTTCAATCACGGCCGTAAACCAGGAGGTGAAGCAGAGGGAATAAAAAGACGTCTGTGGAGGCGGGAGCATCGGGGGGGGGGGGGGGGGGGGGGGGGGGGGGGAACCGCTGGTAAATGGTGGCATTTCGCTCTCCTGTCTGCGAGAGCGAGTTACACAGATACAGACGCTCAGCTTGTGAATGACAAGAGGGGAAACAGAGGTCTGACATTTGGAGGAAAAGGGAAGAAGCAGGGAGGTTAGGAATAATGCATGAAGGCCGGCGGCGAGGAGGAAACGTGTCCGCCGTGTTCGACCTCCGCAGGGAACGAGTCGAGCTGGATGTGAAACCAGCATGAGAAGGATTTCCAGATCAGATCGTGTCAACAGTCTTTATGATTCCTCAGGATTTCCAAAGATTTGATTTCAGCTTATCTTTCAAAGAGTCTCTTTGAGGAGAGAGTGAACCTCGGAGCCCAGAGGAGGTTCGTCCTCCTGCTTCTGAGACACTGAGAGTTTCTCTGCTAATTAACTGTAAATACAGTAACAGAAAGGAAATCATCGTTTGACTTCTTGTCCAGTTTGTTCCGAGCGTACTCGACACTTTGCTAGCGTTGTAATTAAGTAAGTAATTAATGATCATGTGTTAGTTCAGGAAATGATTTTATATTTCTGTCCGTCACAGACTTCTGTGTTCACTCATGTTAAGTTTCAAAACAACTCAATCTTGTTAACCCCCCCCCTCCAGACAAATGTATTCACAGAAACATTAAACAAAAGCATTTTCACAGATAATATCAACATTAAAATGAATCGTCTTGTTTCTCTGTGACGTCGTCGTAGCTGAAACCTCTCGCTCTGAACCGGTGGTTCCACGGGACGAGGAGCACAAACCCTGACGCGTCAGATGAACACGGACCTGTTGGTGCAGCTCGTGTAATCTGCTGATTCCGTAATGAAACACCGCTCGTCCCTCAGCACCTTCCAGGAGCATCTCTCACTTTCCTGTTGGCTCGGCTCGGTCTCATTACCGGCGGCTCTCAGCAACACAACGTCCGTACGTCAGCGGAATGAGCCGCAGTTAGAAGGACCGGCAACTCGCCGGGGACCGTCTGGCATTTCAGAAAATCTATTTCTACTATTAATAATCTAATTATTGTCAGGAATAATAGGCGCTTTGTTGTCAGCAGAACACATCGTCTTTATTATTTCTTCATGGGGAAGTTTAGTTGTTCAACAAACTCTCGTACAGACGGTTTCCTCTCGGACGACCTCAGCACTTCACTGCAGGATCGACACCTTTTCTCACTTTGGGCTTCGAAGTTAAACTAAACCTGAAGTTCGATTTAACAACAGATGTGAACGGACACGAGGGAATGAAACAGATTATTCAGTGTCAGTGAATTTAAAGAAAGACAGGACACGAGTTACGGAGGTTTGAGGCTGACAGGAACAACACAACAAACTACACAACAAACACACAAACAAACAACTATAGTATAACTATAATAAATCCCATGAGGAGCAGCAGAAATCCTAAAACACAGGACTCTGACAGGAAGTACACGTCCTGACAAACCGATTCTATATGAAGACGATCAGAGACGATGTAAATAAAGATGGTCGACATGCAACAACTTCTTCCTGTCACACAAACATGAAGATGTTAATCTTCACCATCGTGTTTAAGTAATCAACCAAAGAAAAGCTCGGTGAATGAAATCGTAGCAACTCTCCAAACAATCGATTCCTGTTGATGACCTCCCTCTGAAAACCCTCCACCAAACAGGAAGAGGAAATCAGCTGAAGGAGGTCGTATGAAGATGTGAAATTAAAATGTAACCAGGCGCCGCACTAAATGTGAGTCACGTTTCTTATTGAACCATTAAAAGTTAAAAGCCTCCGATGCCCAAAATATTGCATCTGTAGGATTTTAAAGGAGTCAGACTTCATATCATTATTTTAATTTTATTTCTGCAACAGTGATTTAATTTGTGCTGCGACGCCATTAGCCGTGTGGCGGGGGGGGGGGGGGCTGACTGCGAAGACATCTTCAAAACTGTAAAAGTCCCATTTGTGGCCAGCAGGTGGCTGGAGCCCCGCTGGGAGGAAACGTTGCTTCTCTCTTCTGTGTTCTGATGACCGGGTTCATCAGAGTCTGAACGCCGCTCGGAGCCGGTGGAGATAATTTATCAGAGTTAATGAAGAACACCCCCCCCCCCCCTCACACATGAAGAGAAGAAAGAAGGATGAGATCATGTAAAGGACACCAGTGCTCAGAATAGATCTCTGGTTATTCGACTCCTTCCTCTTCCCGTTCTCTCCCGGCTGCTCCGTCACTCCCACCTCGACCAACGCCTCCAGCTTCTCTCTGTTCGGCTTCATGTTGGTTTGTTTGTTTGTTTGTTTGTTTGTTCAGGAAACAGACGTCTGTCGTACACGTCGTAGCCTGATCTCTATCTGTTCATCACGACACGTTCATCGACACCAGTAATGTTGCTATGAATCATTGGCTGTAAATATGAAGTTGACACCATGACTCCTTACTTTTTTACTTGAGTTGTTTTTAAAACAAATATCTGTAGATGTTGTAACGGAGCCCGCAGGTTATACAGTTGTACGATTTGATGACATCTAGTGGTGAAGCTGTGCATCACACCGAACTGAAGTGAGAATGTACGGTGGCCTGCAGGTGACATTAGAACATGAGCAGAGCCTCAGTCGAGACGGTGCGTGAAGGAAAGTGTCTGTAAACATCGGGATCCAGCGATAGCGTCCAATCAGCAGAGGAGCTGTGTTTGCACAGAGCTCGTTAAACACACTTCGCTGTGTCGTGTCTAACAGTCACATCATCGTTACACGAGCATTAGTGCAGTGATTGGTTGGAGGCGACCCCGGGTGTGTGTGCGATGTGTGACTGTTTGACCCCGGACGGCTGTTTACAGCTCAGAGCACTGTACGACAACAAGCAGTGTGATTAGCTTAACAGCGCTAATGAAGACACTCTGTCTGAGATTAGCGAGCGTGTTCGCATTAGCTGTCGGCGGAAATTAACGAGCGTGTGGTTAATAACACTGTTTATCAGCCGCCGCTAACGTGAACGCGACCGGCTTCTATTCTATCGATTTGTTTTCTTTCATCTTTTTACGTTGATGCATGAAACCGCTCCGAAACCGATTTGTGTAATTTGTGCGACAGCGAAGCGGCCGATGAGTGCGACTCCCCTCAGAGACGTCTTCATGTGCAATTACACACAGAGCTCCTCATAGGGGACGTGTGTGTGTCTGTGTGTGTGTGTGTGTGTGTGTGTGTGGGTGTGTGTGTGTGTGTGTGTGTGTGTTTGTACACTTAACTGATGCACTGTGGATTAATGGGGAAGTTCAGACGTGCATGAGTGTAAAGACTGTTCAGCCGTCACCAGCAACTGTGTGTGTGTGTGTGTGTGTGTGTGTGTGTGTGTGTGTGTGTGTGTGTGTGTGTGTGTACTTCTATCTCTGTGAGGACGAGTATCAATGATAAAACCTTACAGACATTTATTTAAGGACCTTATGAAAAACAAGATCCTTCATCTTAAGATTCATGTTCAGGTGAAGTGCTCAGAAAGTGTTATATCAAGATTCAAGCACAAATATATGTGTTTGTACTTGTATCTATGTGAGGACCAGTTATTAATGCTTGTTTTAAGGTTGAGATTAAAACCATGTTCATGTAAAGTATTTAGTTGTGATCATTAATGCTGTGGTCTGGCTGGTTGATGTGAATCACTGTCCTCACACAGACAGAACCAACAGGATGTGTGTTTCCATGGGGAAGAGATGCTCTTTATCAAAGTGACACACACACGGCCGGCGTGCACACAACCATTAGACAGCACCTGCTCTAATGGGAAGAACCTGCTCACAACAACAAACACACAAACCAGACTCACACTTCAGCTTGTTGACAAAAGCTCAGTCACAAATGAAATGTGCCGGAGGCGACAACCATCCGAACGTGTGAAGCCTCGAAGATCAGATCCCAGCTCTGCTTTGATTTGTTACACGTTGTCAGATGAGACGGTTTCTGATTCAGTGAAAACATTTTCCATTAGTTCTATTATTATTATATTATCTAAAACCCAGTGTGATTATATATTCAGTCAAATGAAAATCTGTTGTTACTGTAACCAAGGAGACATAATTCTACACACGGAAGGTGAATCACATGTTAACCTGTTTGTTCGCAGCCACGCTAGCAGCTCATGCTAACATGCTAACAGTGACTGTATTTAGCAAGTATGATCTTATCATTATCAATATTTTATTAATTTCTTTTAAAACAAGTTAGAAAATCTAAATCTTTTACTCAGAATTGTGAACATTGAAATTAAACACTTTGATTTGAGTCACCATGAGAACATTAATGTTACATTTGTTATAATTTGAACGAAGCAGAGAAACGTCTCAGGTGCAAACTGACGTGTTGTTCTTCTCCCGTGTGAAACCGGTTTTATTTCTATACAACAAAAACAGGGTTATTATCATCTGTTCACGTGTGTCGAGAGAACATGTGTGTCCTGCGTCACGGGCGCCGTGCGAGGGCGTCGTCCTGAGTGCGGCCGTGCTCGGCGCTGAGAGGTTTGTTGGACAGAACCTAATTAGGTCAGGTTCGTTTTGTGTGTGGCTCAAAACGCGATGAATGAAAAAAATGCCAGAGTGGGTTTCTGGCACGCCGCGCGGATCTCTGGAGATTTCGTTCTGCCTCCGTCTCCGGCTCGCCTCTTTGTCCCGCTCTAATTTGCAGCAGCAGAACTCGCATGAAACCCAAAGAGACCGGGAATAGATTGTAAAATTGCCGCCTGTGAAACACGAAGCATTTGCCTAATTGCCGGCTGGTGCTCACCTCGCTGTTTTCTCTCCGAGGACCTTTGACTCCCGAACAAATGAGATGATTGAAGCTCCGTGGCGTTCCCCTGATGTTCTCTGTCTCCGCAGCTCGCCACGTGGGACTCGGTGCACGGCCTCAACGGGAGTCTGAAGGAGAGCCGGATCGAGAACGGCATGCAGGGCGTCACGGTCAAGGTCGTCACTCTGCTGGTAAATACTGTACAGGATATTTAAAACAACCACAAGCATCAATAACCTGAATATCTATGTTCCTAAGTATCAATAACCTGAAAGTGTTATTGAGCTAATATCAATAAATACATATTAACGTTCCAAAGTTTATATACAATATATAGAATGTCCAATATGCTAATGTTTCAATAGTCGAATATTAACATTTGAGAAATTATCTTGATATTAATGTTAATGTCATGTTTGGTTTCAGTAACAAGAATAATAATGCTTTGACTCCTCCTCCTCCATACACACAAACACAGACACACAAACACAGACACACAACACAACACACACACACACACACACACACACACACACACACACATTCATCATCGTTACCTGATGATGTGAAAATGTTCTGCTCAGAGTTTTAAATTCATCATTTTCATTTTTACAAAATAAACAACAACACAAATAAATGATTTAACTTGAATGAATCTCTGTATTTTCTTCAGTTGACAAAACTCTCCCTGTCTCTCCCCCTGCCCCCCCCCCTCTCTCTCTCTCCCTCCTCTCTCTCTCCCCTCCCCCCCCTCTCTCTCTCTCCTCCCTCCCTCTCCCCCTCCCCCCCCCCCCCCTCTCTCCGTCCCCCCCCCCTCCCCCCCCCCCCCCAGGAGGACCCGTTCGTCATGGTGGCAGAGAACATCCTGGGGCAGCCGAAGAGATACAAAGGTTTCTCCATCGACGTCCTGGACGCCCTCGCCAGAGTCCTGGGCTTCAAGTACGAGATCTACCAGGTGGGACGGACACGGAGACAAGTGTCTTTCAGTCCGACGTCAGTTACACTGGGTCTCTAAGGCATCTGATTGGCTGCTGGTGGTTCACCGTGTCAGTGTCATGTGTTCACTGCATCCAATCAGCTGCTGCGTCCAGGTCTTGATGCACATGGAAGCTTGTTGATAAATAACGATTCTCCTCTGGAGCTTCAGTCTTCTGTGGTTTCACTGAACTTGATGGATCTGTCCTCCAGGTGAGCGACAGCAAATACGGATCTCAGCTTCCAAACGGGTCGTGGAACGGCATGATCGGCGACCTCATCAGTAAGGTAAGACAGGAAGTGTTTCTCTGACTCGTCTCTGATTGGCTGTGAGTCGGCTGTGTTAACTCCATAACGTATATATGAGACGGATTCAACCTTTAACTGGGTCAGATCTTTGTGTTGAGTGTTAAAGTTTGTGCCTGATGGCCACCGTACTTTCTGATATTGATCCAGAACAACACATTTAAACAAACTCCTTCTTCTAGTAAAACCTAAACCCCCGTGTGTCCCCCCCCCCCAGAAAGCCGACCTGGCCGTGTCAGCCATCACCATCACACCTGAGAGGGAGAACGTGGTCGACTTCAGCAAACGCTACCTTGACTACAGCGTCGGGATCCTGCTGCGAAAGCCCGAGGAGAAGATCAACATCTTCTCTCTCTTCGCGCCCTTTGACCTCGCCGTCTGGGCGTGCATCGCCGCGGCGATCCCTGTGGTGGGCGTGCTCATCTTCCTGCTCAACAGGCTGCAGGCGCTGCGAGCGTCCGGGCAGAACCCTCCACCGGGCCAGCCGGCCAACGGCGTGGGGTCGGGCACTCTGCACAGCGCCATCTGGATCGTGTACGGAGCCTTCGTGCAGCAAGGTGAGAGCAGAGATGTAGAAGCAGAAGAAACAGGGAGGAGGCTTTAGATCCTTCATCCTGTTGGATCAACTTTCATCGAGTCGCAGGTGGGATTCAAGCTGAAGTTCAGATCTGTGAACGTCTGAATGGAGACGACCAGCGAGTGAACCGGGTCGTAGATCAGATTCACTCTCAGGTTTATATTTGTATCTCACAGAAGCATCACTTTAATTGTTAAATCAATGTCAGTGAAGTAGTTTCTCCCAGTAACGAAGACTCACTCTGATCTGAAGCCGATCCGACCGGTGGAAGCTCTCAGTGGGTCGTCCTGCAGCGAGTCTCGTCTCGACGCCGGTTCCTGTTCTCCGGCTGACGAGGAACAGACGAGTCTCTCTGAGAGATTCTCACGCTCCTGATCACAGCACCAGGGAGATTATCGGCCTTGTAGAGGCGGATCTCAATTTGGTTTTGGGGAGTTTTAATTTGGAGCAGTTACACGGATACACAGCAACAGAGCAGGGAAACAACCACAGAGGGATTTGTGGCGAAGGAAATATTTAACATAAAAGCAGAAACAAGGCCACAAACTTTAAAGTGCTTAAATGAATTAGAGGGAGGTTAAGATTCCAGAGCTGCAGGAAATGTGTGTGTGTGTGTGTGTGTGTGTGTGTGGTGTGTGTGTGTGGTGTGGTGTGTGTGTGGTGTGTGCGTGGTGTGTGTGTGTGTGTGTGTGTGTGTGTTCTGTACTTGTGAGGACCGACCTCTTCCTAAAACCTGACTCTTCATTAAAAAGCACTAAACTCGTCTCTTAAATCTCAAACAGCCTGAAACACAAGATCAGACACTTGTTAAAATTCTCCTCACATTCTGAAGCACTTTCCAGGACGTCCTCTCCTCCTTCATATATCTCCACACGTCCTCCGCCCTTTCAAAACCTCTTTGACAATTTGGAAGGAAAACTGGAAGCTCCCCCCCCCCCCCCCCTGCGAGGACGAACACGTCTTTTCCCAAACGTCATCCTCTCTTCCTCCATCGTTCTTATCACCTGTGATTCTTCCTCCTCCTCCTCCTCCTCCTCCTCCTCCTCCTCCTCCTCCTCCTCCTCCTCCTCCATGAACCAGCTTCACCCCAGCACCCCCCCACTGCCCCCCCCCCCCCCCACCAGGCTCCTCTAGAGATGAACGGTATCTGTGTCCAGAGGTTGGGATAGAAAGTGTCTGTGGTTGTAACATCTGCACATTATTCAGGTTATTAAACATCCATCCACCTAAACAAGAGGTTTCTAACAGAAGAAAGATGTCTCTCACACACACACAGGGAAGCAGCTGCACCTATTATGGTCTGGCAGGTTGCCTAGGAAACCTTTTAGGCCTAACAGGTTGTCATTAGCTGCAGCTGTGCAGCCTCTGGTTGATGGAGCGCCGCTCTCACCCGCTGACTCTGGCGGCCGGCGTCGTCCTGGTAACCCTGAACCGAGAGGTCACCCAGCATCAGTCTGGAAACATGTGAAGACTGAACCTGCTAAATCCCTGTTTGTTGTGTGTGTGTGTGTGTGTGTGTGTGTCTGTGTGTGTCTGTGTGTGTAGGCGGGGACAGTGTGGTGGGCTCGGTGGCTCTGAGGATCGTCATGGGAAGCTGGTGGCTCTTCACGCTCATCGTGTGTTCATCGTACACAGCGAACCTGGCAGCGTACCTGACGGTGTCACGCATGGACCACGCTATATGGTAACACACACACACACACACACACACACACAGACACACACACACACACACACACACACACACACACACACACACACACAAACACACACAGCTCAGTGTGAGTTTGCAGCTACTAAAGATTTAAACAAATGTGAATTCAGACTCAAACAGCATCTGCATCATTGTCTAAATATCTGTTTATCCCACTGTCACACAAGGACACACACTGACACACACACTCTCACACACACACACACACACACACACACACACACACACACACACACACACACACACACACACACACACCCTGTCCTCCTCAGTGATATCCAGATCTCTAACATCCAGGAGAACGTTTCAGCAGCTTTCAGAGTAAAGAATGAATATTGATCAGATTAAACTAAATCATGTCTTGAGCTATAATTTAAAGCTTTAATGTTTAGAAGCTAAAATCTGAGGAAAGAGAACGAGCAACAAACTCTGACCTGACGGATCCATCTTTTCATTTCTTTCTCTTCTCATTCATATCAGAATTATACAGAATGTAAAATCTGAATCATCACAGCTGTTGTGATTCAAAGGTTCAGACTGAAACGTGAAATCATGGATGAACTTTCTCTGCAGCTGAGAAACATATTTAAAGCTTCTGAAACAATCTCTTCGGTCTGAAGTCACGAACTGATTGCTTCTCGCTCGACGGCGAGACGCTGAGTCCAACACACTGAGTTCAAACATGATTTACATTTAATGTGAAGCATGTTTGAACTTAAATTTACGATAAATTTAGTCTGAGATTCAGGAGCAAAAAGTTAGAATTTAGTTCAAAGCTTAAAAAACCTGAAGTTTTCCAGAACTTTGTGAAATTGAGGTCGTGGAGTTGAATCCTGTCGGTTCAGCGTCGGATTCTGATATTTCTCTTCCAGAGCAGCTTGAAGTGAACCTGGAGGGGAAACTGTGAGGTTTCACAACACGAGGAAACCAAGTTTCAAAGTTTCTTTTCTTTGACGTCACGTTGTCGGAGACCTGCTCAGAAAACCAGTGTGTGTGTGTGTGTGTGTGTGTGTGTGTGTGTGTGTGTGTGTGTGTGTGTGTGGGTGTGTGTGTGTGTGTGTGTGTGTGCGTCTCTTTGAGTGACTGTGTTTTCGCGACGTGATGGTTTTAGATTTCCCAGCTGTTCCCTCTTCTCGCTCGGTCCTTCTGAAACAATGTTCTTCGGCCTCAGCAGCCGACCTGAAAACACGTCGTCTGCAGAGGAGAGGCAGATA
Organism: Reinhardtius hippoglossoides; assembly: GCA_006182925.3. Taxonomy (NCBI): domain Eukaryota; kingdom Metazoa; phylum Chordata; class Actinopteri; order Pleuronectiformes; family Pleuronectidae; genus Reinhardtius; species Reinhardtius hippoglossoides. The sequence continues at coordinate 293,626 of CM031690.1, read as the reverse complement.
GAAGGAGGCGGGGGGGCGGAGACACGAGGGGCAGAATAAAGATGTGAAACAATAAAGTTTGTGTCTGAAACCAAGTGAGATCACTGCAGAGGCACATTAACACAAAGTGTTGACCCGACAAACATGAACCACGTTCAGACTCTTGGACTCGGACTAATCCCTGGTTGTTCTCTGGAAGCGGCTCGGTGTCCTCAGGTGTTTGTCTCTGCGTGGTGTCCTCAGGTGTTTGTCTCTGCGTGGTGTCCTCAGGTGTTTGTCTCTGCGCGGTGTCCTCAGGTGTTTGTCTCTGCGCGGTGTCCTCAGGTGTTTGTCTCTGCGTGGTGTCCTCAGGTGTTTGTCTCTGCGCGGTGTCCTCAGGTGTTTGTCTCTGCGCGGTGTCCTCAGGTGTTTGTCTCTGCGTGGTGTCCTCAGGTGTTTGTCTCTGCGTGGTGTCCTCAGGTGTTTGTCTCTGCGCGGTGTCCTCAGGTGTTTGTCTCTGCGCGGTGTCCTCAGGTGTTTGTCTCTGCGCGGTGTCCTCAGGTGTTTGTCTCTGCGCGGTGTCCTCAGGTGTTTGTCTCTGCGCGGTGTCCTCAGGTGTTTGTCTCTGCGTGGTGTCCTCAGGTCGTTCCAGGACCTGGTGCGGCAGATCGACGTGGACTACGGGACGGTGCGGGACTCTGCGGTCTACGACTACTTCAGGAACAAAGGGACCAACCCTCTGGAGCAGGACAGCACGTACGCTGAGCTGTGGAGGACGATCAGCAAGAACAACGGCCTGGACTATTCTGTGTCCAGTCCGTCGGAGGGAATCCGCAAGGTACACACTGTGTGTGTGTGTGTGTGTGTGTGTGTGTGTGTTGTGTGTGGTTACGTTATTGTGCTCATAGATCTCCCAACAGCCGATGACAAATTAGCATCACAGACAAATCGGCTCTGAGCAAATCCATTATTCAGCCATTTGCATGATAAACATCGCCCATGATTCTGTGATGACTTCTCTCTGTGGTTCCCCCGAACACACACACACATAGAGTAACACACACACACACACACACACAGAGTAACACACACACACACACACACACACAACACACACACAGTGTCCAGTACAGAATCGTATCCTGGTTCAAACTTCATGCCATGTTTTCTGTATTTTGTGGGACCAACATTGAAAATCTCAAAATCTTTATTTTTCGGAGAACCAGATTCTTCCTGTTCATCACGTAATGAATCTACTGGGAACTGTCCGTCACCTCTGATTGGCTGCTGAGCCGACACCTGGTGCCCAGTGTTTCCACAGAATCAGAACCTGAAGGTGTTTGTTTGTCTACAGGCCAAGAAGAGCCCGTACGCCTTCCTGTGGGACATGGCGGTGCTGGAGTACGCGGCGCTGACGGACGACGACTGCACCATCACCGTGTCCGGAAACAGCATGAGCAGCAAAGGCTACGGCATCGCCATGCAGCACGGCAGCCCGTACAGAGACCTGTTCTCCCAGAAGTGAGTGGCGCCGCTCAGCTGGAGTTGTGCAGGAGACGAAGAGTCGTTTTAAAGCTGCTGTTATCATCACCGGACATTTTGTTGTTCACAGGCTCATGAACCGGGTCGTGATAATCTTCTTAGAACATATTCTGGATTTCTTTTGCTCAAACAAACGACCATTAGCTTTGTGCAGTGAAACCTGACGATGAGCTCACGATGAAGCTTCTGCTTTGTTGATCTGGACTCATCAGCCAATCACAGCCTCTGACTGGAGGAAGAAACCAGAGATGAAGCTGTTAAATCGACGCCCGACGCTAAACTCAGCTAAGCTCAGATGAAAGGCGGCGTATTAAGCAGCAAACGGGATTATTCACGGTTTGATGTGTAAACACAGCGACGTGCACTAATTACTTATTTGATTTGCGAAGCCGAAGCTGGATTTGTTTTTCCTTAATTCATTTATCTCCTTCAGAGTTTGAGCTGAAGATGAAATCCTGGAGTGAAACCTCGTCTCCTCCCGAACACAAATTGATCCCAGTGCGAGTTTAAAGAACCTCGTTGAGTAAATCTCTGCGTCATCGCGAGTTCACGAAGAATCACACGAGACGACTTTCTCACCCGTCTCGTATCGATCGGCAGGCGAGAAACAGGAAGTAGACAAACTTCGACTGACGGGGGGGGGGGGGGGGGGGGGGCTCTCTGGGATGTGCCATTACCCGACTCCCCTCCCGTGCTGTCAACTTCCATCTTCGTCCTCCTCCTCCTCCTCCTCTTCCTCCTCCTCCTCCTCCTCTTCCTCTCTTCCTCTTCATTTCTCTCAAATCTGTACAACCTAAACGGTTCTGTAAATACATAAACCATAAGAAGTAAATCAAGTTACTGAAATTATGTTGTAGATTTAATAAATACTGAAATCTTTTTCATCAATTAACACATCAAACACTTGATTTTAAAGATTTTAAATGTAGAAGCATGAATTTAAGAGTTTGAAGATATGAATCCGAAGCTCTGAATCTTGAAGTTTCTTCTTCTCTGGTCTCAGAGTCGCAGCGATCGCCAGGTTCATTGTCAGGCGTCGGTTTCCCCCCTCGTCCCTCTGCTCCTCCTCTTCCTCCTCCTCTTCCTCTTCCTCTTTAATTAAGCAGCAGTGTGTTTATGTGGGGATTAGTTTGTGTTGGTGAATGGAGACAAACACTAGTTATTAATGAAGTCTGTCCACAGGAGCGAGCAGCGGCGCGCGGGGACAAGCGGGAGGATGTGTCCGAGTGTTGAACGGAGGCCGAGCTATTGTTCGGCTGCAGAACCAATATCTGCTCATTCCAACCGTCCTTTAAAACCCGGTCCCTCAGCTGCTCCGTGCTGAGCCTCCTCCGATAATCCTGCGTTAATAACCTCACTGAGTTTCCTCCGCCGCTCGTTTCAGCTGAAAACTCGTTTGTCCTCGGGGTGTTTCGATGGGGGGGGGGGGGGGGTACTGTGGCGCACTGACCTTCAACACGTTCACGCTGAGTTGAGCAGATTAAATATAGCAAATTGGGCTGAGATTTTACTGCAGCTGAACGTAGGTTGTATGTCGCAGTTTGTTTAGTTAAGTCCCCAAACTGAGCAGCAGGGGGCGCTACAGCACCTGAACCAGCGCCCCCTGCTGCCTTGTCTTTTATTAACCAAGTGTCGATTCACATTCTGAGCTGGAACCAAAATCAATCCAGCTCTTATTCTGAAAAGACGAAGCCTCAATCGTCTGCTTTCAACCCGGCAGAAATAAAACGCTTGTGAAAAGCGACAGTTTAGATTCGAATCGACTCAGCGCTTGGTTTGAAGTGAGAAGCTGAACTTTCTCTCCACTGCAGCATCGATCCGCAGCATCAAGCGCTCGGCTAATTGCCCTAACGACCCGTTTCAAAAACTGAAATTCACTGTGACGAGCGGCGCTTTGTGCAGGAGGGTTTTCACTGGAGTGGATTTCATGAAGGAAAGTTTCTCTCAATCAACAACTGAGGAATACGACACGTTGTTGAAAGTCACGTTTCTGACGCTCGGCGGTCGAGTTCATCGAATCGTCTCTTCTCAGAAGATTCTTCGGTTTGTGCAGAAACAAAACGCCGTCACACGTTCCTCCCGATGAAAACATGAATCTGCTCCGAGAGTCGGACACAAAGAGTTTCTCAGTATTTACTTTGCAACTTTTAGCTCAACACATCATGTTGACATCATGTTTTTATTGATGCACTTTCCCTTCAGGATAAATATCAGGTAATATTCTTTGAAAGGCTGAAATCTAATAAAAAGCTTTTGGACGACAGAAGCTCAGTTCTGAAGTGAACATAATGTTTTGATATTTGGCTGAAATATATGTTTTTTGCTACGAATCAAATGTTGTATTGATTATAGCTTCTTTCTGTGATCTGTTCTAAAGGCGGCTCTGACAGGCGAGTTCTGAAAGAAGTGTTGTTCATGTTGTCACAGCTGCAGCTTTAGCATTCGGCCCAACACGAGCCTGGATCAGAACTCTGTGTGTGACTCACCTGCTCCTCTCTTCTCCTCCAGGATCCTGGAGCTGCAGGAGAAAGGCGACCTGGACATCATGAAGCAGAAGTGGTGGCCTCGCACCGGCCGCTGCGACCTCAACAGCCACGCCGGCGCCAGCCCCGACGGCCGCTCCCTCAAGCTGCACAGCTTCGCCGGCGTCTTCTGCATCCTGGCCGCCGGCCTGCTGCTGGCCTGCCTGGTGGCCGGGCTGGAGGCGTGGTGGAACAGCAACCGCTGCCGCCAGGAGCAGCCCAAAGAGGTGACTGAGCACAGGGCCCGGCGGACGGGCCAGTGGGGGGAGGACACTGCCACACTCTACTTTAAGGATCCAGCCGCTGACGCGAGCCCCGACTTAGTGGAGCTCCAGTACACCCAGCTGTAGAGGAGGGTAGAGAGGGCGGGGGGGCAGAGGGCGCTGACCTCATCAGGCCACTGATTGAAATCAAATTTGGTCTCTTAGTATTATTATTATGATTATTATGATTATTATTATTATTATCATTATTATTATCATCATCATTATTATTATCATTATTATTATTATCCATTTCCTTTCCCATCTCCTCCCACCTGAACTCACAGAGCTCCTCCTCCAGCTCCGACCGTCACGTCTACTAACAGCATCATAAACAGCAGCTCCTCCTCCAGCGGGGGGGGGGGGGGGGCTTACTTCGCTCGCCGCTGTCGCTCGAGTCTTCACGAGCAAACGAGTCGAATTAGCTTCAACAAGGAAGCGGCGCCCGGCGCCCGGCTCGTCCTGCGTGTCGCAAACAGCCGAGGGCGCCGCGGCCTTTAACCACTGATCCCACCGAGTCGACTCCGTCACCATCAAGTGCCTGATATCGAATTATTGTTATCAAATCATTTTCTACTGTGAAGCTTTGGTAATTTCCTGCACCCGAGGGTCTGAGTGCAGATTATAATTAGCAGGCGGGAGAGATGGCTCAGGCACACACACACACACACACACACACACACACACACACACACACACACACACACACACACACACACACACACACACACACACACACACGTTTTCCTTTAAGTGTAAAATCAAAAGACATAAAGAAACAAAAAGTAATTTACAACATCGGAGAGAATCTGAATCTGCGTCCGATCGTTATCGCAGCTGCTTCGTGTCCTGTCAATCAAACACAGGAAGAGCAGTTCATTAATCATTCATGCATCTAATCAATATTAATGACGACAACAAGGAAACATCTGATGATTGATACACAGATTTATGGATTAAGGATTTAAATGTGTCCCAGCAACAGATTCAATATGAATTTAATCGTAACTTGTTTGAGTGTGAATGAGCGTTTAGATGATAAACAAATGTTAATCTGTAATTATACTAATTAGGTGAGTATAGATGTTATAAGAGATACAGAAGAGTTTGAGAATACGGCTGTAACGTAACGATAAAATATGAAAAATGTCTGAATCTCTTTCATTTGAATAATCTTTATTGATCTGAAGACGGAAACTAAAAGAATCTTAAACATCACATAAATCAACATCTTTCATGTTCAGGGACATTAGGTCACAAACTGTTAACGAACACATCATCATTATATTCTGTTTGTGACGTTTAGTGTTGAACGTTTTCTTCATCGCACAAAAAGTGTTGGTTCCTGAATCTGCTCCATGTTGGACCCGACTCCAAAAGGAGGTAGAACTTAGAGTCGCACGTTAAAACACACGGAGCCGAGCTCAGATCTCGTTTACACAACTTCTGCCCCTCGACAACCACGACAACACAACCTGCTGTCGAGCGCCTGCAGCTCGGCACGTTAGTCACGTGACCGGGGGCAGACGAAGCTTCCACGTGGATCCATAAACTAAAGTGTGAGCAGACGGTGAAGTGAACGTCCTCGAGTAGATCTGTGTCCCACATCCTCCGCCCATGAGTCCTGCTACTGTCACTGTTTCACGTCTTATTGAAGATTATATGTCAATGTGGACGCCCGTGTTGTCTGTCTCCTCTCCCTCTCTCCATCTATCCCTTTATTTCTTTATTCACACTTGACTGTCTGATCTCGTGCAGGTCACTAAGGATTACAGACTGGCAAGGGTTTCTGGTCCATTGACATATAATGACATTACAACTGCTTCATCGGAGGGGAGGAGGGACATTTGGACAGAGAGAGAGAGAGGCTGGGATGAAGCAGAAGCTATTGATACAGGTCAGAATAGAATCTATACAATGATTTAACAAAAAGACCCAAATAATCATCTAAAACAACACATCTGTGCCTTCGGCGCCCGCTTGGGATCCGGAGACGTTTGGGTTTTGGTCACTTCTGAATCTAGAATCCAGAAGAAACCGGACTCAGTCTGGTTTTTCTGTGGCGTAAGATCTGGAAACAAATCTCTGGTTTTCTCTCCAAAGATATTTGACTAAATATGACAAAGACATGAGCATTAGTGGTGATAACACGTTATATATTCATTTTAATCTATTTCATAAACTAAATGACAGGATCACAAGCTAATGATTACATTTCTATTTATTTATTTCTAGTCTCCTGAAGCTAAAATGTTTAACAGGCGATGATTTACTCAAATCTTAAATCCCACATTTTATGGCTCATTTAACATCAACTGCTAAAACTGCTAAAGCTAATTAGCCTCAGCGGAGAGGATTGAAAGGATTGAAATTCTAAAAATAATTTCCAGAACCAGAAATTTCAGCTTATAATTCGGTTCAAGTGAAAAAGAGAATTGATCTGAAAGTGAATTTGTGTTTAACTCTACGCAGACGATGCGATATTATACGTTTACACTGGTGCTCGACCTCCTGTCACCTCGTCATTGATGCTGAACCCCCCCGGTCATCAGAAACCGTCCTGGTGCTTTTCTGTTTGTTCACTCAGACATTTATAACTGTGTCGACACGTCTCATAAGGGCTGACCTCTGACCTCTGACCCCTGACCTCATGTTCGCCTGAACCCGGTGAACACAATAAACAAGTTTCACTGTGAATCACAGAAATCCGACAAACGTCTCTGTGCCTTTTAATTTACTCTCATGATCGACTTGACTAAAGTAACTTATCACTAAACCTCTCTCTGGCGCCATCATGAGGTCGAACTGTTGAATTCCCATCAGCCTCAGGGATGTCCTGTGCTAACGATTCGGATCACTCGATTATTGACGCCTCAGCGTTCGTGGTCTCGTCCGCTGTCGACTCGTCGACCCTAACCCAGACGCTGATATAAAGTCCACTGGATTCTGAGCCAAAGGTTTCAAAGAGTCACACGAATCCTAAAAGAACCCGAAACAACATAAAACTGTTTTTATCACAATTCGGCACCAACCGCTCGACAGTTTGATTCGTAACGACGCAGGAAAGAGGATTTAACTCCTCCGCTCCACCGGGGGCGCTCTTCCAAAGAGCTGATTGTTTTCTAAATGAACCGAAGCTTTCAGACGCCGGCTGTTGTTCTTCCTCTTCCCCCAGATCCGCGCTCGCTCTCTAACGACGGGACGAGGTTTAATCCCAGACGTTTGTTTATTCAGGCGAGATGCCGGTTCGACGCCGCAGCTGAAAACGTGTTTTAATGAGGCGGCGGAACAAAGACCTTGAATCGGCTCTGAGGGCGTCGCTCTGAGGCTGAGAGGAACCGTTCACACCTCCTGCATTAACACGTGTTCACGACTTCTCGACTGGAGCTCGATCTTTTCCTTCACCAGTTTATCACAAGTGTTCACGACTCGCATCACAGAAACGTGTCTCTCAGTTTGAAACGCTTTAACACCAGAAATAATTACATATCATTTTAAATAAATTTGAGGAAATAAACAAAAATATAGTCTAATTCGTTAAAGTCAGATTCAGTCCTGGTGGATCTGGGGACACCTGTGGTTACTGGTGGTAACTGCAGACACTGTTTACTACCACAGGTATATGCTACACACTGACCAGCAGGGGGCAGCAAACACACTTTTAGCAGCTTTTGTTTACCAGAAATGCAAATATAGAAGAAAAACTACAAAATTCTACACTATATATATATATTTTTTTTTAAATCGACACATTTTTAGGAGCCGCAGAAGTCGTGACTAAACGCTGACGAATCATTTTCATTTCCTGTGGCTCCTTCAAAATAAAGACATGATACAAAAAACAATACCAACCGTACTATTTAAGCACACGCATCATTTCCTGTTAATTTCTCTGCCATGAACGTAATGAAAACAAAACTTTGGAGACGTCTTATTAAAAATATAAAATAGAAAATAAGTTTGAAATAGTAAAAATGTGAAAAGGGCCCAAATTTAAAATCGACAGAAACTGTTCCTTGGTCGAATCTGCAGGGGTGGGTTTGGGGGGGCTACATCAGTAAAATCCTGGCTCCGCCCCTGCTGCTGACATCACTGCAACATGAATATATGTGTGATATTAATACACAGTGTAAATGTGTCATCGTTCTGAATCTCACTCGTGTTTCTGTGACTAATCTCACTGATGCTGGAGCCTCGTTCCGGAACAACCGGCTGCGTGAGTTTGTTGTAAAGTGACGACTCGTTTCAACGAGCTGCGTTCAGACGTTCAGACGTTCAGACGTTCAGACGTTCAGACGTTCAGACGCTCAGACGTTCAGACGCTCAGACGTTCAGACGTTCAGACGTTCAGACGTTCAGACGCTCAGACGTTCAGACGTTCAGACGTTCAGACGTTCAGACGTTCAGACGTTCAGACGTTCAGACGTTCAGACTGAAACCAGAAAGAACAACAAACAAACACATGTTTAGTGAAACGCAGAGACACGAGTTTACAGATCCAGAGTGATCCTGAAGCAAAACAATCGACTCCTCAGTTTCTAAATCTCACGAGAAAACAACTCCAGTAACTTTACAACAAACCGAGTCCGTGTGGCTCCGGGATCGTTTCGCTCCAGACATCAAACCTTTACTTCTCACCGGCCAAGTTTGATTTCAAGTGTTTGTGACTAATTGGTTCGTGGCCTCGGTGCTCAGCGGGTCAGACGTCAGCCCGTCCACCAGAACTCAAAGGCCCAATTCAGTGTCAGAAGGAGAATGTGAGGAGCAGCATCAGACCTGAATCAGTCTGAGAAACCGGCCCGTCGCCAATCTCAGCCTCTGTGTCCCCCCCCTGTCTCCCCTCTGTCCTCCACCCCCCCCGCTCCTCCTCTGTAGGACAAGGAGGTGAATCTGGAGCAGGTGCATCGTCGTATGAACAGTCTTTTGGACGAGGACTTGGCCCACAAGCAGATCCCCGGCCCCTCTATCGAGATCTCTGCGCTGGACATCGGCAGCATGCAGCCCAGCCAGGTGCAGGGGCCGGAGTCCGTGCGGGACTACCCCCCCTCGGGCCTCGCTGTGACCACGTTCCTCCCCGGGGAGGGGGCGCCGCCTCCTCCTCTTCCCCACCCTCACCATGGGGGGACCCTAGGCAGGACGCTACCTCTGTCCCAGGGCCCTGGCAGCACAATGTTGCCCCTGCACCACCCGCTCAGCAGCTCCAGCCTCAGCGGCACCATGCAGTGCAAACACAGGGCCCCCAACGGGGGGCTCTTCCGACAGAGCCCTGGCAAGACGCCCATGCCAATGTCCTACCAGGCAGTCTCCGCAGGACCCATACCCGAAGCCATTGAGGCCACTCACAGTACATCCATATAGGGGGGGGGGTGTCTAATGCATCATGACGAGTGGGTGTGTGTGTGTGTTGGGGGGGGGGGGGGAGAGGGGTACTTCAGAGGAAAATTATTATAGAAGAAAAAAAACAAAATGTACAAAGTAAAAGATTTTTGTATCTCACTTCCTGTTCAGAAACGACCACGTCACAGAGAAACAGGGGGGGGGGGGGGGTCGGGGGGGTCAACCTGTCTCCTGTACATACGTGTAAATACCAAGAGAACGAAGTGAGGTCAAAGTGTATTTTGAATATTCTCAATTTTTGAAGTTGAGTTATATAAAAACAAACAAAACGAGCTAAAAAAATCGTATATAAACAAGATTGAAACGTGATGACTGTTTGAATGGCTTTGTACATTTTGTTCAATATGAAACAATGACGCAGAATTCATTGTGATTGTTTTCTAAGTGCCGAAACGATGTCTCTCCACAACTCATCGATGTAAACGACTACCCATGATGCACCACTGTAGGGACATGTTAGTGTGGGACACCTGCTGTGACGCACCTCGGTACCGACCCGCTATATCAGCATCGGACGAAGTTATCACCTTTCATTTTCATTTGTACTGAATCTATGAAAATAGTTTGTTTCCGGTCGAAACGTGGGGGGGGGGGGGGATTTTTATCTGGTTCATATTTTTCACAGTCGTTTGTTTTTTTATACAAACTTTTTATTTGTTTCAGTTTGTGAAGGAGAGAAAGAGAAGAAGCCGATGTTCGTTCACACGACGGCCGATCAAACAAATTCATATTTGTGTTATTCTGCAGAACGTTAAAACATCTGTTGTTTATTTCTCTGAAATCTGAATTAATCCAAAACCAAATTTAAAGAATTCCTGTGGATGGAGAGTTTGTTCACTTCTAAACAACATCACCACAAAATATTAAAATCCGTATCTGCAGCATGAAGCTGGAAACTTCTATGTTTACATATCTCAACATTTACTTGTCCTCTAGCGCCACCAGCAGGTTGACATTTTAACGTCTTTATTTACAGTCTGTGTTTCCGACCAATGAGAATCTGACTCAGTTGTTGGAACGTAATCGTTCATTAATCATCTTTTTTTTCTTTAACCCGATTTCTTCATGTTTTTTAATCTCTTTTAATAAATATTCAAACTTTTTCTACTTGCGTCGTTCGTGCTGAGAAGTGAAACGAGTCATTTTATTCTGAAAAAAAATTGTTTTGGTCGACATGAGGAAATAAGTTTGACGTTACTTTTAGGGAGAATTTACCCATAATTCTTTGTGCTTTCATTTCGAGCAATTCTTCGACCTTGAGTTTTTATTCCTCGAAATGAAAACTGCAGTTTTTTTATGTATTTCTTGAATCTGTTCCAGACAAACAAGCGTTTGAACGCAGCCTGAACTTTGTTCTATTTAACCAGACGATAAAAAGGAACAGCTGCATATTTAATGTCTTTGATTTTTATACGGAGGATTTAATGTAAACAGGTTATTTTAATCAGCTGCTCCAGATGTTTGTGAAGCAGGAAGTTGTTCTTCTCAACAGGAAGTAGAAAACCACACGTTTCCCTCCTTTTACGTTCATAAGTGCGATTACTTTGGCCTGATGAGTTTTCACCTTCGCAGGGTTTCTGTTCATTACGGTTCCAGATGAAAACTGATTTATTAAATCTGAACAAATGTTATTTCGGAAGAAATCATCGAACTTGAACCGAATCTGGTCCGTGTTTGTGGAAAAGAAAGAATCTGAGACTCGAGGACAACGTCCAGAATGAGACATGAAAACACGCAGAATACTCTGACGAGCTAATGCTAATGCTAATACATTGAAATGTGCCGTGCTCACTTTGCAGATTTAGTTTCATCTGAACTTCGAAGTCACTTTTCTTTTCTGTTCACGTTGTCGTTCACCAGATGTTGAACAAACTGTTTGAAACATCCCAGAGTTCAGATTGTTCTGGAACCACGAGATGATGAGAACCAACCAATCACTGAGTGACGTCTGGAGCTCGGAGGTCACACGTGGATCCTGGTCAAGTCTTAAGTTTTAAGTTCACGTTTAACAGTTAATAAAAGAAAGAAGACGAATTCTTCATGTCAGGACACAAACTCTGTAAAGTTACATCAAAGTTTTACATATAAAACTGTTTCTGTGGTTGAACTGAACGTTGTTGTTACTGAATCTGATTCACGACTAAACTTCACCGATTCCCATCAGTTTACTCTCTGTTGCTTGTACCTTTTTTTTAATGCAATAAATCTGAATGAAACAAAGGTTTAATGTGAAACTGTGGATCCAGATGTTTAACATCTGTTCTTTGTTCAAATGCCCCAGAAAGAAATTTCTCATGATTTCATTTCTTCTTTTTAGAGAATCATGAAAACATTATTTCTTAAAAAAAGTTAAATTCCTCGTCTCGTGTGGGAACTCCGCTCACATGTCGTGAACTCGAACGTGTTCGAGTGGAAACGGACGAAGAGAAGTGTTAATGTCGAGTTGATCCTCGTTGTGGACGCGAGGCCCTGATTGGTCCGGGCAGCGTCTCCGTGTGGCGCCCTTCACGTTTAATCTCCAGCGCCCCCATCAGACAAAGATGAGAACATGAACTGTCATAGCATATAGTCTGTCACCGTACATCTAAGGGAGACCCTTATTTTATTTATGAATATGCTGCTTGGAGTTTCTTAATCTTTAATAAAGAAATATGATTTACAACATTTGTTTCTAATTTTCTGTCGACGACAGCAGGAAGTTCTGTTTTAATTCTACCTTCTTATGTATTTAGTGAGAAAAACGTAATATCACAAGAAAAAAGTCGTTATTCGATGAATAAAAATCTTAAAACGCTACAAAGATGTAATTTAATTTTTAAAAAGCCATAAAATACGATTTTTTTATTAAATAGGGAAAAAGAAGTGAGCAGCTGTGGAATGTGGAATCAGCTGATCCCTGATTCTCACTGAGCAGCGACACGGTTTCCTTCCTGTCGTCAGCGCGTCAGAAAACATCCTCTGTCAATCAGCAGGAAGATGGATCCTGACGCACCGGGGGGGGGGATTCGAACCGACACACAGGGAGGTGCAGGATGTCACCGCACGGCTGCCGGGATAGGTCACGGGTCGGACAGCTGACTCGACTAAACGGTTACATGGCCGCCTGGTTTGTGGCAAAGGGAAGGATGTGAGTGGTTGACTGGCAGGAAGCCTTGTTGGCGCGGTGGTCGCACAAACGCCTGAGAGGCTCGTACATGAAGTGGCGGCTGACACCAGAGCTGAGACGTGGTTGGACGAGCTCCTGCGTCCCACGCGACAGCAGGACAGATGGACGGACGCGTGGCGGCTGACCAGAGGATCAAAGACAAATCAAAGGCCAGAGGAGACAGGAACCAGTTCACGCCTCCTCTCTCCTGCTCGCACAACAGTATTTATCAACGGTTCATGTCACTTACACACAAACCTTTAGTTTTAGACTCAAACACAGATTATCTGCCTCCCTCTTACGACTTAAGTTCCAGAGCGACACAATCCGCCGCCCTCGCCGCTGAGCTGTGCCTTTGGATACAACAGCTCATTACTCACTTCACCTCCAGCAGCTGCAGGAGATAAAACGCCGATATGAGTGTGAGAGTCCAGTTATGAGCTGTTATATAGTTACAGGCTCTGTCAGTGTCTGTAAATCGAACGACGGCGTGAAGTCGTGCGGTTGCGTTAACGTAACAAAGTGCTGAGCGCTCTCTGGAGGACCACAGGCGTGAAATGGGAGCAGCTCCAACGCCATCAATATGCAGATTCACTAAAAGTGCTGCAGAAGTGGCTGCGTTCAGAAATCTGTCCTGAAGAGACGAAGCTGCTTCAGCTCGAGCTTCGTCTACACCACGTTCCTCTGATTCCAGGGTTTCATCCTCACATTCAGGAAACGTCTCGTTCTTCTTCTTCTCTCTCCAACTAAAACATTTCAAACAGTGAAACAACAAATCCGGTGAAAACTCTGTTCATCTGCGGGTTAGGGTTAGGGTTCTCAAGGTTTCTGCTGATTTCTGTTCGTCTCTGACACAGGAAGTAAAACGCACTTCTATAATCACAGATTTATATACGACAGTAACTGAGACCGACTGAGGTAGAACCAGAACCAGAACCAGAAAGGATCCACTTCATACACAGTATTCATCTAAATCAAAGGTTTATATTAAGATGAATAATTTAGAATAAATAATAAATGATTTACCGATTATCATCAAACATCAAAAGATCAAGATTGTTGATCAAAGTCACCAATCAAAGGAGGGGAGCCTCAGCCACTGGCCACGCCTCCAAGGTCTCGATTCCATTAGACAAGCGATGACTGTCGGTCGGACTCTCGGCCTCTTCTCGAACTCGTTGACTGTTAGAGAGCCGCCCTGCTGCTCATCGAGCGAGGGCTCAGAGGGCGGCGCCCTGCAGCGGCGCCCTGCAGCGGCTCGCTACGGAGACGAGAAGCCGCCGCCTGTCCTCGACTACAGCGACACTTATTACAGCCTCTATTCTTAGAGGGGAGAGTGCCACTTGAAGAGTCGAGTGTTTCAAAGAGAGAGAGGAGAGAGAGAGAGAGAGAGAGAGAGACGAGAGAGAGAGAGAGAGAGGGAGAGAGGAGAGAGAGAGAGAAGAGAGAGAGAGAGAGAGAGAGAGAGAGAGAGAGAGGGAAAAATGAACCGTATAATTATCCTCTTCCTCCTCCTCCTCCTCTCCTCCTCCTTCCTGACGATCACCTCATCACAGCAGGTTAACAAGATGGCGTCACCTCGTCACCTGCCGCTCGTTCACTCAGCCCTCGATCTTGTAGATAGCTCCTCCTCCTCCTCCTCCTCCTCCTCCTCCTCCTCCTCCTCCTCCTCCTCTCTTCAGCGTCCCCGGGTCCTCGTCCTTCGTCACTGAGGACGTCGCAGGGATGTGATGAGTTTTCACTGCTCCCAGTTCGACCATCTGCTTATTCACACAACCACAGGGACACTGTGAAATGTTAACTTCTCTTTATTCTAAAGGACAAACTGTCGAAACAATAAGATTCTATCCAAGGTTTTTAATCCCAGTTCAGCAGATTTACAGTAAAGACACTATACACAGTAAATGAGGGTCGTCCCTTCGAGCTGCGTCCGCTCTGAAAAGAAAACGAGAGTCAGAGGCGGAGTCATGAAGAGAAACTCTGAGTGGACGTCCTGACCCTGACACCAGCGTCCACACGACCTTTGACCTCTGACCTCTTCACTGACCCTCAGTCGACCGCTGTGGTGAAAATAACACATCGAGACAGAAGCTCGAACCTTCACCTCATGAGAAAGTCCTGAATCTTCATCGCCAGCTCGTCTTCTTCAAATCATCGTCAAAACCTCTGCAGTGAAATCTTCTACTTGACATGTGGAGGTCACCATCCACCGTCCTCCATCTCTTCCTTCTTTGACCTCCTCAGCACCGGGTCGGACCTGATGAAGCCTCGTACGGTGCTAACCAGATAAATGCTGATGTCAGCGGTGATGGATGGGGAGCCTCGCCGCCTACCCAGCATGCACCGGTGCAGCGCTGGAATGCAGCTCCATTAATAACCATTCGGGGAAGAGGCCTAACGGGGAGAGATCCGTCTCTGTCGCTCGCAGGTTCGGAGGAAGATCTTTTCTCTGGCGTGTTTCAGTTCAGCAGCTTCATCAGCTCCTTCACAAACACTCAGGCCACTTGATTCCAGCAGGAAGGACCTGATGACCTCACGGGCGTGTTCCTGTGGCCTGCACACATGTTGGATTCCTCTCGTCTGATTGGCTCTTCCTCGTCGAGAAGAATCTTCTCCTTCTGCCTGGTAATTTGTAGGAAAACAAATCTTCTATTTCACAAAGTTATCACAATGGTTCTCAGTCGTAGGTTCAGGAGGAACCGACCGTTCTCTACGAGGTCTCTGGACCAGAATCAGAACCTCCTCCTGGGAGCATGAACATCTGCAGGAGAAGATCAGATGCTGGAGGAAACAGGGACAACAGCCGATATTAATATCAGACAGTAAAACCTTTATATTGACCGATATATGTCTTCAAAAGAAAAAAAAATCTGTCAATGATTCCTAAGATGTAATTATCAAACCCAGATGACAAAGAAATGTAAAGTTTGATATTTTACAGTTTAACCATAAGCTTCATCCTAAATAGAAACAAAACAGAATTACAAATAAATATATAGAACTTGAATGAATAAACTGATGAACCCATTTGAGGCCTGGATCTCGAACACGTGTGACGTCCAGCAGTGACATCATCGTTAAAGCAGATCTGACCTCATGCAGGTTCATAACGTTTAATAAACACATGTACGTTATGTCTCAGAACACAGATGCATGTTCTCTTCCTGTTGTGATCCAGCTGGACACAGATATAGAAATGACTCAGATTCTCCTCTTCACGTCTCATGCTGCTATTTTTCTTTTGCCTTTGATGTGAAGACGGTAAATGTCACAAGCAGTGAAAACCACGTCTAGTCTCCATGGCAACCGCTTCCAACGACCACCCGTGGCAGCGGACTCTGAATAAGCTCCGAGCAACAGATGTTGTTTGTTCGACTCTGATACAAACGGTGGTAAACGATCACCGGGCCGCTCGTCACGCCGAGTTTCCGAAGACGCTGACTCCCAGCAGGGGAACCCTCGCCACGTCAAAACACCCGGAGGAGAATCTCCACATTTAGGAAGACGATTAACCACAGAATCACCTCCACATCAAACACGGCACAGGCGGCGTTCGCCCGTTTCCCCGCCACGGTAATGACCCTCCACCTGTCTGACTGATTAAACTCCCATTCGCTCCTGTTTATTGGTTCACGCCCCCTTGGAGCCCACACTCTGAGATGCTGGGCTCATCCCGGGGGTTCCTCTGAGATCCATGGAGGACAATAAACTCCACGGGGCTCTGAGCTCGAGGAGGAGAAATATCCCGACGTTAATCAGAGTAACAGTCGAGTGTGAAACGTTTTTTTCATTCACACAAACACCGACAGCAGCTGCTTCACACAAACAGAGTCAAGTCAACAGAGGAGGAAGACGAGGCTTTGTTTTTACAGTCGGGAGGAAGAGCGCTGCTGTGACCTGAACAAGGAGATCAAGTCCGTCTGACTGGAAGAGTCTTTATCTGCAGTTCGTTTCTTCCTGTTGCTTCTGCTGCTGCTGCATCCATTTCATCTCATCTCTTTCTGAATTGGTTCTGAGCTGTAGTCCTGTAGTCCTGTATCCTGTAGTCCAGTTCAGGAGGTCTCACGTGGTCTCACGTGGTCTCACGTGGTCTCACGTGCTCTGAAACCAGGAACCTGTCGTCGTGGTCACCAGCAGATTAATGACGGGATCGATAAAATGTCACAGAATCAGTTGACGAGTCAAAGAGTTTCAGTTAATAAAAGCAGCTCGAGACTGATGAGTCCTCACGAGCATAGAAATATGCGTGTGTGTGTGTGTGTGTGTGTGTGTGTGTGCAGCTGCTGATATTTCCCCCCCACCCTGGAGCCTCAGAGACTTGGACATGAAAGTCTAATGTCTGGGTCTGAATGTGTCCGTCTCCCTGCAGGTTATCGATCACCGGCTCTTTCCCGTGTTTGTTTCCCCCCCCCCCCCGACGGCCGAGTGTTGGTGCGAGACCTTTTATCACACACGAGTCCAGACGGGCCCACGTCCTGAATCCTAATCTGGAGATCAGAGGAGAGCGGCGCCTGCGGAGCCTCACTTCTACATCCAGCTCCTCTGAGGAAGAAAAGGATCTCAGGTGAAACGGAGAAGTGAGTTTTCTGAGTCGAGCTTTATTCCAGAATAAGATCCAAGGGCTGGGATCAAACCCTCGAGGCAGGAAACAGGAAGATCCTCTTAACGGGATTGATATCAACTTCCATCAATTATTCTCTGAGTCAAAAGTCTCCGAGTCTTTCTTGACCCAGGTCTCATCCTTTCATTGAGTTTACTGACACGTGTGAAGCATCTCTGGGTCTCTGGAAAGAGGCTTTATGGATCCAAGTTATTATTATTGTTATTATTATGAGTGTAAAGCTGCTGAAAACAAACGGACAGAGCCTCAGCCACAGTTTTGTCTCCTTCAGATTCATTTCTCAACATGAATTCTCTTTGTGTCATGAATCTGCAAACACTCGTCATCGCTCATGTTTATATTTTCTGTTTAAAAAGTGCAGATGCATCTTTGCCGACAGTCGGAGGAACATGAATCCTAACAGATCTCCTCTCTTTGTCCCTGACATTTGTTTTCTGTCGTCTTTCTGCCGCTCTGCAGAAAACAGGAGCGTCGCTGCTCTTTCACTCGACTCCACAGAGCCGCCTTTGTCTCATTGTTCTGACGGATCTGTCCGGAGGAGGAAGTCTTCACGCCCTCTCCGCCGCTCTGAGGGTTCAGGACCGACACTGTCACAGTCCTCGGGCAGAGCAGCGGCGACGGGGCCACGCAGCCGCTCGCAGAGCGTCCAAACTGTGGGAAATGTTGTGACGGCTTTGTGCTTTTGTTACTGACGACATCAGCGAGGACGAGAGACATGTGGCGTGGAGAGACGCTGTGGCGTTGGCCTCTAAACGCCAACAGTAACGTTCATATTGCTGTTGCCTAGCAGCTGCGTTCTCATGACTTGAACACGCCAAACAAAGCGTATACATGAATTCCCAGGTCGTGACCTTTAGTTCTGTAGTTATTTTTATCTTTGTGTTGGTCTTTTTCATTCAAAATTTGAATTTATTATCTCAAGGTTTTTCTGCTGCTTCACGTCTGTTTGAACTCGACCCAGAAAACTGATCTGTATTCAAACTGAGCCTGAAGGAGACGAATGCTAACGTCACATCTTCGTCTTCATCACTTCACCGGACGCATCGTTGACACTTTGGCCTGAATCTGCAGAACCTGAATCAACAACAGCTAAACTCAAATTTGTATTCAGATGTAATCGGAGCCTGAGGGAGGACGACTCTCTTCCTCTCGTCCGTCGCTCAGACATGTGAATAACTTTCCCACCTTCGCAGCTACGAGACCCAGAGCTACTGGATCGCTCGCAGCTGAAAGGGAAGTCCGGAGCCCGAGGAGATGAACTTCATGGTTTTGTGCAGTGGCTGTTTCACCTTCTCTGCCAATTACCAGTTGTTGCTATAAAACTCCAGGGATGATGAGCTGTACCGCCACCGGCCATGTTTAAATTCATATTAGCCACATTAGCTAGCATGCATCCATTTTTCATGCAGCGAGCCTCGGGGCTGATTCCCCTCAGAGTCTTCCGCTCCTGAAATGAGACACGATTCTTTAAGTGCAAAATAATGTTCTCTGTGTCTGTGCAGTTCATATTTTAGTTTGGAGGCAGCGCAGCAGCAGACGCTACAGTTTCTTTGGTTTGGATGCGTCAGCACATCAGTGTGTAATTAGAGCAAAAGCGGAGCGACCTTGAATTCCAACAAGTCCTCATACATAAGTCACATTAGTCTCTACAACAGTGGAACAAACCGAACACTCACATCAGCTGATCAGGTCTGGTGAACTTCAGGGAACAGGAAATACTTCAGTATTCACCAGGATGAATTCAGATTCATATGACGAGGTTCAGCAGGTCGCCATGACAACACCAGTCAGGTGTGTGGATCAGACCGTCGGGTTCGAGAGGCTGAACAGGTCAGAAGGTTTACCGAAGGTTTACCGAAGGTTTACAGAAGGTTTACAGAAGGTTTACTGAAGGTTTACAGAAGGTTTACAGAAGGTTTACCGAAGGTTTACCGAAGGTTTACAGAAGGTTTACAGACGGTTTACTGAAGGTTTACAGAAGGTTTACAGAAGGTTTACCGAAGGTTTACTGAAGGTTTACAGAAGGTTTACAGAAGGTTTACAGAAGGTTTACTGAAGGTTTACAGAAGGTTTACAGAAGGTTTACAGAAGGTTTACAGAAGGTTTACTGAAGGTTTACTGAAGGTTTACTGAAGGTTTACAGAAGGTTTACAGAAGGTTTACAGAAGGTTTACTGAAGGTTTACAGAAGGTTTACAGAAGGTTTACTGAAGGTTTACTGAAGGTTTACAGAAGGTTTACAGAAGGTTTACAGAAGGTTTACTGAAGGTTTACTGAAGGTTTACAGAAGGTTTACAGAAGGTTTACCGAAGGTTTACAGAAGGTTTACTGAAGGTTTACAGAAGGTTTACCGAAGGTTTACCGAAGGTTTACAGAAGGTTTACAGAAGGTTTACTGAAGGTTTACGGAAGGTTTACGGAAGGTTTACCGAAGGTTTACAGAAGGTTTACCGAAGGTTTACGGAAGGTTTACGGAAGAAGGTTTACAGAAGGTTTACTGAACGTTTACAGAAGGTTTACAGAAGGTTTACAGACGGTTTACTGAAGGTTTACAGAAGGTTTACTGAAGGTTTACAGAAGGTTTACAGACGGTTTACAGAAGGTTTACAGAAGGTTTACGGAAGGTTTACAGAAGGTTTACAGAAGGTTTACAGAAGGTTTACAGAAGGTTTACAGAAGGTTTACTGAAGGTTTACTGAAGGTTTACAGAAGGTTTACTGAAGGTTTACAGAAGGTTTACTGAAGGTTTACTGAAGGTTTACAGAAGGTTTACTGAAGGTTTACAGAAGGTTTACTGAAGGTTTACAGAAGGTTTACAGAAGGTTTACTGAAGGTTTACAGAAGGTTTACTGAAGGTTTACAGAAGGTTTACAGAAGGTTTACTGAAGGTTTACAGAAGGTTTACAGAAGGTTTACAGAAGGTTTACTGAAGGTTTACTGAAGGTTTACAGAAGGTTTACAGAAGGTTTACTGAAGGTTTACTGAAGGTTTACAGAAGGTTTACAGAAGGTTTACTGAAGGTTTACAGAAGGTTTACCGAAGGTTTACAGAAGGTTTACAGACGGTTTACAGAAGGTTTACTGAAGGTTTACAGAAGGTTTACAGAAGGTTTACTGAAGGTTTACGGAAGGTTTACAGAAGGTTTACAGAAGAAGGTTTACAGAAGGTTTACTGAAGGTTTACTGAAGAAGGTTTACTGAAGGTTTACCGAAGGTTTACAGAAGGTTTACTGAAGGTTTACAGACGGTTTACAGACGGTTTACAGAAGGTTTACCGAAGGTTTACAGAAGGTTTACTGAAGGTTTACAGAAGGTTTACCGAAGGTTTACAGAAGGTTTACAGAAGGTTTACTGAAGGTTTACAGAAGGTTTACAGAAGGTTTACTGAAGGTTTACAGAAGGTTTACAGAAGGTTTACTGAAGGTTTACAGAAGGTTTACTGAAGGTTTACAGAAGGTTTACAGAAGGTTTACAGAAGAAGGTTTACAGAAGGTTTACCGAAGGTTTACAGAAGGTTTACCGAAGGTTTACAGAAGGTTTACTGAAGGTTTACAGAAGGTTTACAGAAGGTTTACTGAAGGTTTACAGAAGGTTTACTGAAGGTTTACAGAAGGTTTACAGACGGTTTACGGAAGGTTTACAGAAGGTTTACTGAAGGTTTACAGAAGGCTTACAGACGGTTTACTGAAGGTTTACTGAAGGTTTACTGAAGGTTTACAGAAGGTTTACTGAAGGTTTACAGAAGGTTTACAGAAGGTTTACAGAAGGTTTACAGAAGGTTTACAGAAGGTTTACAGACGGTTTACAGAAGGTTTACTGAAGGTTTACAGACGGTTTACAGAAGGTTTACAGAAGGTTTACAGACGGTTTACAGAAGGTTTACAGAAGGTTTACGGAAGGTTTACAGAAGGTTGACTGAAGGTTTACAGAAGGTTTACAGACGGTTTACAGAAGGTTTACAGAAGGTTTACCGAAGGTTTACAGAAGGTTTACTGAAGGTTTACAGAAGGCTTACAGACGGTTTACTGAAGGTTTACTGAAGGTTTACAGAAGGTTTACTGAAGGTTTACAGAAGGTTTACAGAAGGTTTACTGAAGGTTTACAGAAGGTTTACAGACGGTTTACAGAAGGTTTACAGAAGGTTTACAGAAGGTTTACAGACGGTTTACAGAAGGTTTACAGAAGGTTTACAGAAGGTTTACAGAAGGTTTACTGAAGGTTTACTGAGACACATTTTTCATGTAACGAGCAGCAACACGCTTACAACATCAATACAGAACACACGTTACACACGTGTTCATAACAGGAAAGTGAAACACAAAGTCTCTGTGAGATTAAATGAAAAGTTAATTTAGAGGCTGAACTTCTGTAAACATGAAGAATAAACAGAAGAAAATACTGAGTTCAGAATCTGAAGAATCAGAGGATTTAAAAACATGGAGCAAAGACATGATGGTGAGAATCACACGACCACTAAGTGTTAAACTGTAACTGAGGGACGTTCAGTCAGAACCTGCAGAGACTTCCCAGAATGCTGCAGTTCATTACATTCACCTGCCGTCTCCTTGTTAATCAGCTGATTAGCCGGCGGAGCAGGAGGGGTCGGGGGGGTCGGGGGGGGTGGGGGGGGGGGGGGGGTCGTGAGGTCCGGAGATGGGAAACACTATCTTAGATAATATTTAATCAGCAGCTCCACCATCAGCAATGTGTTCGGCTCCTCGCTGCCGTGGGAAATTACACGATTGGAATTCAGCTCAGCAGTTTGAACGTGTCGGTTCATTTGCGTCGGGCCCGGACGCCGGCGCCGCCTCGGGTCCTGCGATGTTCGCTGATTAATACACGGACTCTGGTTTATTCTGTGTAATTGCTTCTCAGTTTTGCTTCCACAAAGAATCTGATTAAACAAAGCAGCAGTAAAACAGAACAGAGATCCTCTCCTGCAGTGACGAAGGAAAACGTGGTCGGAGGCGTAAAGACCACGACGCGACTCTCAGCGACTCAATAATCACGTACATCATCTCTTATATCTGGCATCAAGGTTCTGGGAAATTTAGCAATGACTTGTCAGTGTCCAGAGACCAGATCGAGTCCAGTAACTACAGACCAGAGTCCAGAGTCCAGTCAAGAATCCAGAAACCAGAAACCAGAGGTCCAACACCGGAGTTCAGAGTCCAAAGACCAGCATCTTCAGTCCAAACCAGAGTCCAGCATTAGTTAACGACACATTAGTTAACGACACGTTAGTTAACGACACGTTAGTTAACGACACGTTAGTTAACGACACGTTAGTTAACGACACATTAGTTAACGACACATTAGTTAACGACACATTAGTTAACGACACGTTAGTTAACAACACATTAGTTAACGACAGCTAGTTTGATGAAAAGCACTAGCTGGAGCATCGCTCCTCACACGAGATGGAACCCGAGCGATGAGATTCATTTGAGCCACGACGACAAACAGAAGCAGTTTCACAAACAGAGAAAAGCAATAAAGGAAGAGACGGTAAATTTAAAATGTTTTAAATATAATACATCATTTCAAGACGTCTTCTTGCGCTCCAGGTTTTTTTATTTTATAATTTTCCGATGTTTTATGGACTCAAATATTAAATTGAAAGTAATGATAATAATAATTGAAGCTGCAGCTCTGAGGGAAATCCCAGTAATGAGCAGGTGAGTCCAGCTCGGACTCCGCTGCAGGACTCGTTCCTCTGCTCCCTGATGCCCCCAGGGGTCTGAGGAGGGAAGTGTCCAGACAGGCGGAGATCTGGTGATAAACTCTCTGTGTTCCTTTCTCTCCTCCTCGTCCATCCCTCATCGAGCCCCAGCAGAACATCGGAGTCACGCCGGCGTCATTAACTTCACCAACTCTGCAGAGGAGGATGGATGAACTCGCCTCCTGCACCGTCACACTGGGAACGAGCCTTAATGGACCGTCGAGGAGACGGGGGGGATGTGTGTGTTGCTTCACATCCTGTCTGAAGAGGCTTCATTCACATGGGTGAAAACCATTTTACACTAAACGAGTCGGGAGTCAGTCACATGACGAGGTTTCTTCACCTCTGACCTCTGTCGGCTGCTCAACCTGGTTTACACCAGAAATCACATCAGTTCTATCTAATGACTTTATACTTTTACTTTATACGTTTACTTTATACGTTTACCAGGTACCTTTA